>JARYHS010008074.1:170665213-170830789 GCA_031002005.1 Vandiemenella viatica | reverse complement strand
TGCAAGGACAATCTCCTCCGGCAATTATGGATCATCGCCTACGTCCAGGTACAAGCTATCTTGCAACTCAAGCCGACACACCTAGAACAAAGTTGCAATACTAGCCGATAGTATCCACCTCACCATCTCCATGATTTCAACCACCAGTTGCGTGGATGCACCATTTTCTCTGTCGTCGACTTAGTCAAAGCCTACACTCAGGTTCCTGTGACCCGGACAACATTCCAAGACAGCAATTATTACACCATTTGGACTTTTTGAGTTTCCGTTTATGTCTTTCGGGTTGCGGAACGCCGGACAAACCTTTCAGCGTTTCATTGATGATGATGGAAGGTTCTACAGCTGCCTCTGTTAATGCTATCGCATGTTACCTGCTAATACCAAGGTAAGTCAGCTGGCAAAGCGCATAGAAGAACTTTCAACGCAGTTGGCCTACATTGCAAGCCTCATTTCGCACACGTTCCTCGTTCTCGAAGCCAGACCCCGAAGCCGCGCACGCTCACAACAGCATCGATTCTTCGCCGCGTACTGACACCTCTCAGTTTTGCTGGTACCACCAAATGCCAACAACCATGCAACTTTCAGTTAACCCCAACGGCAGCCAGTGATGGCGGTAGACGGCTGCCAAACAGGAGGTAACCGCCTTTTTGTCTTTGACAGAAATAGCAGACATAAATTTTTAATCGATACTGGTTCTGATTTATGCTGTTTCCCAAAAGATTTTCTAAAAGGCATCTCACGCAACAATATGACTTGTAGCGGCAAATGACTACTGTTCATACCTATGGCACTTTGTTTCTCAGAAGAACATCGGATTGGGGCGGCGCGATTTATCTTGGAGATTTATAATAGCTGATGTAGCTGTTTCCTATCATAGGCTCCGATTTCCTCGCACATTATCACTTGCTCCTGGATTGTCACAACAAGCGTATCATTGACAGCTTGACAGGATTGTCATGCCTGTACAGCCGGCTAACTGGAAGCAACCTAGTGTGAAATCACTAAAGGCCACAAGTTTTTCATGAAATATTGGCGAGATTTCCCAGATCTCACGCGCCCACCTGGAATGCTGAGAGAAATAAAGCACTCTATACCGTACATTTCATTCACACACACCTGTCTCTTGTCATGCTCCAGACCGTCTTCAGATTGCTAAGAAAGAATTCAAGCAATGTTAATGGAGGGCACAGCGCGCCGCTCAGAGGACCATGGTCCTCGCCTATTCACCTGGACCCAAAGAAAGACAAGGGTTGGCGTCGCTGTGGAGACTATCAAGCTCTCAATGCACGGACAATTCCAGATAGTATCCACCTCACCATCTCCATGATTTCAGCCACCAGTTGCGTGGATGCCACCATTTTCTCTGTCGTTGACTTAGTCAAAGCCTACACTCAGTTCCTGTGAACCCGGACAACATTCCAAAGACAGCAATTTACACCATTTGGACTTTTGAGTTTCCGTTTACGTCTTTCGGGTTGCGGATGCCGGACAAACCTTTCAGCGTTTCATTGATGAAGTCCTATCTGGCTTAGACTTCACCTTCGCCTATGTAGATGACATATTGGTATTCTCTAAGGCCCTGAAGAGCACGAGCGCCATCTGCGATCACTTTTCCAAAGGCTGCCATCTATGGATTCTCGTTAACACTTGTAAGAGTGTTTTAGCCTCTCCAAGTGTTACCATCTTCAGATATGAAGTCTCTGCCACTGGCACCCGACCACTACCAGATCGATCAGCGCGATGCGAAACTTCCCCCTTCCACAGACAGTCCATGAACTCAGACGGTTTTTGGGATGGTGAACTTGACCGCCGTTTCCTACCTTCACAGCAGAATACCAGGCTTCTCTCCACTCGGCAGTATCCAACCTAAAGGCTCTCAACCTGTACCTTGGAATCCGAACCTGGAAAGCACGTTTAATGCCTGCAAAGCCAGTCTTGCCAAATCGATGCTACTAGTTCATTCCGATCTCAACGCACATCTAGGATTGTTTACTGATGCTTCCCATATAGCTGTAGGGGCTTGTCTACAACAGCACGTAAACACTACGTGGCAGCCTTTAGCCTTCTTTTCTAAGAAGCTTTCACCAAAGCAATCAGAATGGCCAGCGTACTATCGCGAGTTACTCGCTATCTACGAAGCCGTTCAACACTTTCGGCACATCTTGCAAGCCCACCAGTTTAACAATTTACACCGATCACAAGCCACTTACGTACACATTTCAGCAACACCGTGACAAGCTCCCGCCTGAGCACTGAATCAGTTATCGTTCATTGTGCAGTTTCACCACCAATATTGAACACATTGAAGGTTCTTCCATGTAGTCGCAGACGCACTGTCCCGGGTGGACGGAATCACAGTCAGAACCTTGAACTTTTCCGCTCTGGCAGACTCTCAGAAGGACGATCCGGAAATCCGTTCTTTCATCAATGGCGAAACATCGCTTCGCTTGGAGCAAGTCCCAGTACCTGACAGTACCACTATCCTCTTCTGTGACACCTCTACCGGAAAACCCAGGCCCTTTATCACCACATCATTCCAAAAAGCAGCTTTTTCATCTGTTCACGGCCCGGCGCCAGAGCTACCACTCGTTTGGTATCAGAACGTTTCCTCTGGCCTAACATGGCGAAAGATTGCTGCACATGGTCCGAGCCTGTCAAGATTGTCAGCGTGCCAAAGTTGAGCAACACACAACGCACCAGTCTGAAGCTTTAACAATGCCATCTGCCAGTTTCAACATGTTCATTTGGACATAATCGGACCACTTCCAGTGTCAGGAAACTATCATTATTGCCTAACAGCCATCGATAGATTTACTCACTGGCCAGTGTCTGGCCTTTAGAACGCATCACTGCAGAGGACGTTGCCAACGCATTCGTAGCATGCTGGATTTCACGATTTGGATCACCTCTACGTATTACCACCGACCAAGGCAGGCATTTGAATCTGTACTGCTCCGGAACCTGGGTCTCTTGACTGGAACGCTAAAACCCGCACCACTGGCTGGCACCCTGCTCCAATGGCATGGTGGAGAGATTCCATCGTCACTCAAAGCAGCTATTATGTGCCATCCCGGTATGTCCTGGCTGCAAGCCCTTCCCATCGTTCTTCTCGGTATTCGTAGTGCCTACAGAGAAGACCTCGGCACCTCTTCTGCCGAACTTGTGTTCGTGAACCACTACGCCTCCCAGGTGAATTACTGTGCCCGCGACGGAAGAACGTCTAGAAGATACATCCCACTTTGTGGACAACTACGTCAACAAATGCGCAGACTATGTCCAACACCAGCCACCAGACATGGTCACAGTTCGACCTTTGTTTTAAAGGAGCTTGAAACGTGCACTCACGTGTATCTTTTGGGAAGATTCGGTACGTTGGTGCCCTGCAGCCACCATACACTGCCAGGATAGAACTTTAACTGTTTTAAACAAGGATAAACCAGTACGTGTCAGCATAGAAAGAGTGAAACCTGCCTTTCTGCTCAATGACGATTGTCCTAATATTGAACGTAGTGCTGTGACAGCAACCACCTAGTATGTCAATCAGCAAAGCAAAGATAACTACAGATCACGATACACGGACAACCCGAGAACCACAAGATCCGTTCGCCGGTAAAGTTCCCCAAACATCTTCAGCCGTAGCCTCATCAACTCTCGGGAGGCTGGTGTGGCGGAAACACATCGTGGCATTAACAGTTGTCAGCGCAGTTCCGTCGTTGTCGCGGCGGCTGCCAACGCAGTATCAACGATGATCATGACCATAACTGGGGCAACGATAAAACAACCAAGAGAGTACACTGTTGGCGAGTGTACTAAACACAGAGACTACATTGCCGCCAATACAGAAGCTGGAAGTATTATAACATTCGCATTGATAAGTTATTTCAATGTAATGTGCATATGTGTATGTGTAATTTATTGGTTACATTAAATACATGGATAAGAGTTTCGTCTTCCATATCGTAAACTACGATATTTTTTATATGGGCAATGTATATCATAGACAGCTTAAACTGAGAGGGATCACGAATATATAATGGTTTTAGTAAAAAGTTTAAGCATTTGTCAGATAGTCAAGATTTGGAAGATAGATTGTCGTTAATTGTTGTTGAAGTGCATAAAATCATGCCTAACTGGTGATGTAAGACTTCAACATTGAGCTTTAGAAACCCCTTTGAATCCTAAATTAAATTAAAACAGATAGAATATGATCATAGGAAACCCTAGTATTAATTGCAAGTTAAACTATTTAGTATGTTTTGGAGATATTAATTAATTAAAAGAGTCATAGGCCTTGGGAAACGTATAAAAATCCCTGCAGCCATCTTAGATTTGGTCATTCATTTGCCGGAAATCAAACAGTTGACTTCGTATCAGTTAGCTGAGCAAATGGCTCCATGTGGTAAAGTTGCAGCACTGCTAACATGCCGTAACTGTTACTCACTAATGTTAGGGGACGTAATGAGTATGTCTTTTCGTATGAATGTGCTTAATCTGTTTTACAGTTTAGGTAAAAGTGTTACAACCCCTATCAACATTCTGGCCTAAAAGCTTCAAGTATAATATAATGATAAAAATAAATGCTCTGATTTCAGGATATATATTCTAAGTATATAAGGAATAATTAAGAATTTTAATATATCAAAAATTCAAAGAACTGCATATAATAATAATAAAATAATGGTTACTAAGTAGCAAAAATAACGAATGTTGCTAGGCATGAAATGTGTAATGGGCACAAACACAAAAGACAGAGAAATTTCTCGTCTTATCCCTTTATCAGCAAGTAGAAAATAGCAGATGATGGTGCAGTAAGACAATAACGCAAATAGTGACCATTGAGCAAGGAGCATAGTCCATGGTGAGGGTTAGTTCAAACAGAGGACAGGGACAGGCATTTCAACTTTTAAATGTAAATCATTTAAAATTTCTCTTGGTAACTTATTCCAATCCCTAACAATAGTATGAACATGTCTGCAGCTAGAGGGGGCTATTGGCTTCCAGCTAGAATGAGCATGCAATTCAAGGCTGGAGAGGGCCTGCTGCTCCTTGAAGCAGCTTCCGCCCAGAGCAGAATTTGAGTTAAAAAATAAAAAAAATGGTCATCCATCACCCATAAATTGGTTGCCACCCTGGTTTACCCACCACCCTATATCCAGCAAGGATGGAGGGCCTCATCCAATGAATTTTCCACAGGCTCCAAAGTATAGTTATGCCACTGTTTCCAAACCACTGTGCATGATAAAAGAGTGCCAGAATTTGTCATGGTTATGTTTCCCTTCCATGCACTATCACTAATTCTTACACTAATATCCTCCCAAGCCTTGTCATCAATATTGCCGCATGAACGCCAGTGTACCGTCTGCCAGCATGGCGCAGCGGGTAGCGTCACGAATTGCGGTACCGAAGGTCGCCGGTTCAATCCCGCCCACTGACAAAAATTATTTAATTCTGTTTATTATTTCCAGAAGATTCTACATGTTTCCTAAGGTCACTTGTAACTTCTACACATTTCACTTGTTAACTACTCTTGTAATCTCTAGTACGTTCTATCTGTGTATAAATAGAAGAGCATTCTGCCCAAGAGGCAGTCAGTGCTGCGTGTATGTTTGAGTTCTCAATAAACCTGTTCTCAGTTTAAGTGCTGTGTTCATTGACAAGTAACCTTCGAATTCACACCTGTCCCGGTTCCAACGCGACATAGTTTGGTGGAGACGCCGGGTACCCTGTGCAACAGCTGCATCGTCGTGGCTCCGATTAGGCAACGTAAAAGTCGCCGCCTACACGGACTGGAACCGGACTACAAAGGATATACTCAGTACGTCCTTCCGAAAGTCCGCGTCATTAGGAAACCCATGGCGGCAAGCCAGCTGCACATTCGACACCCATCGGTGTTCTCTGGAGACGCTGGACAGGATCCTAACAAATGGCTAAAAGGGTTCGACCGAGTCGCCAAGTACAACAGGTGGGATCATACCATGTGCTTGGCAAATGTTTATTTCTATCTGGACGGAACCGCCCAGCAGTGGTTCGAGAACAACGAAGAAAACTGAATAACTGGGAAATGTTCCAGACGGAACTTAAGAAAACGTTTGGGGACCACCAGCGACAAATCCGCTCGGCGGAAGAACAACTGAAGAACCGGCCCAACGACATGGGGAGCCGACGCAATCTTACATACAGGATGTTTTGGCCCTATGCAACGTAGTCAACCCGAATATGACTGAAGCCGACAAAATCACGCACCTAATGAAAGGTATTGCAGAAGACATGTACCAAGCTCTTCTGATAAAAGACGTCGCTACGACGGAAGAGTTCATCAAGTGGTGCCAGCGGATTGAGGAGATGCAACAAAGGAGGGTTGGGCGAAAGAAGTATGACAGACTTCCCAACGTAGTCCCTATGGCAGTTGTGGAAGACCAGCACGACTTTGCGTCTCTCATACGACAAATTGTGAGAGAAGAATTACAACAGTTCATGGCAGCTGGGACTCTTGAACCGAGTGAGCATCAGATCATGGCCATGGATGTAAGCCCAGTGGGTCATGAAGGAGCCGACGCGGCGGAAAAAGAGGTATTTCAGACAATAGCTCCTGTCTGCCGAGCCAATCGCACTCGACGTGAAGAATGGCCTCGCCCTGATATGACGTATGCTGCAGCTGCCAAACGGCAGCCTAGGAACCGGCCGACACGGCCACAACCAAATCCTCCGGCACCTATGACGTCCCGCAGACGAACGGACGTCTGGAGGACAGAAGACAACGCGCCAGTATGTTTCCACTGTGGGCGCCCTGGACATGTCATACGCTACTGCAGAGAGAGAAGACGAGTATTTGACGATTATTTTGCCGCAAGACGTCCGCCATCCGAACAGTTCTACCCCAGGCAGCCACCCGCTGACGAGTTCGGTCGACCTACGGGAAGAAGCCCATCGCCGTACCCTAGACGAGGTCGATCCCCGACGCGCCGCTGCCGTTCATCGTCGCCGGACAGAGCTACCAGCCGCTCCCCTAGCCGCCGCACGCAGGAAAACTAAGCAAGGCGACCATCTACGGAGGTGAGGCCGCCGCAGATGAAAAATCCTCCATGGATGACAGTCACTAAGATGTCGGGAAATCTCATCAACGTTATAATCGACGGCCAACCTGTCCGGGCGCTGGTTGATTCAGGAGCTTCTTTCTCCGTATTGTCGGACAATTATCGTCGCACACTAAAGAAGACAATGTTCCGTGATACGGGGGCAACTGTGCTAAGGTCGCAAATGGAAAGTACGTCCAGCCAGCTGGAGCTTGTGTCGCGAGAATAACCATCAACAACAGGACCCAGCCAGTTGAATTTGTCATTTTAACAGAATGTAGTCATAATGTCATCCTTGGATGGGACTTCCTTAAGGCATCCCAAGCTGTCATTGACTGTGGAACAGTCTGAGCTGCAAATTGAAGAAGTCGTTGCGACGGGTACACGTAACACAGAATCTTCTGGGAAGTTATTCGCCGTTGACAACGTGACAATCCCGCCGTTCGCAATGAGAAGAGTCCCAGTCAAAAACACGGACGACCGCAACCTTGAAGTGCTTGTCGATAGTAGAAAGTTTATTAGGCTCACGAAAGAAATCTACATACCAGCGGCTATCATAAGCATTATCGGTGGTCGAGGAGACATTTGGATCACCAACTGTCACGAGCAGTCACAAATTATCCCCAAGGGAATGTGCATAGGGACAGCTGAACCAGTCCAGGAGGGCGAGCTCAACGTCATTAACGAAGATCCATGCTCTGTACTAGTACCGACAACACGCTGGAGGAAACAACTATGGAACTGCCAATAGGGTCCGGCCTGACCAAGGAACAACACCACCGGGTGTTAGCTATACTACGCCAATTCTCTGGTGTATTCACACCCCCAGCAAAAAAAAAGGTCAGACGAAACGGCCCACGATAAAGCATCGTATCAATACTGGGGATCATCCGCCCATTAGCCAGCGCTCGTACCGATTGTCACCAGTCGAAAGGCGAATAATTCGAGAGGAAGTGGAGAAGATGTTGCATAATGACATTATTCAACCTTCGGAGAGTCCTTGGTCATCTCCGGTGGTCCTCGTAAAGAAGAAGGATGGTACGTGGCGATTCTGTGTCGACTATCGGCGGCTGAACAAAATCACAAAGAAAGATGTCTACCCACTGCCGCGCATCGACGACGCCTTAGACTGCTTGAAAGGAGCTACATACTTCTCAACCATGGACATGCAGACAGGCTACTGGCAAATCGAGGTTGACGAAGCTGACAGAGAAAAGACGGCTTTTATTACACCTGATGGCCTCTATGAATTCAAAGTAATGCCATTCGGATTATGCAACGCTCCGGCCACATTCGAACGCATGATGGACAACTTACTTCGACACCTTAAGTGGACGACGTGTCTTTGTTATTTAGATGACATTGTTGTTTTCTCGAAAACATTTGAAGAACATCTGAGTCGCCTGTCAACGGTGCTGAAGTGTGTTCAGACTGCAGGACTCCGCCTCAATCCGAAGAAGTGCCTCTTCGTCGCCAGAGAGATAAAAATCCTGGGGCACCTGGTCAACGGAGATGGCGTCCGCGCTGATCCAGATAAAGTAAGGGCAGTCATGGAATTTCCAACTCCTCAGCACATTCGTGATGTGAGAAGCTTTCTTGGGCTGTGCTCATACTTCCGGCGTTTCATAAAAGGATTCTGTAACATGGCACGTCCACTGCAAGAACTTTTGCAGGGAGACGCCAAGTTTTACTGGGATGAAACTAAAGAAAGATCTTTCCAGGCACTTAAGGAGGCTCTAACTTCCGCACCAGTTCTAGCCTTATACGACGAGAATGCAGAAACTGAACTTCACACTGACGCCAGCGGTTATGGGATCGGTGCAGTGCTTGTGCAAATTCAGGAAGGTGCTGAGAAGGTGATAGCCTATGCATCAAGAGTATTCTCTAAGCCCGAGATAAACTACTCTACAACCGAGAAAGAATGCCTCGCAGTTGTCTGGGCTATCAACAAGTTTCGTCCGTATTTATTCGGCAAACCTTTCACCGTCGTGACAGACCACCATTCTTTATGTTGGCTAACCAGCTTGAAGGATCCATCAGGTCGACTAGCAAGATGGGCACTTAGACTTCAAGAGTACGACGTCACGGTGGTATTCAAAAACGGACGCAAACACAAGGATGCCGACAGCCTTTCAAGGAATCCTTTAATAGAACACAACAGCATGAATGGAATTTCAGCCCTCGCTGAATTAGGTGACGTTGCAGCTGAACAGAGGGAAGATTCAGAGTTATTAAGAACCATAGACGCCTTGGAGAAAGGAGAACCGGCCAAAGGAGGGTTTCAATTGATAGATGGGACATTGTATAAGAACAACTACGATCCACTAGGCCCCAAGTGGCTTCTGGTCGTTCCAGCTCATCTCCAGCCAGCTATTCTCAAGTATTTCCACGACGCTCCAATATCCGGTCATCTGGGATTTGTGAAGACCCTGGACCGAATCAGACGCAGGTATTACTGGAAGGGTCTCTACCGATCTGTCAAGCATTATGTGAGTCACTGTAAAGAGTGCCAGCGACGGAAACATGTGCCGCAATTACCTCCAGGTCATCTAGTACCAATTCCACCTGCAGCAGTTCCATTCCACCGAATTGGGATCGACCTTTTGGGGAGGTTCCCGAAGTCGACAACCGGTAACCGATGGATAATAGTCTGCACCGACTACCTCACGCGCTACGCTGTCACCAAACCTGTGCCGACTGCAGAAGCTCCAGAGGTTGCAAAATTTCTAGTAGAAGACATTATTTTGAAGCATGGAGCACCACGTGTGATGATATCCGATCGTGGAAAGGTATTCCAGTCAAGACTAGTATCAGAGGTCATGTCAAGATGCGACGTTGTCCACAGGATGACAACTGCATACCACCCTCAGACAAACGGTCTCACAGAACGCTTCAACAAGACATTAGCCGATATGCTGTCGATGTATGTGGATGTTGAGCAGAAGGATTGGGATACAATACTGCCAGTGGTCACATTTGCTTATAATACAGCAAGGCAAGATACGACAGGCTTCACTCCGTTTTTTCTGCTCCATGGCCGTGAAGCTGAGACCACAATGGATACGCTGTTCCCATTCCAGCCGGACGACACTCAGGATGACTATATAAAACAGCTCATTACCAGGGTCGAAGAAGCAAGACAGCTGGCTCGCATACGAACACTGGCCACCCAGGAGAGGGACCGTCAGCGGTATGACGGCAAGCACCGACCTGTTGCGTACAACCCAGGAGATCTCGTATGGATTTTTACCCCTGTCCGGAAGGTTGGGCTATCAGAAAAGTTACTGAAGCGGTACTTTGGTCCGTATCGTGTCATACGCCGCCGGTCAGACGTCACATACGAAGTCGAGGATTATGAGCCGTCTTCGAAACGACGAAAGCGAAGGGACATTGTTCACGTCCTCCGCATGAAGCCTTACTACAATCCTGACGAGCAGCTAGGCACAACCAGCTTCTTGTTCAAGGACTCTGAGGACGGTTTGGATACTGAGGAAGTCGGACAGGAAGATAATAGTACAAACAGGAGGGGCCCTCCAGAACTGCCATACAGAGGACCCACGACAAGATCAAGATCCAGGACACTTCAGCGTGCCCCAAAAGAAATCTAACAGCGGGACGCTGTTTTCCTCAGGAGAGGGAGCAATGCCGCATGAACGCCAGTGTACCGTCTGCCAGCATGGCGCAGCGGGTAGCGTCACGAATTGCGGTACCGAAGGTCGCCGGTTCAATCCCGCCCACTGACAAAAATTATTTAATTCTGTTTATTATTTCCAGAAGATTCTACATGTTTCCTAAGGTCACTTGTAACTTCTACACATTTCACTTGTTAACTACTCTTGTAATCTCTAGTACGTTCTATCTGTGTATAAATAGAAGAGCATTCTGCCCAAGAGGCAGTCAGTGCTGCGTGTATGTTTGAGTTCTCAATAAACCTGTTCTCAGTTTAAGTGCTGTGTTCATTGACAAGTAACCTTCGAATTCACACCTGTCCCCGGTTCCAATGCGACATTGATATATTTAAAAAAGCTTTCACTGATAGAAAACTCAGAGGAGATTCCAATATTTAACAATCGTACCGACAAAATTATGAATGATCTCATACTTGATGGACGAAGGGAATGAACTAAACAGCTTATGAATGTAAATACCAATAAGACTCCCAGACCAGACGGTATTCCTACAAGAGTCTACTCAAGGTACTCAAAGGAAATTGTACTGTATTTGATGAAATTATATACCGTCTCCTTGGATCAAGGGAAAATACCAGCCGTATGGAAGACCGCTATCGTAAGTCCAGTGTTTAAAAATGGGAATGTTAATGATCCTCAGAATTATAGGCCTAATCTCGCTAACTTCAATATTTTGTAGGATTTTAGAACATATCATCTATTCAAATGTCATTCGGTTCTTGGATGAAGGTGATCTTTTAAACCCAAATCAACACGGATTCAGAAAAGGCCGAAGCTGCGAAACACAACTTGCACTTCTATTTCACGATTTGTGCCGAATTATAGAAGAGCAATCACAGGTTGATTTAGTTCTATTAGATTTTAAAAAAGCTATCGACACTGTGCCTCACACTCGGTTACTTAGGAACTTCGTGGTTATGGCATATCTAGACAAATATGCGAACACAGTGTGTAATTCTCGACGGTGAGCACTCGTCATGTACCGAAGTGAGGTCCGGGGTACCCCAGGGAAGTGTGATAGGGCCTCTGTTGTTTCTCATATACATTAATTATTTATTCGACATAATAGGGGGGATGAAAAGATTATTTGCCAATGATGCTATTATTTATCATGAAATCAAAACCCAGGATGACTGCGCTTTGTTACGAGACGATATTATCAAAATAATTGTGTGGTGTAAAGGTTGGCAGTTGGAGTTAAACGCTAAAAAGTGCCAAGTCATGCAGTGTAAGTAAAAAGGTGACACCATTTAACTATGAATATACAATTAATGATACTGTCCTTAGAATGGTACATACCACTAAATACATAGGGGTAACAATTCTTAATAATTTTTCGTGGAATGAGCATATTGAGGATGTAATGGTGAAAGCAAATCATATGCTCTAATTTCTAGGTCGTAATTTAAATCAATGCACTCAGGAAGTTAAATCGATTGTATACAAGTCACTAGAGTGTCCTCACTTAGAATATTGTTGTTCTGTATGGGGTCCAAGTCAAAAGGGATAAACTGGAGGCATTAGAGAAGGTCCAAAGAGGAGCCACACGATTCGTGACAGGTATATATAGTTGGAGGGAAAGTGATAAGTGCAATGTTGAAGGAGCTCGGTTGGGAAGACCTGGAAAACTGAAAAGCGTTGCTCTCGTCGGAAGCTAATTGAAAAATTCACGACTGACATGTATTTCTGAATGACAGCCAGCAAATATTGCTACCAGCAACATTCATATCTCGAAATGATCGCGAAAATTAGATAAGAGAAATCAGGGCCAGAACCGATTCAGTTTCTGTGCTCATTTTTCCCACAAGCGATTAGGGAATGGAATAGAAAGGATTTACCAGGGCGAGTAATCTTAAAATCCGACAGGAGTAGCTTTCGATAAAGCATCCAGCCATCCTGATCTGGGTTTTCCATGGTTTTCGAAGATCACTCCAGGCAAAGGCTGGAATGATTCCTCACATTAGCCGATGGGTGCCTCCTGCCATGTCCTGTATATCCCTTCCAAACTATCACTGATTTGGATAGGTGCAATGCACCCTCCTGCCACACACTTTCAGAGTAATAATAATAATAATAATAATAATAATAGATTTCTGGAGATGCAATTGCCACCAGTAACAGTCTCAGAAATAAATAAACTCATGAAACAATTAAAACCTAAAAATTCTTCCAGCTATTAAAATATTTCAAGTAAATTGCTGAAAAGATGTTGAGATTGTATCAATCATATACTTGTCCACATTTGTAATTAATCCTTAATGCAAGGTGTGTCCCAAATAGACTAGAATATGCAGTTGTAAAATCACTGTTTAAAAAAGTAGAACCAATATGTGTATATAACTATCATTCTATTTCATTACTTTCGGGATTCTCAAAGAGTTTTGAAAAAATCATGTATCACAGAGTAATAAAACATAGTTAGACAAGCATAATATCCTCACTAATTCACAATTTGTGTTTCAAAAAGGATCCTCTATTGAAATGGCTTATATATTCATTTTTAAATAACACATTTGAGGAACTGAATAATAAAATGAGCCTTGTAGGAATATTTTGTGATCTTGCAAAAGCATTTGACTATAATCATGAATTACTTTTGAAGAAAGTGGAATACCATGGTATTTATGGAACCACAGGCAAATGGTTTAAATCATACATGGAAAGTCGAATGCAAAAAGTTTTCATTTTCGATTCTAAAATAAGTAAAGATGCTTCATCAGACTGGGAGAAAATAAAAGATGGAATTCCACAAGGCTCTGTCCTAGGACCCCTCCTCTTTTTTTATACATCAATGACTTCCTGGAAACTTATCTGACAAAGTTAAGAGTTTTTTATTTGCAGATGACACTAACCTGACTGTTACAGAAACCCCAAACAGTAGAATTTAATGTAAAATGTAATGAAATAACAAATGGATTTAAGGTAAATTTATTAAAATTAAATTTTGAAAAAACACATTATATTAGGTTTAATAGCAAACAATTATGAACAGCCGGATTTACAAATAAGCTATAAAAATAACACAATTTTAGAAACAAAGAGTATAAAATTCCTTGGTATTAAAATAGATGAGAAACTCTGTTGGCACGAACATATCACTTCACTACTGAAGAAGTTTAGTGGTGCTACCTTTGCAATACAAACACTTTCTCTCTCACATCCATTTAGTGATGTTATATGGCATAATTTTTTGGGGAGAAACTTCACAAAGTAAAAAGATTTTCATAGCACAGAAAAGAGCTATTAAGATGCTGTGTAGAGTAAAATCAAGAACTTCTTGCAGACAACTTTTTAAAAAACTCAATATTCTTACAATGACTTCTCAGTATATATATTCTCTCATGTGCTTTGTCATAGAACATTTTAACCTGTTTACATCTAATTCACAGGTACACAATTTCAATACAAGAAACAGAAATAACTTGCACAAAACACAAACATCTCTCTCATTAGTACAAAGAGGAGTTAATTATTCTGGGATACATCTGTTTAATAAACTTCCCAAGAGTATAAAACTGATAATAAAGATATACTGTATTTAAAGAAAAACTGAGAAATTATCTTATTGGCAACTCCTACTCCATTCAAGAATTTGAACAAAATGATTGTATTTAATATGACCTTTTTCAAAACTCAGTTGTTAAATTAATGTTTATTTGTCTTTGTAACATATGATTGTTTTTTTCACTATGATTATGACTCATATTGTATGTATGTGTATTAATCATGACATGCTTCACATCCCAGAGGTCCGTACTCAGCAGGGATCCATGAAACAAGATTGATAAATAAAAATAAAAAAATTAGCATATGACTGAAATTAAACCACACCATTAACATATGTAAACTAATGTCTGCTGCATCCTACTTAATGAGCAATGAAGCACGTACCAGACAATCCCTAACAACTACTGGTATTTATTGTGCCACATTGATGGTCCAAAATTCATAAGAATCACTAATGATATGGCATTACCTAGTCTATACATAGTATCTCACGATGCAAATACAAGATTCTATTTACTTTTAATTCAAATTACCATTTGCTGAAAATAGATTCTTGGTATTCAAGAAAATACAGAAAGTTGTAAAAAAAATATTTGAAAAACTTTGATATGTTTGAAATTTTGCTGTGCATAATTCCTTCTTCACCAATTTCAACCAACTACACCAAGTACAATGTTCTTTTTTTTTCTGGGTAAGAAATCATGACCCCATTAATCATCCATTATTGTGTCAAGCACAAATTACAACTCACCTATTGCTGTTTATAGAGATGGAAACTGGATTAAGCATGAGCCAAATGAAGACAAAACAACCATCTTAAATAACGTCAGCAAATATTGAACATCTTCTTCACTATTAACAGTCAATGTGGCCCTCTACAAAATCACAACATTTTGTATAGTACTTGAAGTCATTCAAAAAACTCTTTGCATCACTATTATAAAGAATTTGAGTTATTTTCAATGTTTCTGCTGCATTTTTTAAAAAGTTCGGAAGATATTATCTTGTGTAATACCATTACAAACGAACTGGTGAGTCACCTGATACCTTGGTTTAAACAGTGAGGAATAAATTATTAGTGATCCTATATCGACATGAAATACAGAGTTATAGTTTACTCAAAAACATTTGAGAAGGTCTCATTGTTCCATCATCATAAATGAATCGTTATAGTGTATATTCTACAGAGCAGAATACATGGTATATACCAAAAGTAGTAGGACTGATTTTTTTTAAAAAAATTATTGAAGATATATTTACAATTCCTTAATCCTCTTCGAAATAGCACCCTTAGGAAGCTACACACCAAAAATTACACTGCTGCCATTGGCCGTACCCCTTCCGGAAGTCAGTTTCAGGGACGCTGTTGAGAGCCCTCGTCGATGCTGCTTGAACGTCCTGGATTGAGTCAAACCTCTGTTCCTTCAGCTGCTTTTTCACCCGTGTGAGGAAGAAAAGTCAGATGGAGCCAAATCAGGACTGTAGGCAGGGTACAGCAACGCGGAAATGTCGATTCGGGCCAACAATTGCCTCATGACGGCGCGCCTAGGCACGGCGCATTGTCGTGATGCAGAGTCCAGTTTGCGCAGATGACATGTCGGACGCGATTCACTCAGTCTCGCAGGCGTGGTGGCACTTGCAGGTAAAAGTTCGAATTGACAGTTTCCACAGGGGAAACGAACTCCTTATGAATCACCCCACGATGGTCAGAAAACACGATCAGCATTGTCTTGATCTTTGATTTGCTCATGCGGGCCTTCGTTGGACGGGAGGACGTGGAAGGAAACTGTTGGCCCGATTCGGCATTGCAACGTTGCTGCACCTCACCTACAGTCCCAATCTGGCTCCAACTGACTTTTTTTTATATTCCCACGGATGAAAAGGTAGCTGAAGGGACAGCGATTTGACTCGATTCAGGGACGTTCAAGCAGCATCAACGAGGGTTCTCAACAGCGTCCCCGAATCTGACTTCCAGAAGGCGTACGGCCAATGGCAGCAGCGTAATTTTTGGTGTGTAGCTGCCTAAGGGTGCTATTTCGAAGAGGATTAAGGAATTGTAAATATATTTTCAATATTTTTTTTTTTTTAATCAGTCCTACTACTTTTGGTATAGACCTGTATACAGCTCACCCCTCAGTGACAATTTCCATAGATATGTGAATATTTACTTTGAATTCTTGAATGTTTGAGGTAAACTGTTCAATGCCTACCTTCAAACTTTATTCCAGCCCAAACTATTTATTACACTAAAAAAAATTTTCCAACTCCAATATGCCTGACATCAGTGTTAGTTTAGAGTTATGACCATCTCTTCCAGTCCCCTCTCTGCTACTAAAAAGCTGAGTATCCAGCATTGCACAATCTATTTGGAGTTGATTTACCCTAAAGAATTTTTAATCACCCAATGAGAAACGTGTTCAAAATTTCCTCAAATTCATCCCAGATGTATGAAAATTTTTTGTGCTTCTCATGGGAGAGCATATCAATCAAAATATTTCAAAAACCATTCTCCAACTCCACCTTCTCTTACTCTACCAGAAGATGGGAATCAGAGAGAGTCTTCAAAATGTCACATTAGATTGACATGGTCCCCCCGTCGGAGGCTGTGATGTCTCTAGGGCTTTACAGAGTATATTTTAGGATATTATTATAAGTTTCATCATAAGATTTATGAATTGCGAGTGTGGTGCGGAATTAGGATTCACCCGTAGAGGATTGCAAAACGATACTCAATGGGAGGGTAAGCACACTGAGAGGTTGCATCAGAAGAAGCATCAGTTTGGCGAATTCTATAAATTGTAATGCAACCACCAAGCATGGCTCATTTGTCACCAGTGAATGTCGGAAGGAGGATATTAGGTCCAGAGCAAAGTTTTAATTTTTGTAGCAGTGTTCAGATTAACGTGTGTATCTAGTTATTTATCGTAAACGGCTCAGTTGGTCTATAGTCATGTACAGGGTGTCAGATATCTGATAAATTTTTTAACTGTATAACAAAATTTGCTCTCAGATCCACGAGTTAGATTGAATAGTATTGCATATCATTTTTGAAGCCAGTTGCTATGTTAATTCAAGCTAGAAAGTAGATCTTTACAGTTTCAAGATAGTATTTTTAATTTCAACATTCTTGAGCATTCACCTGGATTGATATTTCAAAAATTTGTAATAAATCGAGGAAAAAAGATAGAGAATTTAAATTCACATAGTGATCATTCTTAAATAGGTAGATTCAACTAAAGCTATCTTCAAGTCGATAACTTTAATAATTGTTTTTTAGATTACGAATTTTATTTCATCTTTTTAACCGACTTCAAAAAAGAAGGAGGTTCTCAATTAGTCCGAAATTTTTTTTTTTTTTTTTTTGATGTATGTTCAGCGATATCTTCGCCAATTTTGAACCGATTTAAATGAAATTTTTATAGTGGATAGAGTATACCTCCAAAGTGGTCCCATATGAATTTCATTGAGAAACCTCCCCTTCTACACCTTTACAACCCTTAACTTTTATACAAAACCACACTTTTTATCCGATTTGGGTGGAACTTTGGAAATGTATAGTAAAAAATATGCAGAAAAATAATGTCAACTTTTGGTTTGAAAAAACCGAACCCCTCTCCTCCTATCCACTCCTTAATTTTTGCCAATGTTCTTTATACAAAGCTTAAGTCGACACCATTTAACTGATCTCCATTAAAATTGGCATATACATGTAATTTTTCATGGAAAAGGTTTCTGACCCAAAAAAATAAAAAAACACCCCTCTCTCCCTTTACACCTCTTAATTTTTATACAAACCCACATTTTTTATCCGATTTCAATGGAACTTTGGACATGTATAGTCAAAAATGAAGAGAAAAATGCTGTCAACATTTCGTTTGAAAAAACTGAACCCCTCTCACCCTATCCACCCCTTATTTTTTGCCAATGTTCTTTATACAAAACTACAGTCGACATTATTTAACTGATCTCCATTAAAGCTGTCATATACATGTAATATTTCATGGAGAAGGTTTCTGACCAAAAAAATTAAAAAATCCACCCCATCTCCCCCTTTACACCCCTTAATTTTATAAAAACCTATATTTCATATCTGATTTCGATTGAACTTTGCCAGTGTATACTTTCAAACAAACAGAAATACCTTGTCAACATTTGGTCTGCCAAAGCACAACCCCTCTCCCTCCTACCAACCCCTTAATTTGTCCATGTTTTTTTTTTATAAAAAGCTACAATCGTCACCGTTTGACCTATTACTATGAAAGTTGGCGCTTATATGTATTTTTTCGCGAGGAAGGTTTCTGACCAAAAAACCACCCCACTCCCCATTAAACCGTTTAATTTTTATACAAACTCACAGTTTTTATCTATTTTAGACAGAACTTAGCAAACTTTTACTGTAAAACAAAGAGAAAAATAATGTCAGCTTTTGGTTTGAAAAAAACTGAACCCTTTTCCCCGTTTCCGCCCCTTGACTTTTGTCAATTTTCTTTTTGAAAAGCTACAGCTGACACCATTTGACCGATCTGTATGAAAGTTGGCACATATATGTATTTTTTTATGGAGAAGATTTCTGACTAAAAAATAAAAAAAATACCCTACATCCCCTTTTACATCCCTTAATGTTTGTACAAACCCACATTATAATCCGATTTCGGTGGAACTTCGCATGTGTATACTTTAAAGCAAATAGAAAAAGAAACATACTACTCACATTACTTTGACAAAAACACAAACCCTATTCCCCTTTCTACCCCTTTAATTACTGTCAATGTTCATTATATAAAGCTACCATTTCTATCTGATTTGAAGGAAGTATGCACATGTATACTTCAAAATAAACAGAAAAATACTGTCTGCTTTTATTTTAGAGACGCCAAACCTCTCTTCCCCTTTCCACAGCTTTAATCTACACAAAGCACAGTTTCTATCTGATTCTGAAGAAAATTTGCACACGTATACTTTAAAAAATGCATAACAATCGTGTTTAAATTAGGTTGCAGAAGCCCAACCCCTCTTCCCGTCTACCCCCACCCCCCCTTAATTTCCAATGTTCTTTATAGATACTTACCGTTATTATCAGATTTCAATGGAACACTGCAAATGAATACTTAAGATCAAAGAGAATAATTCTGTTTACAAGACCCAACCGCTCACTCCCTTACCCCATTTAATTTTTGTAAATGTTGTTTACACAAAGCTACAGTTTTATCTGCTTTCGATGGAACTTTGCACATGTATACTTTAAAACAAAAAGAAAAATGCTGTCCACACTACCTTAACAAAAACCTAACTACTCTTCACCTCCACACCCCTTCATTATTATTTTATAAACACCTAAAAATGTTATATGATATCAATAGAAATTTGCAAAAGTATACTTTAAATCAAAGACAAAAGACAGTCTACATTTGGTATACAAAAGCCCAATCCCTCTTCTCCTTAACCCCCATCCTTTATAATTTCCAATGTTCTTTCAAAATCCACAGTTTTAAGTACCATCAAAATAAATTAAGCTATTTTTAAGTCATTGCAGGATATTTATAAAATGTATGTGTCCTTATGTCTCAACATGTACTTCAGATTTCAACTTGGACCCCGAGCATTTACGTTGTGAAAACCAATTAAATATCTATATTTTCTGTGTGATGCCGGAACGAAAAGATATATTCCAGAGACAGATTTGTGTATGTGGTGTGTATTAATGTCCAGATGTTATATGTTTCGATTATCGAGCAGCAGCTGTAACATATGTTATAATTAGATCGAAACACAGCCTCGACCAAAATATAAACTGACATTCCTTAACACAGCTTCCAATTCACCCCATTCTGAAAGTTGTTGTAAAGACATTTTTTTTGTAAAGCATTCGCTTTAACCACTGAGCTATCAGAAAGTTCGCAAAATGAGAACTGCTGCGGCATATTTAAATACAAATTAACTATAATACCACTAAAAAAAATTTAAAAAAATAATTGTTTGAAAAAACATAAAAACCGCCTTCAAAAAAGAGCACTCCAAAATTTTAAAATAACTTTATACGTTGCTTAGAAGAAAGTAAATCTAAATGGACAGTATTTTACATTACTGTTGTTGAAATTTTTACATTAATTAGTTATTTTTGGAGTCGGTGCCAGCCAAAACAAGAAGATAAAAACTATAATAATACATAAAAAAATCATGTTACTACTTACCAACAATTAATTCTAGAAATATTTTTCAACAAAACTGAAAAATATAGATAATACACCGATACAATACTAACTATAAAGTGTTTACTGTATGATGCAGCCTACCAACTGACACTATAGCGCCAGAGATATGCCTGGATGACCAACGAGGCCGAGCCACAGATAAAATACCATTAATTTGTTTCCCTAAGCTATCTCCCGGAATAAAACTATCTTCCTCACGACATGCTGTAAAATATTTAGAATTTTTGTTCGTACTCTCAGTTCGCCTCGAATACCAAATAAAGTTCAGTAATTCGATCTGTGCGATCTGACAGCTGGCACCGACTCCAAAAATAACTAATTAATGTAAAAATTTCAACAACGGTAATGTAAAATACTGTCCATTTAGATTTACTTTCTTCTAAGCAACGTATAAAGTTATTTTAAAATTTTTAGTGCTCTTTTTTGAAGGCGGTTTTTATGTTTTTTAAACAATTATTTTATGATAATAGAAGACATGCTTTGCTTAATAGTAAATGAAAGAACAACCCTTTGGGAATAAAATAAAATTTGTTTCAGTTTAGTAGGAAAAAAATTGTGAAAGTTATTAACAGATCTTGTGAATTTCATTAAAATAATTTTTTATGATGAATAAGTAGTGTAAGGATTAAATTTGGCACTTTTTATATCATCTAATGATTCACAAAATTTCAGAGCGCTAGGAACATTTTTAACATTCAAGGTCAGAAGGCTGATGCAAGCCTTTCATGCGTGATATTTGATACCTGTACAACTTTCAAGCACATTCTCATGTGAAGTGGAAGTTTTGGAGATTCCCATGGTCCGTGTGAGCACAAATCCGTGCCTAGAACCTTCCCTCGCCCCAGTCTTCGAGAAACCATGAGCGCGACATGATGTAGACTCACACAGTAGCAGTCACCCAATCTTCCAGAAACTGTGAGTGCGACACCATGTAGCTCAGTCAGCCCGCAAGTTTCATATCAAGCACTACGGTGTTCTTGTTTTATTTTGTATCACAATGTGAAGTTTTAAAGTTTCAGTTTGAATAGCAACTATGCAGTTTTCAAGTAGTATTATGCCATGGGGTGTGTTGGTATTACTTAAGTGTCGGTCGTTGACTAACGAGTTGAGAAGTAGATGCGTGTGACGTACTTTTGCATACTTTCAAGTGATCATTAATTGTGGTCTGGCTCGAATTGGTTAGTTGAAATTGTAATATCTTCAGAGAATTTGCTGATGCCAGTTCAGTTGATGACTTTGCAAAATCTTTCAAGAATATAATAATTTTTACCAACAATAGACTTGTGAACTTTATTTGTAAAATACCTTTTCTTAGTTTGGGTTTATTTAAACTAAGTGGTGACTAATTTCAATACAGAAAAGCCATAGTTGAACATTATCCACGGTCACAGCTAAGACAAATGTTTATGCCCAACACCAGGCAGAATTAGTTGTCTTACAAGTGAGTATGTTGATTGCATGATGTATTTTGCTGTTAACGTTCATCGTAAGTGAAGATTTTAATATAATCACTCCAATTAGGTTTTTTCTTCAAATCTAGCAAGAGCTAAGTTTATATAAGAATGACCAGATAGGGATGACCAGTTAGGGATGCAATAAAATACAACAAATTATTAGTTGATACTTAGCCACTGCTCGATGCGCTTACCCTCCCATGAAGTATCATTTCACATCTTTTTCCTCTACAGGTGAATCCTAATACCGCACAGCACTCACAATTAATAAATCTTACGATAAAACTTAGAATAATGTTCTAAAATGTACTCTGTAAAGCTCTGTTGTTTATATTCATAAAGGTCTTTGCTCCAATTTAGAAGTTGTGAATCAGTCATCAAGTATTTTTTGAATATAGTGTTATAATTTGTAATTGTGCAATAAGTTTTTAAGTAATTGATAGAAACTGCTAGGACCTTTAGCTATTGTGAATTGCAAATTTTGAATGTTGCACAATTTGTGTGGTACTGAAAGAAGTGTTTAGGGATTGTTAGCAAGCAGTTTTAAGAAACTTCAAGGGATTATTTGTGTCTGCAGCAGAACTGTGTTTTGGTTTTTTGGGAGGGAGAAAAAATCTGTTGTAAAGGAATCTTCTGATAGCAATATAAATAATATACCAAGTCAGTGAATCTAAGAAATTTAAGACAAATTTGTGGATTAAAGGATATTATATAATCTCTAACTAACTGTTAGTAGTTTCAAGATCTCCTTCTAACCTATTGTGAATTACAGAGGAGGGTTTGAAGTGACCATCGACTGAAGGGAAAGTACCTTACATCTTATTAATTACTTAATGCTATTCCAGGTAAGGCGCAAGTTAGCTCACATAATAAGAACCAAGGTGAGAAGCTACTTTTATTATTGTTATTAATTTTAAATGCACAGGCCACAAGTTACGCAAGGTTCCAGCGCATTAGTGACTATTCCATTGTAAATATGTAAAGTTCTTTCAGAAGGTCCAAGAACTTCTCATACAGTTGATACACTGGAAAAGCCTTCATATGTTCCTTAACTTTTTTTTATTATTACTTACTTTTTTTTAAAAAAAAACTATATCATACCATTGCTCAAACATTTTCTGATCTTAATTTTGCATCAATGAGGAAAAAGAACAATGTTATATAAGAAACAAAGTATTATTATCCTGAAGGGTTCATTATTTTTAGTCTGATAGGTTGAAACACATGAATCAAATTTCATGTCAATCAGCCCATTTGTTTTATATATTTAAATGACTCATTCACCACTCTCCTCAGATTGGGGTGAATTGGTATGAATTAGTCGTTCAGTATTTTTAGTTAGTCAATGAGAATCATATCCACACACTTTCATCAACATTACCCCAGCCATCTCTGGAACACAACAAGCTGTTGATTCACCACCCGACAAAGGAGAGGTTAGATGGGGGTTGATTTACCCCCAGAACATTTTAATCAAACAAAAAGAAACATGTAAACCTAGTTTTATTGTAGTTACCACAGCCATTACTGGAATATAACAAACTTTATACATATCCTATCCAAAAGGGGTGGGGTTGGGAATGATTAACCCCTAGTGTGTGCATAGTCTCATAATGAGAATCATGTACATAAGTTTCATCAGAATCACTCTAGTCATTTTCAGAACATGACAAAATACTGATTCATCCCCTTCTTACAGAGCATATTATCTTTGGTGAAGTGAGCTCTTGTGTGTGTCAACCGCTGGGCACTAAACTGGAAATAGCTTCGCCACTGCTAAGTTTTACTATCTAAATTAGTTTAAAGCATTGAATTATAAACTAAATATTTAGGATTATTTTTAGTGAAGCAAAATACAATATTTTGCAATCAGATATAGAGCTTCGAAAAATGCCTGTTCTGTTAATTTTCATTTCTTTTTTCCTATGTTTATTGACTTAGAATTAAGCTGAAAGTTAGATAGATTACATACAGCAAATAGAAGTTAAACATTTTGGTATTTCTAATTTAACATTTTAAATTTCTTGTGCAGTTAAAAAATAAGTATTATAGATTCCAATTGTTGTAGATTGTTGCCAGAACATATTGTAGATTTTTGTTCTGATGATATATAATTTTTTTCAATCAGTATTAAGGCATTCAAATAACAATAATCTGCTAGTAATACAGCAAATAAATATAATAAATAAATAAATAAGTAATCGTAAATATCTGACCTCTGCTGATCAACAGTACCAATTCTAAAAAAAAATTATTATAGATGGAATTTCCTTATATCATAAGATATATTTAATGGTTATTTCAGGCTTAAATAAAATAAGTTTCTTATTTACTTATCTTCCAAAAATATTAAAATGGAAACTTAATAGTAAAAATAACAATTGACACATTGGACAGGTGGTAGGTAAAGGTTTCAAAATTCTGCACTTGTTGGAGAGAGTGACAAGGGGATGCACGAGAGAAGTAAAGGAATTGGGTTACAAAACTTTGGTCACACCATTGCTCGAATATGGTAGTGTAGTATGGGACCCACATTTTGAGTATCAAATACAGGAGTTGGAGAAGGTGCAAAGAAGGGCTGCTAGATTTGTTTATGGAAATTATCGCAGAATGCAATCAGTGATAGATATGGTAAAGGAGCTGGAATGGGATTCCATTGCAAGACATGAGGAGGATGAGGAGGGATCATGGGAGTGTACAGGGCATATACTGGCGATGAGGCATGGAACGATATTGCAGTAGGTATGAAAAGTAGTTCATGGAAGGGAAAAGATGACCATGACTACAAGCTGGCACTCGATTTCAGGCACAAGGGTGTGGGAAGATTTTCATTTTTAGGTAAGGGTGTCAGGGATTGGAATGAGCTACCAAGGGGAATGATGAATAACTTACCGAAAACGTTAAAAGAATTTAAAGTTAAAATTTGTAGAGGGCAAATGTAGGTGTGTGCAGGAATAGGGGGAAAGTTGGGTTGCTATAGGTAGTGGTAGGTGGATGCATACCGCAAGTTTTGCAACGGGGTCTCTTACAAGGGAAGGATCCAAACGGTGGTTCAGGAGCATTGGAGGGTTGATATTTGTGTACAAGGATGTTTTTTAAATTAGATGGTTGCTGAAGGGGACTTGGGGTGTGGTGGGAAGGATAGTGGGAAGAATAGTGGCACATTTTAGGAAAGGATCTGAAAAAGTCATAGCCTAAATGAAGAATTTGGTATAGCAATTCCAGGGCAGGGAAAAACTGGGTGAGAAAAAACTGGGGTTCTGGTTGGTTTTAGGTTGTTTGTGCCAATGTGGGGGACAGTTCCTGACTCTTGATAGATGTTTTTGAACTAGTTCTGGAGGATAATTGCAGTTTATGAGTGCCTGGGTCAGGTTATTGGTGCAGAGAGTAAAGGATTCGTGATCAAAGCAGATGCGTTTGCTTTGAATGGCTAGGCTGTATGGGATGGAACGTTTTGTATGATATGGATGGCAACTATCAAAATGGAGATATTGTTGTAGGTTAATGGGTTTTTTTTGTGGACAGAGGTGTGTAAGTGACCATTCTGTACAGAGATGTCTACATCCAGAAAAGTGATGTCAGCCTGAGAGTAGGACCAGGAGAAGTTTAAGGAGGAGAAGTTATTCAGTGAGTATAAGAAGTCAAGAAGGAGGTTTTCACCATGGGTCAAGATCATATCTGAACCACACAGTGGGCTCCCGGGTAACTTTATGAAGAAAATGTTCCTCTACTCTGCCCATGAAATGGTTGGCATAGGAAGGTGCCATGTGAGTGCCCATAGACATGCCTCGTATCTGATGGTAAGCCTGAGACTGGAAGGAAAAGACATTTTTGGTAAGGATGAATTGAGCCAAAGAAGTGTGGAAACGATTGGTAGGGAAGGTGTGTGGGGGGCGACTCGAGAGATAATGCTCTATGGCACTGAGGCCCTGGCCATGAGGGATGTTGGTGTAGATACACCAATAGTGACCAGGAGACAACCTGTTAGTAGGAGTGTGGGGACTGTTGACAGACGCTCTAAAAAGTGGGGGGGGGGGGGGTTTCTGACATAAGATGGAAGGGCCTGGACGAAAGGTTGTAGGTGCTGGTCAACGAATGCAGAAATGGGTTCTGTGGGAGACCCAAAGGCAGCAACTATAGGACGTCCAGGATTGCCCGCCTTGGGCAGAAGATACAGGGTGGGAATCCGGGGGGTCTTAGGGGTCAGAAGGCAAATGGAATGATGTGAAAGACCCTGTAAGGGACCTTGGAGACTGAGGAAAGAGCAGATTTCTGTGCAGATTAAATTAGTGGGGTCAGTGGTATGAGGTAAGTAAGTGGAGGTGTCAGAGAGCTGCCTGAGGGCTTCAGCTGTGTAGTCGTTTCGATCCATGACCACCGTGATCGAGCCCTTATCAGCTGGGAGGATTATGATGTTTTTATTTTTTGAGAGTGACTCATCGCCCGCATTTCAGTATGGGTCAGGTTTTTGGAGTGGGGGATTGAATTTAGGAAGGAAAGGAATGATAGTGTTGACATGAGGCATTCCTGGAATAGGAGTACGTGATAGGTTTTGAGGTAGGGGAGATGGATCTAACTGGGATGGAGGTAAGAATTGCTGGAGGCTGGGTTCCAGGTTATCACATCGGCTGTCTCTCCTGCCTGTAGTATTGAAATAATACCGCCAGTTGAGAATGAAAGGGAGTCCTTAATAAGAGTAATCTGATCAAATTTAGGGGTGGGAGAGAAAGTACGACCTTTTGAAAGAACTGATAGGTCAGGTTCTGAGAGGGGGATGGAAGAAAGATTCACAATAGGGATTTTTGAATTCTCCAGTGGTGGGGAATGGGTAGGGGTGGGGGTGATGAGAGTGGTTTGTGCTGGGTGGGGAAAATTGAGAATATGATACATACATGGTGTTGTGGCAATAAGTGGTGGAGAGGTAACGTTTTGCCATAATGTGAGTTGGGGAGATGGAGGCCCAAAACAAAATAGCTCTTGCAGAGGGAAGAGAGCTTTGAAAGATGTTCTTGTGCTTGGTTGGTTATCAAATGGTTGCAATGATTAAAGATGTTATGTAAATAATGAATGCAACCAGGAAATGCTAGGAGAAGGATTTTGTGTTATATTATCGTTGCTTCCCCCAACACCTCCGACGGTCTATTTCATTCTATCAGTGGCTGCGTCGAACTTAATTGGTTCTGTGTGTCTTAGTGAAATCCTTTCTTTTCATTCTATGAAAGCCTCTATGAATTTAACTGTAACTTGAACTTTGGTCTTGATGATACAATGAGTGACAACCTTCACCTCTCCTTCCCTCATGACCCTCATTACCTATTCAATGCAATTAAAATCTTTGTTTGAGTCTTTCATGGTCTCTACTTACCATCTTGCCTCTACAAGTCCATGCAAATATTACTCCTTTCCATAAGGTCCACATTCACTTTCCACCTTAAGCAAATTGGGAATCTGCAAATCTTCTAATAGTCCTCTGTGTTGCCAAGTCACCTGTTCTTTAATTTAATCTTTTTACAAGGCTTCTTCCCAAGACGGATCAGTTGATCCATTACATGCAAATATCATATAAAATTTTGCTATCTAATTTGCACCCTGCTATAAAGTATTGTACATTTTCTCACCACTCTTAGACACAGTTAAATTAATTCAATTTATTTATTTCTTACCTAACAATAATTTCAAAAAGAATTTTAACAATAAATTTTCTGTAAATCATTATGATACTTTACCTTGTACTTTATAATGAACTCAAGAACATGATAAAGTGTCCTCAAAACCAATTCACGAAGTTCACTTGACATAAGGGCATATATGCATTCAAAAAAAAGTTCAACAAGCTGCTGGGATTCGCCTGCATACAATGGTACTAAGCTTCGCCAACTGTCACGCATAGCTAGGAGAATTTCTGCACACTGAATAAGCCATCTGAAAAATATTTATTTTTTATGATTAAACATAAATATAACTGTTATGTCGCCTACTAATGAGCAAAAAGAATTTTAAAGAATATCTAAGAGCGTTTCTGTATCTGCAGTATCCATTTGTACTGGATAATCATTGAACTCATATTATATATATTAAAATGGCCTATATAATGTTGGCTTACAAAGAAGAAATATAGAGAAAAAACACCATAAGTAATGCAGATATCCCAAGTAAAAGTCCAGAATATATTTATCATATAAAAAAATTCAGTTAAAAAAAAGGTATATTTCAGGGTAATAACACAAACACAAATATAATGTTCAAATTTTTAATATTTTGTATGCAATCAAATATAAACAAAAATGCAGTACTGTAGAAATTATTAAAATAATTAATAGTATTTGGTCATAATTACAAACATTCATCAATGCTGTTAGAGCAGTGTCTAAGAAAGCATTCCTTCAGATATTAATTAAATAATTTGATTCCTATATGGAGCATTCTGTAATGTTAGAGATATTATAATGAAGCAATAACTTTCTACTACACATAGTAGGGGATAACATGAAGCCTTTAGCAAACAAATTATATAACTATAAACTTAATATTAAAATGGTTTTCAAGCAAAGAAAAGTTTTATATCACGTAAGTAGGTAGATGTGGGAACAAAATCACAGAAGTAAACAAAAAGTTTCCCAAAATGTCCATGGGTTCTATAATTAAAAGCAAACATTATGATGCAATGTTTATGGGGTTGGGAAATTTATTTATGATCGTAATTAAGATTCAAGACTTTTATTCTAACTGGACAAGTTGGTGACATTAGCAAGTGGTGAGATCACACATGTGTAGAACTCATATTTCAAGGCAACATAAAGAAAAGCCTTTTGTAGAAAAGATAAACACAATTTAATGATGGAAATGCCTTGTCAACATATAAAAAAAACTCTGTAACAAAAATTGGAGCTCATAAATAAATCCTAAATATGTTTTTTAGACAAGTTAATAAACCCAACTCCTGGAATAAAGTAGATACTAAGATGAAACTAGGACCAAATGAAAGCTTAATTGAAATGAATTAATAATATAATAACAGTTGTAAACTAAAATTACATATTTTGAAATGACGAAAGAAGGAATTTTGGATGTTTGATCCTGCGTTGACTCATACACATGCCAAAACTTACTTATTAAAGAAATATTTGTCGTAAACAGGATAAGGATAGTAAGAGAAGAGAGTGAAATTTGAGGAAGAATGTGAAAGTCTCATTAAAGACCATAATAAAAAAAGAAAACTCAATTTAACATTCCTCACACTATAAACATCAATAACGGCTAAATGACTAAAATTATCATAAAATCTTTCCTAAACAAAAGTTCTGAGAATATATCGATCTGCAAAATAGCGTTTCAGATGGACAGGATTAAAATGATGATCGAGACTTCCAATAATTTTATACACTCCCTCCAGAAAGGTGTTTAAACACATAATTTTCCTGCCCAGATAGCAGTTGTTAACAGGGCACAGTCCTCGACACTTATCTCTGTGATGAGGAAGTACTGACACTTGTAAACTTTTAGTAACATGTAGCATCAGATTTAGAAAGTTTCAGCATCATAAAAGTTTGGTGATTGAAAATTTTTCATTAGAGACAGGATGTAAAGTACCTTTTAGTTCACCAAAAGCACTCCCACTAGCTATCCCCAGTAGTAAAATATTCTATAGATCGATTGTAAAGTTGCTTATGTTGAACTTAGAAATTTTGAGGAGAGTAATTGTCAACTTGAAGGAATTTTCCTGTAATCTTTCGCACAGTGACAATTCACCATAAAAATCATTTTAAAGTGTATTTATCATATCGTGAAACGTCTATTTTAAGAGATATTCTGGTTTGTTCACATTTTGAAACATGCGATCAAAAAAGTAAAAATCTAAGATTTGAAATATCTTCAAACCGAGTAAAGTTACAGCTGAACTTTTATCACCAGCTATAGTCAGCATTGTCCCCGATATTTTGGTAGTAAAAATAAATAATTTGTCAAAGTTTAATTAGTAGTTTTAATTAAGAGAAAAAATGAACTTTTTAATTAAAAGGAATATTAATTTGAAATTTATATCAGTAAATAGCACAAATTGAGACGGTTACGAATATATAATGGTTTCGGTAAAAAGTTTAAGCATTCATCAGAATAATTAGATAGATTGTCAAAGATTGTTGACAGAGAGTGTAAAAATTCTGCCAAGTTGGTCACATGATGACTTCAATTTTAAGATTATAGAAACCCTTTTGAATGTCAAATTAAATTAAAACAGATAGAACATGATGATAGAAAGTCCCTGTAAAAATTTCAAGTTAAACTATTCTGTACTTTTGAAGATATTAATTAAAGAAGGCTCTGAGAAGTCTATAAAAGATCTTGCAGCAAGCTCAAATTGTCTTACTCTGGTCTCATTCTTACGCCGGAAAGTGATCGTGCAACTCTGCGCTAGTTACCGGAGCAAATTTGTTCCATGCGGTAGCGGTTTAGGCAAATTCTAACATGCTGTAATACTCACTAATGTTAGGGGGGACTCAGTGAGTTTTTGTCTTCTCGTAGAATTGTACTTAATCTGCAATCTTCAAAGAAACTGTTGTTCGATGCTTTATTCACGTATCTGGTACCGACAATGTACAAGTGAACTATTATCAAGAATATAAGTATTTTGTTATTCTCAATCTGTGTCAAGTGACTTTATTTTAATTACCCTTCGCATTTGGGGTTTAATACGAATGTGTGGCGACCTAGTTATTTAATATTATAGGTACCAGAAGGCTACACATGGTCATGAACTTAATTGTTCACAGTTCAGGTGAAGGTGTTGCATAACCCCCGTGCAGCCTTGGCACCTGACAAGGACTTGTAAATTATCGGTGAGATGAGTTGATGAACATAATAAATAGGCTTTGGAACAGTTCTGGAAGTATATCTGAATTTACAAACTTTGGGAGATTTTGTCAATTGAAGCACGCAAAAAATAAAATAAAAAATACTGATGCCTCAAATATTGTCAGAATAAATTCAGTGAAAGTGATTTCTGTAATGATTTCTTAGTGATAAACTTTCATTCACTATTACACAAAGTATATGCAAGAAATTAGCATCAGTTTCAAATTAGAACATTGCATTTATAGGCTTTTTATAATATCAGGTTAGTAAACATATCACAGTTAAAGCTAATGTGTCAGCATTTTTTAATTTTGTGCTGGAATAGTAGAAAAATAGGTGGAGATCTGATTTACATTGGAGGCAGTGATTTTTTTAAGTAAAATGTTAAATCACTGTGTAAATTAGCAAATTTAATGGAATCAGACAAATAGAAGCACAATCTTATATATATACCTGTATAAAAATAGACGTGTTTTTTCCTATATTTCACTTTTCAGCCACCACTACCTAGCACAGATCACTGATGTTTGTGGGTGGAAGTAGCATGGAGTTTCCTGTCGTGCACAACGTTGGCCGAATGCCGATAGCTGTGGGGATGTGGGAGATATAATGATTAAAGTTGGTCAGTGCAGGGCGTTTTCATATTTCGACCAAAAATTCGTATCTCCATATACTTATCTTTCCTGCCACAACTACATAACATAGACCTTTGGTGTTTGTGTGTGGTAGTTGAATCGTCCTTCCTGTCGTGCACTAGGGTTGTTAGATGTCGGTAGCTTTGGGGATGTGGGAGATATGGGGGTTGAAAGTGGTCGACATGTGGCAATTTCATACTTTTGCCAAAGACAAAAGTGTCATGGTGTATCACTTTTCAGCGAAAACTATAGATCACAGATAACTGGCGTTTGTGTGTAGTAGTAGCACAGAGTCACCTTTCGATCACAACAGCGGCCGAATTTCAGAAACTGTGGTACTGTGGTAGATATGGTGGTTGTTAGTGGCCGACCAAGTATATTTTCGTATTTCGACTGTCTCCGCATATGTAACTTTTCTGCCACAACTACATAGCATAGAGCATTGGTGTTTGTGTTTGGTAGTAGAATCGTATCTCATGTAATGCACTATGGTTGTTAGATGTCGGTAGCTATGGGGGTGTGGGAGATATGGGGGTTGAAATTGATCGACCTGTGGCAATTTCATACTTCTGCCAAAGACAAAAGTGTCATGGTGTATCACTTTTCAGCGAAAACTATAGATCACAGATAACTGGCGTTTGTGTGTAGTAGTAGCACAGAGTCACCTTTCGATCACAACAGCGGCCGAATTTCAGAAACTGTGTTACTGTGGTAGATATGGTGGTTGTAATTGGCCGACCAAGGATATTTTCGTATTTCGACTGTCTCCGCTTATGTCACTTTTCTGCCACAACTACATAGCATAGAGCATTGGTGTTTGTGTTTGGTAGTAGAATTGTATCTCATGTAATGCACTATGGTTGTTAGATGTCGGTAGCTATGGGGGTGTGGGAGATATGGGGGTTGGAATTGATCGACCTGTGGCAATTTCATACTTCTGCCAAAGACAAAAGTGTCATGGTGTATCACTTTTCAACGAAAACTATAGATCACAGATAACTGGCGTTTGTGTGTAGTAGTAGCACAGAGTCACCTTTCGATCACAACAGCGGCCGAATTTCAGAAACTGTGTTACTGTGGTAGATATGGTGGTTGTAATTGGCCGACCAAGGATATTTTCGTATTTCGACTGTCTCCGCATATGTCACTTTTCTGCCACTACTACATAGCATAGAGCATTGGTGTTTGTGTTTGGTAGTAGAATCGTATCTCATGTAGTGCAATATGGTTGTTAGATGTCGGTAGCTATGGGTGTGTGGGAGAAATGGGGGTTGAAAGTGGTCGACCTGTGGCAATTTCATACTTCTGCCAAAGACAAAAGTGTCATGGTGTATCACTTTTAAGCGAAAACTACAGATCACAGATAACTGGCGTTTGTGTGCAATAGTAGCACAGAGTCACCTTTCGATCACAACAGCGGCTGAATTTCAGAAACTGTGGTACTGTGGTAGATATGGTGGTTGTAAGTGGCCGACCAAGGATATTTTCGTATTTCGACGAAAGGCATGTGTCTCCGCAGATTTCACTTTTCTACCACGACTACATAGCATAGAGCATTGGTGTTTATGTGTGGTAGTAGAATCGTGTCTGTTGTCGTGCACTATGGTTGTTAGATGTCTGTAGCTATGGGGGTGTGGAAGATATGGGGGATGAAAATGGTCGACCTGCGGCAATTTCATATTTCTGCCAAAGACGCATGTGTCACGGTGTATCACTTTTAAGTGAAAACTATCAATCGCAGATCACTGGCGTTTGTGTGTGGTAGTAACACAGAGTCTCCCATCGATCACAACGTTGGCCGAAATTCGGTAACTGTGGGAGTGTGTGAGATATGGTGTTTGAAATTGGTCGATCATGAATATTTTCGTGTTTCATCCAATGACTTCTGTGTATCCGTAAATTTGACCTTGCTGCCGGAACTACATAGCGCAGAAGACTGGTACTTGTGTGTGGTAATAGTATCGAGTCTTCCATCGTGCACTAGGGTGGTTAGATGTCTACAGCTGTCAATATGAATTCTTTACAATCACGAACGAAGTCGTGGGTACCAGCTAGTATATGCATTAAAACACCTATGCAAGTTTTCCGCCGTGTTTAAGAGATGTCTGGTGGAAGGTCTACTGATCCCCTATCATCCCCATTCATGGCACATACCAACTTCTCCAATAACTGCTAAAACTCCATTTTTATTCCAGGAGATTTTTATGTTTTATCTTTCCTCGCCCTCTTTCCACAACTCCATTATGCACACTAAAAATCTCAGCTCCAAGGAAACCTGAATAATGAGAGAATCGTTCAGGCACTGAAATATAGCAAATGATCAACCATTGTGGTCAGTTTTTTTATTGTTTCCTTTCATGCCATTTAAATGTATTAAGATATCCATGAGTTTCCTGGAACAATTCCTAGATATGTGACTCCTACATAAATTTTACATCCCTCCTCACATCCTTGGCTTACTACATTCTATCAGAGAACATTTTCTTCTTCAGCTCCCAAGTATATCATAAGATACAAGGTTGTGCCATTGGTACATGAATGACTCCAGCTTTTGGCAACCTACTCCTGGGTCATTTTGAGGAAATAATTCTCAAACAACATCACACTACATACTTTATTGCTTTACGGGCTATGCCGCGTCGTATATTTGATTACCTTAGCTTTCGGCTGCTATAATACAGCCTTCTTCAGAGATACTGTTTTTATTTAGGTTGACATAGCAACCGTCGCCAAGCATCACAGAGAAAGAGGCCGCTATCTTTGTTGATGTTGTTTGAATTCTTTAAGATTTCTGCTGCCTCTTTCACACGTCGAGGCCACCACTGGTCTTCTCTCCACAGCAGCCTAGTATCTTGAAATTTTATTTCATGCCCGTGAATTCTTTAAGATTTCTGCTGCCTCTTTCACACGTCGAGGCCACCACTGGTCTTCTCTCCATAGCAGCCTAGTATCTTGAAATCAACGAAGATAGCGGCCTCTTTCGCTGTGATGCTTGGCGACGGTTGCTATGTCAACCTAAATAAAAACAGTATCTGAAGAAGGCTGTAGTATAGCAGCCGAAAGCTAAGGTAATCAAATAAACGACGCGGCATAGCCCGTAAAGCAATAAAGTATGTACAAAGACAGCCGCGGAAGTCTTAAGAATCATTTAACATCACACTAAACCAAAATGTATCCTTTAGATACTTAGATGATATATTTATGAGCCACAGTGAAAACTATCTCCCAGACTTCCTAAATTCCCTTAACAATAACAATTCCACTAACCTCACTTGGATTCACTATCAAACACACATCACCTTCCCTGATGTGTACATTTTTTTGTATACCAGAGACCGAGCGTGGAGGGTGAATGGTTAACATTCTGGCCTCGCATTCGGGAGGACGCAGGTTCGAATTACCGTCCGGGCATCCAGATTTCAGTTTTCCATGGTTTCCCCATATCACTCCAGGCGAATGCCAGGATGCTTCCTCCAAAAAGGCCAAGGCTGAATTCCTTCCCGTTCCTTGTCCCCAGTCCCATCCCGCCTCTTATAACCTTAGCCGTCGACGAGGCGTAAAGCAATAAGAAAAAGAAAATATAACAGAGTACCCTATACATGTCTGTTCAGATTGAGTCCACCGGTTTACAATAATATTACATTTCGGCAGTTCTCATTCCTTTCACACCAAAAATTTATTACTTTATAGCCTTTCCAATCATGAGAGATACATCTAATCCATGAAGAACATTTCATACTACTACCCCACTTCTACTAAAACAATCTCATCAATTGACACCCACCCTTTACAAAACTACTTTTGTAGAAACCAACCATATACCCACACTTTACACACAATTCTTTACTGATATCAATTAAAATTCGTAAATGGTAGAAGTAGATGTGTGGATAAATTTTGTACCCAAAGTATATAAGACAATAATAAAAATAATAATAAAGAGATAAACAGATGACTTGCCACCAAAGCATGTGCTTCATTGCAATTCAATACATTTCTCAAGCCTCATTGTGACTCTGTCGATAAACCCTCGTAAAGATGTGAAAATGAATTGCATTGAGTGTGTTCACCATGAATAGACAAGGATGCTATTTTTTTTATATATATTGATAGACATTAGCAAAATCAGTACAATGGTGTTAGAAGTGTATATGCAAGAAAGAGCAGAAAGTTCACTCCATCACAAGCCACTTCCATATAAGGGTAATTCTAAAATACTGCAGAGCTTTAGACATTACATGCAATAAGGTAAAGTGCCTGAAATTTGCCCCCTTCCCTAAATTTATACCACTGAGGCCCATGACAAATTCTTTGGACAGAAATCCCCTGGGGGGGGGGGGGGGAGGAGGGGAAAGGGGGAAACTGAGGCACCCAATTTATGGGCAACCTTTTTTTTTCAGGTACAGGTGATAAAAATTGGTGGGGGCTGTTTGTTGAAGGGGCCCATCAATATTGTTATGCCACTGCTAGTTTTAACTTCCATGGTAATCTCTAAAAACTAGTTGATTGCTGGCATGACATAGTTGTTCTGTTGTGTTCATTTATGCTCAAGTGTTTCAAAAATAGGTTTTGTGAAAGCTTGCTATAGTGTTTACTCAACTTTAAATGGTTATATTGACATCTCACAGTACATTCTCCAATATTTAATGATTGGTAATAGATTACTATCTTAACGTTGCATTCCAATTACCAAAGATGTACAGCTATACTTGTTTGCTTAGAAGCACACTCCAATTTTACTATAACCAGAGACCTAAATCAGTCTCCTCTGAGATTCTCAAATCTGTTCTGGGGAGTGATTTAATGAAACATATGTATTAAACTCAAAGTTTTACAGAGAAAATAACAATTTCGAGAATGACATAAGGTGGTTGTCAGGCTAACAGAGTGGTTACCTGCAAGAGAAAAAATCAAGTTCCCCATTCCAGGTAACAAGAAGTTTCTAGAAACCCCATTAAAAAGAAACAAATTGCAACTGAGTGTCAGAAGAAACATTTGGGATCAAGTGCCAAGAGATATCTCACAATTAAAGATAGATATCATGTGGGTATTTCACTTACAAAACTTCCCAAAAAGAAAATAAAGAAGTATGACACAAATTCAAGCAACTCTGAGTGTGAAACACAAGCTCCACTGGAGTCCATCGATGACTAGAATAGCTCAAGTGGCGAAAATGCATCATATCTAATCTATGAAAAGTGTTTTGCTCAAGACAAGTGAGGAGAGAAATGGATCATTTGTTCATAATTTTTTCAGGTGTGCCACAAGATGAGCTCATCCAAAAAAAAGTACAAAACTTTTTGTAAAAACATTTATTTAGTACAAACACACTAACACACTGATAGGTATTGAGTTTAGTTCCTTAAATCATTTTTTTAATTATTTATAACTCTAAATCATTTTTCAGAATTGATAATTTTGCTTAATAGGAACAGTATATTGGTACTTTCCCTTAATATTCTCAATGACTTGTGAACTGTTTTACTGCCCATTGCTTCACTAGAGCTTAACAGACAAATGAATAGCATTATTTTGGAAATTGTACTGGAAACACAGAGGAGTGAACAAGCAGGATTCTAAATAAAGTATGGCAAAGGGAGAGGATAGAAGGAAATGAAAAGGCAGATCCTCTTGCAAAAGATGCACAGAGGTTGAATTGTTGTTATTCCCTTCACACTTATTCCCTATTGTAAGAAGATAAGTTCTTTTTTTTTTATCTGCTTAACGTCTCTCCAACAGCGAGGTATTTAGAGATCATAAAGGATGGGGGGAGAAGGAATGGGAAGGAATTTGGCCATGGCCTTTTGAAGGAAGCATCCTGGCATTTGCCTGGAGTGATTTTGGAAACCATGGAAAACTCAAATCTGGATGCCCGGACGGGGATTCAAACCACCGTAAGAAGATAAGCAGTGCAGCAGTGAGAAAAAGATAACAAAGCAAGCAAGTTTCAATGAGGTAGGAGATATGTAGCAGTTCAGAACAGAAATGTTACCAAACCATGGTTTGGTGTAGTTTAGCAAATAAGCAGGAAGTTCATCAGTAGTATAACACTGCTATCTCATCATTCAAGCTATTCCTAATCTTTAAAACCTGACAGTGGCATCATATCCATCACCCAGTTCTTTGATAGTCTCCACTCTACTAACTAAAGCCTCCGTCGTTATGACTTCATGTATTCTTTTTTTGAAATGCAAATTCTTCACACCAAAATCATCTTCAGTAACCACCAATCTCAAGTACATTTTGGTCTACAAAAATGCATTTTCTGAATCCTCCAGGTGACCACATGGATCCTTCACCCACAATAAATCTAATTGTACAACCTACAACTTGCTTTTAGCCACCACTACATTTTTCTATCATATACCAAGGCAAATTTTTCCCATTATTGGCCATGTCATGTGCTTAGAAACATTTCTCATATATCAAGTCACCTGCCTCCACAAGCCATCTGGTGGCACAGTTGCTTAAAGTGCCTGATTAGGGATTGGAAGGCCTTTGGTTCATATTCTGGTCATGGTCAGAATTTTTACGGGATCTAATCCTGAGTTTCATCTATGGTAAAACTTTGCTTTGTTCACGTAAAGTATGCTAGGACACTCCATGGTTAGGATTCTATGTAATGTTGGTAGGATTAACAGATTAGGTTATGGCAGATACAATAAGAGATGTGCAGTGCAGGAAATCATGAACTCTGTCACTCAGTAGCCAAACCCTTTCGGGATATACCAGCATAATTTACTCCACTACATTAGTTCATAATATGTAGGCCTTACCACTAACCAACTATTCATTTTGATGAACAGCAAAAAGCATCCAACTTTCAGCAGCAACCTAGACCATCTATTGGTAGCCCATGCCAGTTCGAACAACTTGAACAATTGTTTTACAGGGAGCTGTAAGTCTTTTGAGAAAATAAAACCCCTTAGCAGCATATCCTTGACACTAGACATATCACAGGCCTCACCCTTTTTCTTGTAAATACTCACCCATTCTTGAGGATATTTAATGACTCTGCACAAAGCTGATCAATTGTTTCCTCCAACTGTTCTACATGTTGTGGAAAGTTACTTCTTTCTTCCAGTTTCTTGACTTCCACAATTAACATTTCATTATACTTCCTGAAAAAATAATTAAAAAGTAAATGCAAGAATAATTTCAAAGAAACAAAAAGTGAGGCAAGAAAAATGATACACATGGCTTCATTAAAAAAAATTTATATAACGACCCTCAGAAGAAATGTTAGTCACACTATACTATTTCTCATATAAGAATTACAAAATCAAACTGTAATAATTCCTTTCTATGTAATTGGGAAACAAAGGATAACATGAAACTGAATGGCTGGACCAGAATTGGAGCCCATGAGCTATGAAATTCTAAGCCTCAATGTCACTATTAACTAACCTTGTTTCAGGCTGTACTAATAATTTCATTATTAATAACATAAAAATATTCATCTGTAATGAATAAAGTTGCTGAGTAACATGAGCAGACTGGTTATGAATAAGGACACATATTAAAAAGAAGGAAACATGGGTTTAAACAACTTAATATACTTAAATTACCTCAATATTTTGTGTAAATAATTGAGGATAGGGTGAATGTCTCATCACTCACCTAAGTTGAAGGCCGCGACGACTGAAAAACGTATATAAAGAACAAAAAACATACACAATATTTTGGTTGTCCACATGAGTCATGTGGTAAGTCATGTGGTAAACTTCGGCGTGTGTACAACTCCCGAACCACATGGCCCGTTTTCTAAAACACGATAAAGGTGGACAACCGAAATGTTATATATGGTTTTTGTTTTTTCATTATGTATGTTTTTCACTCCCCGAACATGGCGGATGAATGCTTAACATTCTGGCCTCGCATTCGGGAGAACACAGATTCGAATGCCCATCCACGCATCCAGATTTGAGTTTTCCATGGTTCCCCAAATCACTCCAGGAAAATGCCAGGATGCTTCATTTAAATGGCCATAGATAATTTCCTTCCCATTCCTTGTCCTCAACATCGACGAGGCATAAAACCATAAGCAAAAAAAAAGTTTTTCATTCATTGCAGCATTCACCTTTGGTGAGTGATGAGTCATTTTCCCTACCCTTTGTTATTAATATTGCCTACAAGACATTTCCTTCTTCCTAGTATGATCAGTATTTTGTATAGAGGAAATTATCAGCCACATTTGAACAAAACTGGGAGGTGAGTGACAGAGGCACTATTTGGTAAATGCATGGGTGTTATGCCTGTGGGCACCATTTGTAAATGGAATTTTCGTTTGGCAGTGTTCTACAACCTAAGTAAACGATGGAAGTTTCAAAGTTACTAGCTAAAGTTACAAGGGAGCTGACATCAATTTAAGACTGGGCTTTCTTAGATTTGAGCCTGCTAGTGTAAAAATAGTTGACCAAAGGGACAATGTATACAGATGCAGGTAGCAGAAATCTTAAATACTGAAGCTAGTAAAACAATAAAAAGAGGTATAAAGTCAGTTATAAGTAAACTGTAGGAGTATAATAGACAAAGTAATAGAGTTGTATAAATTAATGGAGATAAAACAAACCACAAATAGTTAAAGGTGTAAAGTCATTGTTAAAGGAAGGAGTGACAACACACAATAAAGTTTTCCCAATAGTTACAGAGTGTAAAGATAGAGGAGCCATTGGTGGAGACTTTTTCATACTGGTTAACAAAGACTGAAGTTCATAGATTATAGTTTTATACTCATAGATTTCTTGGGTAATACAGAACAAATTGTTGGTGGAAGACTAAATGATGAGGATCAGTCTTGGGGAGTAATTCAGTAAATACTGAGAGTTCACAGTGTGTGCACAGAATGGTCTTTACAAGTGAGGATTTAAATTTACCTGGTGTCAGTTGGGAAGAAAATAAAATTAATAATGCAAGGAAATGTTAGTGAGGGAAGGAAACTTTACACAAGAGGTTGAACAGAGTTCACAGTGACCAAATATATTGGCTATCTTTCTAATGAACACTAATTATAAATTTTTTGAGTCAAAGAGGGAATAAGGGATCATTAAGGAGTGCTGATAGATATTGTTTATAGAGCATACAGTAAATGAATGCCCAAAATTTAAAGCTAAAGGTATCATATATATTATTTATATAGAATATATATATAATAACAATGAAAAAAAGACGATAAGTAGCGGAAAGGAATCAAATTAGGATAGGGAAATGAGCCAACCACTTACCTTTACATGATGGATGTGGGGCGCTAACACATAGAAAAGACACAAACACAAATAATAAAGAAATTTTCGGGGAAAAAACCCTTCGTCAACGAGAGAACATTATGAGAGGTGGGTGCAGCCGGAGATTGCAGCACAGAAAGACCGCCGATCGAGAAAATGGTGGGGGTAAATTCAAACATCGGAAAAGTAGAGGGGCAGTGAATCAGATCTAATACCCGAGCATAGATAAATATCCAAACTAATTTCTGGTTGGTGGGAAGATCAAAATATAATTAGAACTAAATATACATTTAAAAAATAATAATAATATTTATGAAGTAAACATCACGTCAGGTTAGTGGTGGTTCAATATAGGTAATGGAAAGGAGAGGAATAAAAAAAGGTTAAACATATGTACTACTAATAATAATGACCGGGTATTATCTTAAGTTGAGACCAGGTAATTGCCTTGTGCCAAGTTTGTACTGGTAGGCAAGTTCCCACCTTCTGAGTTCAGAGAAACTGCTGCTATTAGGGAGAACTCTGATAGCACGGACTGTGTAAGAAGAGTTTAAATTATTCAAAGCACCCAGTTGCTGCCCATGCCATAACCCACGACTTGAATTTCTACTTTTCCGATCGCGTGTTTTAAAACATGAACAAACGGGAATATCTCTTAAAATAAACGTTTCACGATATGATAAATACACTTTAAAATGATTTTTATGGCGAATTGTAACTGTAGGAACGATTACAGGGAAATTCCTTAATGTTGAAAACTACTCTTCTCGAAATTTTTAAGTCCAGCCTAAGCAAAACTAGAATTTGCCAAAATTCTAAGGTTCTTACAATGAGAGTGTACAAAGCGTATATTAGCGATGAGGCATGGGAAGACATTGCTGTAAGAATGAAAAGTAATGCATGGAAGGGAAAAGATGACCATGACCACAAGCTGGCACTTGATTTCAGGCAAAGGGTGTAGGAAGATTCTCTTTTTTAGGTAAGAGTGCTAGGGATTGGAATAAGTTACCAAGGGAAATGATGAATAATTTATCAAACAGTTGAAGTTAAAATTTGTAGAGGGCAAATGTAGGTGGGTGCAGGAAAGGGGTAAAATGGGTGTGTTAGGAAATTGCCACTGGAGCGTGTGCTCCATTGCAATTTAATTAAATATTATTATTATTATTACTGAAAATAATGCAAATACCGGTATGTAAAACACAGTTATAGAATGACTTAATGGGGAGTTTTAATATTTAATGTACTAAACAAAATTCAACACTCATGCATATTTTGGAATAAACATCAAAATAGGTAATATACAGAATATTACAGATTAATATTTACATGACTTCGACGAGGCGTAAAGCCATAATAATAAAAAAATTGAGTCTACTAATTTCCTAAATTATTTTATCTTAATTACTAAGCTTTTCGGTAACCAATCAAAATGGAACAGATCCTGTTTTTCTACTGCTACTATTGGCTGTACATTACTCTCCTCCACACCGACACAAACAATCTAAAGCCAACCAGAACCCTGTTTTTCTCACCCAGTTTTTCCCTGGCCTGGAATCGCTAAACAAAATTCTTCGTCTGGGCTATGACTTTCTTAGATCCTTTCCTGAAATGCGCCGCATTCTTCCCACTATACTTCCCACCACACCTCGAGTCACCTTCAGCAGACTGCCTAATCTTAAAAACATTCTTGTACATAAATATCAAGCCTCTGATGCTCCTAAACCACCGTTTGGATCCTTCCCTTGTAAGAGACCCCGTTGCAAAACTTGCGGTATGCATCCACCTACCACTACCTATAGCAATCCTACTACTGGTGAAACCTACCCCATAATAGGTCATGCCACCTGTACAACCACCCATCTCATTTACCAGCTCACCTGCCTCCACTGTCCAAGTTCCTACATTGGCCTTACCTCAAACTCATTATCCATCAGAATGAATGGTCACAAACAGACAGTTTACTTCCAAAACCTGGACCTCCCCATTGCTCACCATGCCAGTACTCACAACACCCGTGACCTTAATAACTGCTTCACAGTAAGAGCCATTAGAGTACTTCCAGACACTACCTCCCAATCTGAACTCCGCATGTGGGAATTGGCATATCAACACATCCTTCAAACTAGACATCCCCCAGGCCTTAATTTCCATTAACATCTTCCATCTTCACCCTATACACCCACCACTGGCTAGTACAATAGTTCAATAGTTCAATAGTTTCATTTTTTTTAAATTTTCAATTATATTTTTTCTTTATTTATATTTTTAATAACTACTATTTTTTGATCATTTTAATCTTTCGTATACTTTATTATCGTTGCTGCCCCCACCAACTCCGACAGTCTGTTGCATTCTATGAGTGGCTGCGTCCAACGCAAGTCTTGCGCAAGACCAGCCACCTCTCTGTTAACCTGAAAAAGGGGATTTTCACCCGAAATATTGGTTTTTTCTTTGTTTGTGTATTGTGCTGTGTTGCTGCTGCCCTCCTCCCTTCAACTTTGGTTGAGTGTTGGGTGTGTTTTCCCTTTCTTTTCCATGTAAATGTTGCCTCGCGGCATTTCTTTCCTTTCATTGATACCTACACAGATTAATATTTATTTTAAAAGAATACTGTACCTGCAATTTTAAAAAGACCAACTATTTTGGTCTTGTTTTGTATACTAAATAGCTCTATTAATCACACAATCAAAAACAACACTAATAGAATGTGGTATTAGAACTTACTCTGTAAACCATAACTTTCGGAGTGCCGCCAGTACTGGATGTGTGGCAAAAAGCTTATATGACATGAATTGCTTTGAAACATTATAGGATGTGTGCCACGGAATAGGTGCCCGTATCATGATGGCTGGATATAAAGCTGGGTATGTCCTAATATCAAGACGACATCTCTCTCTTGGATCTAGGAGGATGTATTCAAAGATTGCCTTGCGCAGACTTTTGTCATAATCTGTCAGAATTTCGGTTTCAGATTCTTCAACAATATGGTGAAACCTGTAATCCAAAATGTATCAACATCTTTAAGAAACAAATATAATTTGAAGTACCTAATCACTTGTGATATAGTTACCTTTTATACTCTGATTCCAAAATAACTAGAAATAAATAAATAAGACCTCATTTTTAATAAGGTTATAGCATGACAACAAAAGATACTAAAGATATATATTCAATAATATATAACACTTAAGTGAGTATGAAAAGAAATTACAATAGATAAAACAAAACTATCATATGCCAAGCAGAAGAATTTCTGAAGTAATTATACATATATTAAACATTTGGATTGGAGAAAAACCACTGCTTAGCACAGATAAATGCCACCACAGCTTCAAAACATGGATAAACATGTGCAGGAATTTTTGTGTATATATCCCTTCTTCAACAATGGAATGTGGGAGCTTCATGGTGACTGCTGGTAGCCAATTGAGGCGAAGGCTTTTATTAACAGCTCACGGTGGGGGGAGAGGTGAGAAGAATGGGTGGGAGTTGAAGGGCATTAACTCAAACATTGTAAAATTGGAAATACACTTCCAAGTGGTGGGAGACGGGCAATGGCATGAAGTAAGGGATTTCCTGTGGGCGCAACGTACAGTGGGGACCTAGTGTGCCCCATGAACGATACGGTAGCTGTGAAGGCCCTACAGGAACCATGAAAAATCATGGCCAATGGGGCTCTGGTAAAGCTACAACAGGCCTAGCATGCCTGTACTGGATGAAGCGTGCTTTCAAAACTAAACACAGCTTCAGAAAGGATGGGTGTAATGGACAAGGCCCTGGGCAATTGACTGGATTGTGAGTCAGAACAATCAATATATCATATAAAAATTGTTCTCGGGTGACTAGCCAAGTTAAAGGAGTGTTGTAATTACACTTACAATTATTGTGTATTGTAAGTGTAAATACAACACTCCTTTAACTCGGCTGGTCACCCGAGAACAATTTTTATATTCTCAATTCCGAGAAAAACTGCGTTCTTAGGTAGTCAACATATTATCAATAAAAGGAAAGGAACAGGAAGTTATCAGTTTAATGGAAGAGATTAAAATAAGCATATTAGGATTAAGTGAAACAAAATGGAAAGGACATTGAAGTGAGGAAATAGGTAAAGGGTACACACTATGGTGGTCGTGTCTACTTCTCCCGACCGCCATAGTGTGTAGGGACATAATGGGGTAGCAATAGTTCTAAACAAAAGACTGGCAGGAAAAGTCATAAATCTTAGCTATACCAACAGAAGGATGTTGAAACTGACAATTGTGGTAAATAGAGAGGTAGTAAATATCATCCAAGCATATGGTCCCCAAGTTGGGTGCAAAGAAGAAGGGAAAGAATTTATACAAAACCTGGAAGGGGAAATCAAGGCAGGAAAGGTTTTCACAATAGGAGACTTAAGTGCGAGAGTAAGTAAAGACAAAACAGAACATGAATATGATACGGTAACCCATGGTGTGGAACTAATAAAGAGGGAGAAAATCTTATAGATTTTTTGCCTCAGAGCGCATTAGTTGTTGGAAACACCTGGCATGAGAAAATCGATAGTCACAAGTTTACCCGATATAGTTGGGATGGTCAGAGTAGAAGCTTAATAGACTACATATTGCTCTGCAAATGTCTTCACCCAAAATTAATGGATGTAAAAGTCATACCAAGTGTGAAAATAGAAGGAGATCAATGATTGGTTGTAGCATATTTTAAAAAACACAGTCTGGGCAAAGCTGTAAGTAAAAGTATCCAAAAGATCAGGTGTTGGAAACTGGCAGATAGTAGGACTAAGGAAACATTTCAGAAAGAAGAGATGCCAACGTGCCCAAGGATGAAACAATATAATATTTAATTAAATTGCAATGGAGTTCACGCTCTGTTGGCAATTTCCCTACACACCCATCTTCCCCCTTTCCTGCACCCACCTACATTTGCCCTCTACAAATTTTAACTTTAAAATCTTTCAACATTTTTGGTATATTATTCATCAATTCCCTTGGTAACTTATTCCAATCCCTGACACTCTTACATAAAAAGAGAATATTACCACACCCTTGTGACTGAAATTGAGTGCCAGCTTGTGGTCATGGTCATCTTTTCCATTCCATGCATTACTTTTCATACCCACACCAATATCTTTCCATGCCTTATCTCCAATATGCGCCTTGTATACTCCCAAGACCTTCTTAACCCTCCTCCTGTCTTCAATGAATCCCATTTCAGCCCTTTTATCATATCTGTTGCTGATTGCATTCTGCGATAATTTCCAGAAACCAATCTAGGAGCCCTTTTTTGCACCCTCTCCAACTCCCGTATTTGATACTCAAAATGTGGGTTCCATACTACACTACCATATTCGAACAATGGTCTGAACAAAGTTTTTTAACCAATTCCTTTACTTCTTTTGTACATTCCCTCATCACTCTCTCCAACAAGTGCAGAATTTTGAAACCTTTTCCTACCACCTGTCCAATGTGTCCTGCCCAGTTAAGCTTGTTATCAAATGTAATGCCAAGATATTTACATTTCAAGTCTTCAAAAAGCCATTATCTCCCCACCTTATAATCAACCTTTAGTATTTTATAAGTGAATCTAATAAGATGACTCTTCTTCAATTATCTTCATTCCATGTTTACCAACCCAACTAGATATCCTATCCAGATCACCCTGCAATTGTGTACAACCCTCTACCGTTTTGATCCTTTTATATAGCATTATGTCATCTGAACAATCTAATACCTGATTATAAACAATCAACACAATCATTCATTACAATTATGAATAGCAATGCTCCCAACACGCAACCCTGTTTTTACTTCCACTTCTTTGGATACTGCATTTCCTACCCTAACTTTCTGTTTTCTAGCTTTTAAAAATTCTTCTATCCAGTAAATCACTTTCTCATCCACTCCAAGAGTTTTTACCTTATTTACTACCATTTTATGGCCCACTCTGTCAAAAGCCTTTGACAGATCTACTGGTACACTATCAATTTGGTCTCCGTTGTCCATTTCTTCTGAAATGTCTTGCATATATACTGCCAACTGGGATTCACATCAATATCCTTGCCTAAAGCCATTTACCCTACTTGAAAACCATATACTCGCACTTTTCCAGTCTTGTGTTAAGCAGCAAATATCCAGACTCAATTTAAATAATATTTCAAGATAAGGTACAATGTCATATCCGGCTATTTTTAAGATATCTGTTGTATTATTATCTACATCAGCCCCTTTATGGTTTTTTTTTTTAGCTTTCTTATTTCCTTCATGATTTCCTCAGGATGAATTCAAATTGTTTGGTCTCTTCATTTCAAATTGTGTTGTTAAGCTCGTTTTCCGTATTAGATCCCCCAATTCTGATTCATTGTCCCTAATGCTCTCACTTAACCATTTACTTAAAATCTCTACCTTTTTCAAATCCACAGTAACTTCTTCTCCATCCTTATCTATAAGCTTCTCAACACCCTCCCTTCCCCTCTGTTTTCTAACATAGCCACATAATTTTCTCGGTGCATCAATCAATGGTCCTCCCGCACTGACAATACTCTTCATAAACCCATCTTTAGCCACCTTCTTTGCTATTAATAAGGCCTTGTTTAGTTGTCTTAAATATTCCCTGCTACCCTGCAGTCTCTTAAATCTGTTATGTTCTCTTCGTACCAACATATTTAACCTCCTCATTTCCATATTATAGTACATAAGTTCTCTATTTCTCTTTATTTTCTGCTTTGGAATAAATTTTTCTTCCTCCTTTCTTAATATCTCCTTGAACTCTTCCCACCTTGACTCTACTGTACTTGTGCCTTCCTTCCATTTGCTGAAACATTCTCTGAAATATCTCTTCAAATTCGAAATCTGTTCCTTTTTATAATTGTACCTACTTCCCCTTCAATTTTGGCTGCTGGTTCACTGAATCCTCTAATATCCATCAGAACTGCTTCATGAACACTTATTCCTTCAGTTACTTGGCACCCCACAAGGTTATCATCGGGCTTTATTAGGAATATATCCAAGATATTTTGTTCCCTAGTGTTTTGCTCAACCACTTGTGTAAATCCTCCTTCTCTTATTAAGGTATTTTCAATCTCTGTTCCCTTGTGTTATTAATCTTATTTCCTACCAAGTTTACACCTGGTAAATTTAAATCTCCACCAATAATAACCATTCTATTCTCACCTCTGATATCTGAACAGCAGGAGAGGAATGGAGAAGATTTGGAGCAACATTATTAAATGCAGCAGACATGACATGTGGAAGAATGTCAGATAAGAGGAAGGAGAGGGACACCATGGTGGAAAGAGCATATTTTAGAGGCTGTTAAAAGAAAGAACAGGACATGGAGAGCGTAGTTTCATGACAGAACTGAAGGGAAAAGAGCGAGAGGGAAAAGGTTAGCAAAAGCCTCAGAAAAAAAGATAAAAATAGCAAACGTAAAATCTTGGGAGGAATTCACAGATAAATTGAAGATAAGCTACATAGGAAATAAGAAAATAATGTATACTGACCAAAGTTCTGGACAAATCAGGTGATGTGCAATGGAAAGAGGAAGAGGTGCTAAGTACATGGATAGAGTACTTCAAAAACCTGTTGAAAGGAACCGAAGAAAAGGATATTGGAATAACCAATTTAGAAAGGGAAAAAGAAAAAAATTAGCATGCTGGAATTAGAATTGGCAATGAAAGAAATGCCAGATGTGAAATCACCAGGACTAGATGAACTGACAGCAGAAATGGTAAAAGCAGCAGGAGCAATGGGAATGCAATGGTTGTATACAGGGTGATTCAAAATAACGTGTACAAAATGACATGGTAGATCAGTCATACAATAAGAATCAAAAATCGCATAGGAACAGAGGGTCGAAACTGCGATCCGGAGCCGCTACAGGGCATCTAAAATAATACTGGCACAAAGAGAAGAAACAAAACCATTACAGATCATTTTATTGATAACTAATCACTCACATGCGACTAATGCAAGCCAAATGTTGAGCCTACAGCAGATGCTCCAAGTTTTTGCCAGATGCATCGATTCAAGCCCGGCATCTCCATTGCATGGAATGGTGCACCTTCTCAAAGATACCAGGTGTATCTTGAACACATCCGGCTGCCGCAACGATTCTTCCTCTCAAGTCTTCCGTCGTTTCAACAGGTGTTTCATACACAAGTCCTATTAAAAATCCCCACAAGAAAAAATCCAAGGGAGACAGGTCTGGTGATCATGGTGGCCAGTGTTTGTATCGCAGCGCCCTCTCGTGGCTCTAGTGCCCTCTACAGGCATTTGCGACCCTCTGTTCCTATGCAATTTTTGATCCTTATTGTATGACAGATCTATTATGTCATTTTTTCCACGTTATTTTGAATCATCCTCTGAGAAATACAAAGAGTCTGATAAAAAGGATACCACCAGAGGATTGGAGGAAGGGAGTCATAGTGCCTATTCATAAAAAAGGGAGTAAAGCAAATTGTGAGAACTACAGGGGTATTACATTGCTGAGCCAAGGCCTGAAAATATATGAAAAAATTATTCTAAATAAAATCAAGCAAATACTAGAGAATACAGCTAGAGAGTAAAAGTTTGGTTTCAGGCAAGGAAGATCTATGGTGGATGCAATTTTTATACTCAGGCAAATCATATAGAAAAGATGGAAAACAGTAAAGACACAGTAATAGATTCCATTGACATAAAAATGGCCTATGCCAAAGTACTGAGGGAAATCATATGGCTAAGTTTAAAAAAGAGAGGAATAGATGAAGGGATTGTGGAATTAATAAAGAACATATATGAGAAGTGCAGTGCTAGAAATTCGTTTATAAATCCAGGCGTATTTGTTGCTCCTAGCTTTCAGAATCAGGCGTAAAATGAAAATATCCAGGCGTAATTATGTTATAATTATGAAAATACAGATTTTATAGTTTACAACCTTATCCAACACAGTTTAAAATTGTACATAGGTCTAAATGTGCCAATATATTATTATATACAAAAAATTGTGAAATAGGTTACTATAATTCTTGATTTTATTGTATTTATTACAGTAACTTTTGAATTTTACACAATGATCTTCAGTAGGCACATCACTTGATGAGCTACTAAACGTATTTGATTGTTTACTTGCTTGGTGACCCCCTGAATTGCGTGAAGTTGGAGCACGCCTATTGGTAATAGTCGAAGAGGTGATGTTTCTTATTTTCTGGCATTCCTCGTTTACCAGTGATTGTAAACTTTTATCACCACTACTTGTCTTTACAGCTGGTATAAATTCAGTAATTTTAAAGACATCTTCACTTTCTTTGCTAAACGAAAAACGCACCAACTAGAATTGTCTTTTACTTCGCGGTACTTCACCTACACGTTTGCAACAACTTCTGAACTTCAAAACGTATTATTTGAAACTCTAAAGTTGATCAACAACGCGCAGGAATTATATTATAATTGAAATTAGATATTATAATTAAACCTTGAACATGCAAAACTGAGAACGAAGTACTGAAATGTATTTTTTTTTTTCTTAACTTTTGATGCTTAGGCGTATTTTCTACGCCTTTGACGGATTCACGGGCGTAAAATGAAAAAAATCAGGCATAATTACGCCTAACACCCGGTCACTGAAGAAGTGTGAGAATTGCATGTGTATAGAGAGTAAACATTCAGATTGGTTTCACACAGAAAGAGGAGTAAGACAAGGAAAAGTATTGTCACCAGTCCTGTTTAATGTAGTATCAGATGTAGTAATGCAGAAGTCCAGGGATACAGAGATACTACAGAGCTGAAGGTGACAGCATATGCTGATTACATCATTGAAAAAGAATTAAGGAAATGGTGGACTGCAATGGGTAAATGTGGCCTGGAGATTAGTATGGAAAAGACGAAAATAATGAACATAACAAGAAACACTGGCCCTTCGAAGGATGTGTTATTCAACGGCAAGAAATTGGAATCGGTAGAATCATTTGTGTATCTGGGAAGCAAGGTAAACTATCAGTGGAAAGATTGAGGAAGAAATAGGTCAAAGAGTAAGGAAGAGTGCACAATTGTATCATCAGATAAAGGATGTAATCTGGAGGTGGAACATATGGAAGGATGCCAAAATTCTGCTCTGTAAGGTATATTTCCAGCCCATACTGACTTATGGTTATTAAACATGGACTTGGAAAAAGGGAGATATTAGCAGATTGCAGGTGGCAGAGATGAGGTTTCTGAGAGGGATAGAGAAAGTCATGAGGAAAGATAAAATCAGAAATGTAAACATCAGGGAGAGACTACAGGTAGAAGCATTAGAAGAGATGTTAACAAGGAAATGACTGCAGTTGTTGGGTCATGTTATGAGGATGGAGGAGGGGAGGATGCCGAAAGTAACACTGCTGAACAGCGGGAAGGGAAGGAGACCAGTTGGAAGACCTTGGGCAAGATGGATGAACCAAGTGAAGAAAGATGCAGAGGCTAAGGGAATCATTTGGAGGAAAGTAATGGAGGAAAAATCTTGGAATGACCGCCAGACTTGGAATAGGATGTGCAGGACCACCCGCAAAAAGTGGAAATGTCTAATGATGATGAATTAATAATGGGGAAAAATGTATCAATTAAACATGGGAATGATGGAAAGTAGATCAATCACTTACCAAAAACATGGAAATAGGTTTACAGAGACAAAGAAAAAAAAATACTACACAAATACACAGAAAAAGCAATAATTCAGCAGCATCTCTAATTAAGGATTGTAGACTATGATGTACATGGCAAGGAACAAATAGTCAATGCTGGCTAGTAAATGTTTTTTTTTTTTTTTTTTTTTTTTTTTTTTTTTTTTTTTTTTTTTTTTTTTTTTTTTTTTTTTTTTTTTTTGGGTATTAGAACTGATTCAAGGAGATATGTATGACAAAAAGGATGTCATTGGAAAAGTTAAGCACAAGCAGTGAAATAATCTTATGTAAAATTATAAACAAGAAAGACTTTAGAAATGAACAAAAATGAAGATGACTGAATAAAGCATATTTGAAAAATGCTTGTAAGTACTTTGCATAATCCTAATAAGCTTATCTGCAAATAATAATAAACTTTATTTGCTAGCAATAGTTAAAACAGGAAGCAATGGTGAAGAGATAGATAAATATTATCTGAGACTGAAGTGTATGGTGTAAGTCTGCTGTCCATGTGTTGGTAAATTTCCATCTACAAAGTTCATATGCATTTGTCATTTCAGGCTCTCATGTCTCTGACTATAAAACCGTTAAGGTCAAATGAGTTGTGTGGGATGAACTGGACGGCTAACAAGTGATCTAGGTTTTGGGAGTAAACCGCTTCATCCTGATGGATAATTGAGTCATGGTGAGGTCAATATAAGGAACCAGTTGAGCTGGTATGAAGTGGGCCTTTGTACACAGGTCAGAAATTCTCCAGAATATCTTTCCTACAACATCCCGCATCACCATCAGCAGACACTCAACTTTAATACTCCTAAACTACTACATGGTTCCTACACTAGTAATAGGTCTTTTTTCAAGCATACTACATTGACTAAACCCTACACCACCAAAGACCATGCCACCCATCCCAAAGCCCACCTCTTATACCAGCACATCTGCCTCCCTTGCCCATGATCGTGCATCAGTCTCACTACAAACCAGCTATATATCATGTTGAAGAAAGCTAAAGCTAGACCACCCAAAAAACACCCATGCCCAATTCACAACTAACTCAACCTCAACTCCGCAGGTAAGAACTGACCTATCTGGATAACAGACATCCACTTGTTCTCAGTCTAAAATAATACTTACCTTCATCTTCACCATTGCACAATGGTAAACCCAATACTTGTATGTACAGTTTCTATTTCATCTTTATTTTTGCTTATTGACATTATAAATATATCTCGCCCTGCATCCCCACTCCAGTCTCTTTGCCACTACAAACCTAGCCATGTGCTTCATCTTCAACAACCATGAGTAAGGGCTGAGGAGGAAATATTTTGTTCCTAGTATTTTTGTAGCATTTTATGTTGCCACATCCATCTTTCTTTTAACCTTTGTCACAGATGGGCCTACTTTATCCACATTGCCTAAAAGCATTTCTTTTTCCAGTTCCAATTTGTGATTTGTGCTATTAACTCATATAAATCTATTTCTGTTGGTATGTAGTAAAGAATTTTTTCTGAAACCCTGTAGTAGATAGCTCTTTTGAGTAGCTTGTAGCTGACCAATCTTATTGAAAAGGGATTCCAAGATCGAAAAAAGACCTTGACAGTGTTTGCAGATTTGACTGCAGCATGTGACACAGTATGGAGAAAGGAAATGATCCTGAAATTCTTGAGGAATTTCCCATGCAAAATGACGGCCTCTCTGTAGAATGACATGCTTTGCAATCGAATGATTGAGCTTCAGCTAAATGGGAACAGAAGCAAATCTTACAGATTAAACAATGGATTACTGCGAGGCTCTGTCCTTGCTCCACTATTATATATATTTAAGTATTTCTCTTTTCATTTATTTTCATTTGTCTTACAATTTCTTCTTGTTCAGCTAGTTTTACATACACGCACATCAAACAACTGGGTCTCCCTGGCTCTTGCTGTCACTGCAAGAAGATTTTCGCATCCTCTGTTTACATCCCTTTGAGGGCGTAAGCATGTGCAATACCATCCAATTCACGCCGCTTATCCTCTTCCCGTCGCTTATAAACAACCAGAGATTTGGTAGCGTTGTTTTTCAACTGTCTCCATAATATTCTCTATAATATATTGCACTCATGTACAGTGACATTAGGGCTTTCACTTTTAATCAATTTGCCTTCACAGATGTTAAAAAATAAAACTGATAGAACCTCACAATTTGGTAGTTTGCCTATCCTAATAAAAATATGCTCTTTCTAGCACTTCGTAATCCTAAAATGTTCTATTAGAACAAAACAATACCTGATACCTATTCAAGAACTGTAACGACAATAACAATCAACGTGGGTGCGCGCCACTACTCTCACGCAACTTATATAAAGATTAATCAGAGCAAGTCGGCATGGTTTTACAGTTATCTGAATGGTGTAAAAATTTATTTATGAGCTTTTTTGGGAATATTGGTTCCCCTTGTATTTTGTTCCACTACTTAGATAGATAGATAGATATGCTCACTTTGATCCCATGTAAGAATAATCTCGGGGATGTGGAACAATACGTACACTTATTAGTAATGTGAATATTACTATATAATTGATATTATTATTATATATTGACAAAAAGTTAGTTACAAACCCATTAGTATAACCAATATCTCCTGTAATCTACAAATACAATCCCGAGTTAATTAATACTTATTATGTGGAACAGTGTATACACTTGTTACCAGCATCTAACAACCAGTTATTTTCTTACCAACCAGTTACCATGATAAGTTTCACTGTAATTTGCGACTACATATTATTATATCATGTTAGTTGCTATTTATGTGGAACAGTACACACACATATTAACAATATCAATTATATTACCAACAACTCATAAGCAGTCAATTACTTAAAAACCTGTTAGTATCATAATTTTTCACAGCAGTTTTTGAGTGCATGCTATCCCATGTTAGTTACTATATATGAGTGACATTTTGTAAACAGTGTATTTACTTCATTTGTCAAAAGTTTCAACAGAAAGAAAAACCATGTATCATTTTAGTAATTGTGGACAACTTTGTCACCTTCCCCTTCCATACACCATATATACTATTTTATCAGTCATTCTTAGTTACCAAATTCCAAGAAGAAAATTCTTTCACAGAGTAAAATGGGTTCTGAAGCAGAAACTCTTTCAGTTTGGACTTAAAGTAGTTGGGTTTTTGTAGATAACATTTAATTTCTGTTGATAAGACATTGAATAAGGAAGCTCAGTAAATGTTAACCCTTTCTGTACAATTGACAGTGATTTGTAATCCTCATGAATTTTATTTTTATTCCTAGTATTATGGCTATGTATGTCAGCATTAAGACTGAAGTGTTCAGGATTTTCCACTACAAATGATAGTACGGAGTATACATACTGTGCTGGCATTGTTAGTACACCCAGGTTTTTAAATAGATTTCTGCACGACGTCTGTGGGCTTGCTCCACAAATAGTTCTTATAGCACGCTTTTGTAATTTAAATACCCTCTGTGCTTGTGACGAGTCTCCCCAGAATGAGATGCCATAAGTGAGCAGGGGAAGAAAATATGAAAAATATACTAACTTTCTGGTTTCTATATTAGCTATTCTTGATATTACCGTAAGTGAAAATGTTGCAAAATTCAGTTTTTTAAAAAGTTGTTGACTATGCTGTTTCCAGTTCAATTTGTTATCTACACCCAGGAATTTTGTGAAACTGCTTTCATTGATTGCTTTTACTCCTGATATCACATTATAGCTGTCCTTTGTTTTATTTTTTGTAACAAACTGAAGTAACTGTATCTTTTCTACATTAAGTATTAGTTTGTTGGCATTAAACCACCTGTTGATTTTCTTTATAGCATCATTTGCTGTGTTTTCGAGGTTCTGTGTTGATGGGTCTTTCAACGATATGCTAGTATCATCTGCAAAGAGTGCCATGTGTTCATTATCACCTAGTATATGTGGGAGATAATTTATATAGATTAAGAACAGCAGAGGGGCAAAATTGAACCCTGAGGCACACCACATTTAACTATACCCCATTCTGAGTTTATAACATTTCTTGTATTAGCATCTTTCAGTGATACACATTGCTTTCTATTTTCCAGGTATGATTTAAACCAAAGTCCTGGCTTACCACTAACTCCATAGTGGTCTAATTTACCTAGTAGAATCTCATGATCAACACAGTCAAAAGCCTTAGCAAGATCACAGAATATACCTAGGGAATTTAATTTTTTATGCATCGCTTCCAGTGTGTTGTTTACAAAAGCAAAAAATGCTGAATCTGTTGCAACCAAACTGTACTTTACTGAGTAGTTCATTCTTTTGTAGATGTGCATACAGCCTTCTGTACACTGCTTTTTCAAAGATTTTTGAAAATGCTGGTAGAAGTGAAATGGGTCTGTAATTCTCAGTCTTTGAAGTGTCACCCTTTTTATAAAGCGGTTTGATTATTGACTTCTTGTGTGAGTCAGGGAAGATACCTTCTTCAAAAGAACTATTACAAATATGACTAATAACTCTACTAATGCTGGTGTTACATTGTTTCACTACATGGGTTGAAACCTCATCATAACCAAATGACTTTTTATTTTTGAGGGATTTAATAATTTTTCCAATTTCATTTTGACTGGTGGGAAATAGAGACTTAGGTGCTGTCTTTGGTGACAAGGATTTAAGTATTACTATAGCATCCATATTCCCAATATATTTTCCTTTTATTTTTTCAGCAACTTTTAAGAAGTAGTTATTGAAAGCACTTCCTACATAAGAGGGGTCATTTACAAGTTTATCATTAACGCTTATAGATATAGGTTTATGTTCAAGGGATGATACAGTTGTTTGTTTTTTTTAATAATGTTCCAAACACATTTTTATCTTATTACCTGAACTACTAATCTCATCGTATATGGCCAAACGTTTAGATTCTTTTATTACTTTGGTTAAAATTCTACAGTAAGTTTTGTAATGTTGTCTGAGAAGCATATTATCAGTATTCCTAACTTTTACATATAATTCCTTTTTATGTCTGCAAGATGTTTTAATACCAACTGTAACCCAATTTTTGTTTACTCATTTTTGACCAATTGGAGCTAGTTTTGTAGGGAGACACCTTTCGTAAATTTCCAAAAACCTTTGGTGAAAGTAATTGAATTTATTGTTTACCCCTTTTAATTTATAAACAGTGCTCCAGTCCTCATTGAGAAGTTCATCATTTAATGTTTTTATTGAATTGTTATTTAATGGCCTAACTCTGACAAATCCTTTCTTTTTGTTATTTTCATTTCCCACAACATCCAAAGTAATTATTTGTATAAAGCATCCTTCCCTCACTAAGTTGATTGCAAATCATGCTCCCTTGTGTTGCTAACTCCATTCCCCTTCCCGATGGCACCTTGCACATTTAAATTGCTACCTAACACTACCACTTATGAACTCTGAATGTGAAATATTCTCTGCCATGGTTTCATTTTGTTCATTTATCTTCCAACTTCGTTGTGCAGCAGTGACTCTTACCTCTCCCCTACTGTCCCCTCAAAACTCTACTCCTAGCAAATCACATTCATCTCGTCTGTGAATACACAAAAACTGTAACAATCATTACTAACCAGTATAAATACTCCTCCATCAGTTTTTCATCTATTTCTATGGTATATTCTGTAACTGTCAGAAAATCCTCATTTGCATGAACTTATTCCCTCAAATAATACTGAACCTCTATACTAATTAATTTACTTCCCTTATAACTAGGATTTGACCTTAATCTAAAAAAGGTACAGCATGTACACCAGTAATAATAGGAATCATGTCATAATGCCTGTGATCTTGAATATACTAGATCATTAATCATGATAAAGGATTCAAATTTCCAGTGACCATGTGTAATTATCAGTGGAAAAGTGCATTACAGGGATCTACAAAAACCATTTTAAGAAATGCAAATCCCCTATAGATTCAATATTACCTGAAAATAAAAAAGGCATTATGCGAGTTAAAGAAGAAATAATAGAGGTAATTTTACCTGTGGACAAGGAAAACTAAATTGATTTTGGATGCTGATATATATATATAGGAATAACAAAATAGGAAAGGGAAATTAGCTACCATTTACCTTTATATCGTGGATGTGGTGCGCGAAACATAGAAAAGACTAAAACACACACGATATAGAAATTTACGGGTCTAGCCGTTTGTCAACAAGAGAACATTATGGGGGTGGGGGGGTGGATATTGTGGGAGACTGCCTCACAGAAAGACTGTTGGCCAGGAAAAATTTTGAATGTAGATTTGTCCCAACCTCACTACTCAGTCCACATCAAACCCACCAACCTTCAACAGTATCACCATTTTGTCAGTTGCCACCCGTACCATACCAAACGTTCCATCCCTTAAAGTGTTGGCATTCAGGGTAGTCATATATGCTCCAACCAACAGTCCCTCTGTGTATTATTCACACAACATTTTAGAAGCATTGATAGCTTGGAACAATTCTTGGGCATTGGTTAATAAACAGCTTTCACATGGAACATCACAACCTGCTCAGCCCACCAATCATTCCAAACCCACAAAAACCAACCACAATCCAGTCCTGATTAAACAATGATTTGCTGCAAACCTGTCCAGAAATTAGATCAATTCTTCCCAAAATCCTCCCTGCCCCTCCCAGAACTTGTTTCAGTAGGCCTCCTAACCTCAGCAAACTACTAGTCCACAAACAGCCTTTTTCATCCCAACATTCAGCCCCATGGCTCTTTCCCATACAATAGACAGATGTGCAAAATACATCATCTCACCAACACTTTCACCATCCCTGTCACTGAGGAAAACTTTCCGATCATAGGACACGCCAACTGTGAAACCTCTCATGTAATATACAAGTTAACATGCATCCACTACCTGGCTTTATATATAGGTTTGACCACAAATCCGCGTTCCATAAGAATAAATGGACATCGACAGACAGTATTCACACGGAACCCAAATCACCCAGGAGCTGTCCATGCTGTCTCCCATGACGTGAACATTTTCAACTCTTGTTTCACAGTCTGTGTAATCAGAATCCTTCCTAATGGCGGCAGCCTCTCTTAACTCACAGAAGGTGGGAACTTGCCTATCTGTAAAAACTGGGCACAAGGCAACCACCTGTTCTCAACTTATGATTTCCTGCAAACCTGTCCAGATATCCAGTCATTATTTTTATTTATTTTTATCTCCCCCCCCCCAATTATCTTCTCTTTGCCTCCATCCCCACTACCTAAATTGAACCACCAGTAACTTGTGGTGATGTTTGATTTTGGTTTAATTTTTAAAATTCTTTTTCTTATTTATATTTGGATTTTATCTTATTTATATTTTATTACTTAATTATTTTGCTCTTCCTGCTCACCAGTGATCAGTTTGAACATTTGTCTATGTTCCGACAGTAACTTTGAATCACCGTCCCTCTCCCTGTCCTCAGTTTAATTTACTCCACCATTTTCCTGGTCAATTCTTTCTGTGAGACACCCAGCCCCCATAATATTCTCCTGTTGATAAAGAGCTAGACCCAAAAATTACTTTATGTGTGTTTTTGTCTTTTCTATATGTTCACACCCCACATCCGTCATCTAAAGGTAAGTGGTGGCTCATTTCCCTATCCTAATTTGTTATATATATATATATATATACAGGCTATTGGAGTGGAATGAAGATCAACGTTTTTTCATCTCATGGAGGAACTGCCAACGAGCTGCAAAAAGTATAACTGGACCAACCCCTATTGTTGTTCAACTATGCCAGTCATGTTAGTTTTCTCAAGTTTAAGTGTGTGAAGTTTTAGTTGTTTGATTTCCTCCTCCTGTGACACAACTTCTGATGATTTTGTAACCAAGATAAACTATACATACGTGTTTACATTGTAAATATAATTAGTACATGCTCAGCTACATTTAATTGTCTATAGCACTGGAGTATTTAAATGTTTGTTTACATATCTTTCTTGAGCGACCTTACATCTCTAATCTAAATCGTGTTTCTGGGGTGGAACAGGTGGGGCAGAATGAGAAGGTATTCCATTCTGCCCCATTCTTGGGGTACTATTGGATGACAACTGACAACAGGACCTCCTCAGTTTATCTTTCACCTGATATTCTAATGCCTATTCCAAAATTTAAAGAAAACACAAAAAGGACGAAGACAGGAAGGATGCTAAGTCTTAATGGATTCCCCAGTGGCGTAGCTAGGTCAACAAGGGCCTCGGTGCAAAAAATTTATTTGGGCCCTCAGGCCAGACGGCGACCTTTTTTTTAGCTTTGTGTGCTGGTAGGGGCCCCCTGAACTGAGGAGGGGCCCTTGAGTTGTCCTTAGGGGCCCCGTGAGCAGTGGTTTGGGCCCCTCCTGGGCAGCGAGGGCCCTTAGTGAGGGACTCCTGTGTTCTCAGGGGCCCCTTAGACGACGGTAGAGCTAAAAAAAAAGGTCGCCAGTTTGCCGTGAAGGCTCGTGGGCCCTCTGCGCTTGAGGGCCCCTAGAGGTGTGCTTAGGGGCCCCTTGAGGTATGCTTGGGGGCTCCCTGAGCGTGAGGGCCCCGGTGCACTGCACCGCCTAGCCCCATAGTAGCTACGCCCCTGGATTCCCCATACACAAAAAAAAGTTAGAAGCCACTATAAAGGGAAAAGCTTAAAAGAACTTTACCGAAGAAAAAAAAAAAATCATGGATAAAACCAATTATGAAAGAGGTTAACATTAACAATGGAAAAAAGGATAAAAGAAGTAGCTGATGAGAGAACTGAAAACTAATTACAGTAATTCTGAGGATTGTTCTGACTGTGAATGATTACACTGTGGTGAATGTTATACAAAGTTAGATGAAGGTTTAGTCACTTATTCCATGTGCAAAAAATGGGTACACAATTCCTATGTAGCAATAAATAACAAAGACAATGAGACTGTAACTAGTGGTGAATTTTGTGAGTAAGCTTAAGAAAACGGCACAATCAATGAAAACTGTAGTTCGACCTTTATGGTCACTTAAAAACTAAATAAATTAAGAGCAAACTTTTTCCTGCATTTCTACTAGTTTAATATGTTTTCATAACTTATCTGTCCTTACCACCCCGTTCTCCCTGCAATGGCGCAGAGTGGGGAAAAATGACATAATTTTCTGTTTTGAAAAAGAAAAATAGGCCCTATTGTTCTTTTGTTTTCTCACAATGTTATTGTATTTTTATGATTATTATATTACAATGTTTTCATATAAAAATTGGCAGCTCTCTTAATTTACTCTTTGTATTTTTAAAACATATTTAATAGATTTAATTGGGATGGATCACACGCTCCAGAGGCAATATTCTTAGTCATCTAATTAATCTCATTTATGTATTTTTTGTCTTACTTAATTTGAGTGCTAAATTCCTCTCCCATCTACTTTTGTGATTTACAAATTTAATTTTAAATTCTTTCAGCGTTTTTGATGAATTATTCATCACTTTACTTGATAATTTGTTCCATTCCCGCACACCCTTACCCACAAACAAATATTCCCACTCCCTTATGTATGATAAGGAGTGCCAGCTTGTGGTGATGGTCATCTTTCCCCTTCCATGTATTGTATTTTCAACTTGGTACTCCATTCTACCCCAGGTTCCCCTATATATATATATATATATATATATATATAGAAATGATTAGTTGTTAACAGAAAAGACATAGGGGAAGGTGGTGTACCTCAGACCTATTTTGACTATTTAATTTTTAGTTTTTAAAAAAATCGCCAAAATTAAAAGAAGAAAATGTTTTATTAAACTTTATGTTGTTACAAACAACATATATTTTTCTTAAATTTTTATATAATAATTTCCACGAAAGTTTTTGAATTAAAAATAAAATGAAAATAGGACCGAGGTACACCACTAATGGTGTACCTTGGTCCCATTACCAACAAGTGGAAAAAAACTATGTTTTTTAGTGAAAAAAAAATTTATTAATCAAGAGCTACATATATAAATATATAAGGATCTTCTCTTTTGAACTTCTGAGAATTTGGATCTCTTTGTAGATATTGTACTTCATATACATTATCAGTAACTGAAATAATTTCAGCAATAAAGTATTTAATACGTTTTTTTACCAGCAAACTTCACTAGCAGAAAAGCACCAACTGAATATTAATATCTGATCTTCCAGTTCACCAAAGTCTTCCTCTGAAAGACCAGATTCCTCTCAAATAAAGTAACTATATCCTCGTCTCCAGACTATGTTGAGCAATAATAAGGCCTCTTTTCAGCTGACTTAGTAGGAGTTGAACAGTTTATTTTGTTTTTATTTTTTTCAGTGTATTTTAGCTTTTTCCATTTTGATGCAAATTTTCACTGGCGTATCAGTTAAAATACAGGATTTCCCTTTAGGTCTTCCTCCCTGGATTCGTTTTCTCGGTATTGCTTTTGGATATGGTCTTACTTGTTCAGGAGTGACAATATTTGGAGATGAAGTAACGGTACTTGCAGTTAATGTGTTAACAGACTGAGAATTTGATTAGCTGGGATAATCAATTTGTGATTGATTTTTTTCGTGTTCTTGGATCGAGCGATCTGCGACATTTGATGGTAGGAATTCCGAGTCTTCAAAAACATTTTCATTCAATGGATGCAATCCACAAACCTTAAATCCTTTGATGGTGTGAAGGCTAGTGTAAATGTTTTTCCAACTAGTTCAGCTACATCATAAATAGTAGCTAGTTTTCCAACATTACCTGGTGTAGTCATCCATAGCTCTGTTATAAAATGCTTTATAAGGTCCAAAGATGCATATGTCTTGGGGCTGCATTTTGTGACTGGTGTGTGGATGGAATGTGAGTAATGTCATACAATTTTTCTTTGCATGTTCTATTGTTGGAACAGAGACGTGGCTCTGATGATTATCCATTACAAGAATTACCGGCTTTGGTTATTTGAACCACTGAATTTGAAAAAAATGTTTGAAGAAATCAAAATAAATTCTCATTTGACCATTCAGACAGATTTACAAACCCCTATTGTTCCTTATGGAGCACCTTTAAGCAAGATTTTTCAACATGGACCAGTCCAAGGTACACCACTTTTATCAGGTCTGAGGTACACCACTTGACACTTAAAAACAAAAAAGTCAATCATGATCTTAAGGTTAGGCCCAAATTTGTTTAAAGCGCATGGTGTAGTAGCTAGAACCTTGCTTTATGATGCATCATCCTCATTTAATAATAATTAGATATATTTCAGTATAAAAATAACATAGAAATACCTAAGAAAAATGTACTTTTGAAAGGTGAATTTCCTTTTTCAAAGACTGCACAATTAGTTGAGCTTCTAAACAAATGTCAAAAACTTAAATGAGACCTGTGGTGGCAAATATTTAAACTACAAATGTTGTTGTTTAATGATCTAAACAAGTACAGCTAGAATAAGCATAGGTCCGAGGTACACATATGTCCAAGGTACACCACTCTCCCCTACAAATAAATAAATAAAGATGCACCAGGTAAAAAAAAATAGAAGCTCACCGTTGAAACAAAATATACTGACTAACAATCCATTGATTCCGCTTTTTATGGGCTTCCAAAATATAGGCCTACCCAAGAAAGACATACTACTATGGTAGGTCCAAATGTCAGCGCCTGTGACTCACCTACATATGGATTAGCAAATTTGTTTCGAAAAACCACAGGCAATAGGTTGCACAAATAGATTAGAAATTCGACGCATTTTGTGGACAAGGCATGGAATAATTCTCTCACACCGGATGATTTTGACTGGTTCGAAGTAGTCTCGCTTTCACCAACGTCCCAATAGAGGTAGTCATAAAGAAATAATTTAATTACGATTGGATTTGGCTGTTTCAGCATTGTTTGAAGACAACCTAATTCCAATGGAACAACAATTATTATGAACAGCTATGTGCAATCTCGTTCATGGAAAAATTTGAACGCGGAGCTATTTCTACAGCTACAATCACGGGCGGTTACCACATTAACGTCAATGTCTAATGTAGCTGTATTTATCCAATAATTAGCTCGTCAAAATATCCGATTCAAATTCGCGTTAAATGGAGTGGCTACAATTAACATTTAACGTTTAATATCAAACGCACAACGATAAACAACCTGTTACTTCAAGAAGAAGGTTAACTCTGTTTTAGTGTGTTCTATGAGTAATTAGGTTATGCATTTACAAAATAATGTGAGCAGTTAAAGTACAAGACTTAAAAATGTCGATGACTTACTCGATGATTTTTTCACTAGATCACTTTGTTCTGTGTATTGTCTGTAACTACTTGACCCGTTAACAATGTGTAATGTTTGTGTGACCAGAATAACAAGGTTGCCAACTTAAAGCTTAAGTCGGAAACAAAAAATCGCCAATATTAAGCGGTAAAGTTCCTCAAAAATAAATACTAGATATTGCTTAGTAATATTTTTTATTTATAAATTATGCAATGTTTCGAACACCATTTCGTTTTCTTCTGATTGTAAAGCCTTTTGAGATCATACTTTTTGGCATTAAACAAATTTAACATTTAGTAGAAGGATTAAATGTTATGCAAGATCCATCACTTCCTTGCAAAGTGAATCGGACCATCAACACACTTTGTAGCATTTCAGTAGATAACGTATTACACAACTAATTTTTAAAAATTTTATAGATAGAAAAGGCGCGTTCCACACTCGTGTTCGAAATTGGAAGAGTGATTAATGCTAGGCCAAAGTCTGAGATGTTTTTAAAACGTTTACAGCCAACTGCGTCGCAATCATCCTTGACTTCTGAATAAACAAAAAATAAAAAAAATACCGAGCTTGGTGGGTGAAGGGTTAACGTTGTGGGCTCGCATTCGAGAGGACACCGCGCCGTTTCGAATCCCCGCCCGGGCATCCAGATTTGGGTTTTCCACGGTTTCCCCAAATCACTCCAGGCGAATGCTTCCTTCAAAAAGGTTATGGCCAAATTCCTTCCCGTTCCTTATCTCTAGTCCCATCCCGCCTCTAATGACCTGAACGTCGACGATGCGTAAACCATAAGTAAAAAAAATAACAGCTGAAGTGGACTACGTTTTATTACTCAATTGGTACCAGGGCCGCCGTAAGCGGGTTCGGAAAATTCCCAGATCCAGCACTGGCTGTAGTTAGACTGGGGCCGGCATAGTCGGTATCGCTCGCGGGCGTTCAAACAGCTAGCGGCGGGCTTTGGTACCACTCGGTCTCGGACATTTTTGCTGCCATAAATATGAGCCCCATGAATATCATTTATTTTATGTCAGGTTGGCCTTGAGATGAAGCAATCTCTGGGTGTAAACTACTTTCAATACCGGTTTTGCTAAATTGTCTGAAAGCCGTTTTTAGATCTACTCTATTATCCAACAGTTAAACGTGGAATCCGAACCATGCAAGCGTTCTGGCGTACTTCACATTACACAACAAGCTGTGCCAGAAGTGAAGGTGCCGATGAAAATTCCTGCCGAGACTGGGATTCGAACTTGGGACCTTTCGATTTCCAGTCAGACGCCTTAAGCAGTGCCACCAGACCGCTCCGTATTAGACAATGATTAAAGATAAAGAACGGTAATTAAAAATAGTGCTTCATTTTCTTAACATCACAAGTGGCGTAGCTAGGTTAACAAGCGCCCCAGTGCAAAAAAAAAAAATATTTTGAGCCCTCAGGCAAGATGGGCGACCACTTTTTAAAAAAAAAAAAAAAAAAAAAAAAAAAAAAAAAAAAAAAAAAAAAGAAGAAGCTCTATTAAGTCTTGTGAGTTTTGCAGGCAGGGACTCCATGATCTTGAGCTTTAGGGTCCCCCTGAGCTGCGCTTGGGCGACCCCTGAGCTGCGCTTGGGCGCCCCCTGAGCTTGGAAGCCCCCGGAGATTGGGAGACCCCTGATCTTTAGGGCCCCGGTGCACGGCACCGCCTAGCCCTCCGATAGCTACGCCCCTGAACATCACCTGATTATTAAGTAACATTCAGAATACGTAGTTACAATCTGCCCGTTGTGTCGTAGTTGCATCAGCTAACGTTCAGAACGCGTTATGGCTTTTCTTAGTAACCACCACGCGTAGTGGTTAAATATCATGACAGCCACGACACGAATTTCGTGTTGTGGCCTCTCTGAGATAGCTACAACCCGTTCTCGCTTTTTGTGGTCGTTTTAAAGAAACCACAACACTTGCGGTCGTTATTTTTTTTTTTTTTTCGCTCGCTGAGCGATCGAGTCTATGCGCGTAACAGAGCTGAATGTAAATCAGTTATGGGTTTCTCTAACAAGAAATTCTAATTGACTGGTAATAAATCGGCCGCTTTACCAGCGCACAAATGCACTGAGTGGCTAACACATTTGACAACCGAAACAGGCAGTTCACATTTTTAATACAGCAGTCACTGAATTATGTCTAACAACCATGTTGGTGGGATATATGCAAGATATTTCAGATGAAATGGATAAAGGAGGACAAATTGATAGTGTAGCACTAGATCTGTCAAAGGCGTTTGACAGAGTAAGCCATAAAATTGTAGTAAATAAAGTAGAAACCATTGGAGTGGATGAGAAAGTGATTTGCTGGGTAGAAGAATTTTTAAAAGGTAGAAAACAGAAAGTTAGGGTAGGAAATGTAGTATCAAAAGAAGTGGAAGTAAAAATGGGTGTGCCACAGGGTATCATATTGGGACCATTGCTATTCACTATTCTAATGAATAATTGTGTTGATTGTTTACTATCTGAAATTAGATTGTTTGCTGTATAAAAGGATCAAAACGATAGAGGATTGTAAACAGTTGCAGGGTGATCTGGACAGGATATCTAGTTGGGTTGGTAAACATGGAATGAAGATAAATGCAAAGAAGAGTCAGCTTATTAGATACACAAATAAAAAACAAAAGGTTAATTATGAATATAAGGTGGGGAAAGAATTGCTTGTTGAAGACTTGAAATGTAAATATCTTGGAATTACTTTTGATAACAAGCTTAACTGGGCAGGACACATTGGACAGGTGGTAGGAAAAGGTGTCAAAGTTCTGCACTTGTTGGAGAGAGTGATGAGGGGATGTACGAGAGAGGTAAAGGAATTGGGTTACAAAACTTTGGTCAGATGATTGCTTGAATATGGTAGTGTAGTATGGGACCCTCATTTTACGTATCAAATACAGGAGTTGGAGTTGGAAATTATCGCAGAATGCAATCAGTGACGGATATGATAAAGGAGCTGGAATGGGATTCATTGCAAGACAGGAGGAGGATGAGGAGGGAGGGTCATGGGAGTGTAAAGGTCATATACTGGCGATGAGGCATGGAAAGATATTGCAATAGGTATGAAAAGTAGTGCATGGAAGGGAAAAGATGACCATGACCACAAGCTGGCACTCGATTTCAGGCACAAGGGTGTGGGAAGATTCTCTTTTTTAGGTAAGGGTGTCAGGGATTGGAATGAGTTACCAAGAGAAATGATGAATAACCTGCCGAAAACGTTAAAAGAGTTTAAAGATAAAATCTGTAGGTGGGTGCAGGATAGGGGGAAGATGGGTGTATATGGAAATTGACACCGGAGCCTGTGCTCCATCGCAATTAAATAATAATAATAACATTAATACCATAGTACTTACTTCGTCAACGCCGATTCCAATCATATTTTCAACATTTAAATTATAATTTATAAATTTGATTTATAATGGCCTCACATTCTATTTTCGCTTTATTATTCGATAAAAAGTTATGCCTAGTCCTGTGTCAGAAAAAACCCACTACGATGCATAATGCTCATCTGGTGTCGAAAGATCTATGCTTTTGTCGATAGTAAATGAATACAGAAGAAATTCTCCTTTCTCTTCATTTGTTTCAAGCAGTGATGTGCCGGATATCCGTATCCGTATCCGCGGATATCCGAGGGGGGGAAAAGATCTGTATCCGTATCCATTACTTTTTTAGCGGATCTTTAACGGATCTTTTGTAAAGAATTTCATCAAGCACGTATATAAAATTTTAAAGATAGCAATGAAATACTATTAACTTCAATTCCAATTAATTTGTATTTGTCAAAATCTCATATCTGGCACATTTATATTGCAAATCTTAATTATTTAAACATTTATTTTACTAGGTTACCAAAGGTAGCTGGTAACTTACCACTGTAGTAAGTTTTAAGGTATTATTTTAACTATCTTTATAGTGAGATCAGACCTCAATTCTTTGTGATTTGCCAGCTGAAATTGTTATTAAGGTAATGTTAAAGTGTTTACATCAGATAAAACAATCACTTTTACAGAAACTTAAAAAAATAAATGTTGTATTTAAAATTAAGTTTGGTAAATTGTACTTCAAAAGGATTAACTTTACAGCTTTGAAACTCTATTACGATGAGGATCATAAATCATTCCAGCTGCACTGAAAAACTGCTCACTTGGAACGCTGGTTGCAGGTGGTGATAAATATATAGACCTCCAAATTTTTTACTATTATTGCTAACAGCTGTTTTAACAACCAGGTGCAGCTGATATGCTGTACACTCGATATTATCTACGTCAGATAAAGTGCAGGTACGCTTCATGTTGGATCCCCCATTTCTTACCATGAAGTGCAGATTCTGTTTGGGATTCCCTACTCTTCAAACATACTTTTGAAATATTGCCGAAATCTCCACTTTTAAAGCGATATTTTTTCTTGTAAAATATTTTGTAAAGATAACAATGAAACACCTGACCAAAAAGCCTACCAGATATATAATGTGAAAGAAACTTTCTCAAAATCCGTCAACACGTTCTTTATTTTCGATCGTAAAGTTCGCTGCAAATAACTTACGTAAAATATTTCCTACCTTTTAGAACATAATTTGCAACAATATGATCCATCAACCGTTGGAACCCAAAATCTTCTGCGTGTTGAAAAGATAATCCAGATAAAGCTATCATTTCTGCAATTAAAAATTTAAATTTTATTTTGCAATGTTACACATTTTTACTTTTTCCATGTATTCGTTAAAAATTTTATTCTAAATACTCTTTTTACCGTTTTTAAAGACGATCTCTGCTGAATATTTTTACCGGCTATCCTCTTAGCGGAGTCTTCTTTTAAGAATAACTAATATTTTTGTGGGTGTTTCGTCTGAAAGTGATTTTTAAATGAAGTTGTATCTTTGTGTGGTACATTCCTTCACAAATTTTGTATTTAGCAGATTCGTCATTTACTATAGTAAAATATTTCCGATTACACTACTATACTTTTTTGTAGAAATTGTTTTTATTTTAATTTTACTTACAACATCCCAAAAAAAACACAAGTATAAATAATCTACGCTATTCTATGTCATCTTAAAATATAAACATAAACACGCACAGTGCAAGATCGAAACACGTTGCGTACCTGGATGTTCGTTGATAATATATCGTAGCTGACGACTTTTTCACTGTGGTCCAAGTTGAGATCCGTATCCGTGTTCGCGGATCTGGACACTAATGATCCGTATCTGTACCCGTATCCGCGGATATACATTTTTAACGATCCGGCACATCACTAGTTTCAAGCATTGATGGAGCGAGCATATTTTTTTTTTATTAACATTGAGCACTTGGTGCGATGGAGTTATAGATTTTTAACGGCGTCTGATGAATCACACTGAGGTAGTACTTCAATCATATGACCTAAGCAGAAATTTTTAACTCGGCGATTTTAGTTTTTTCGGCCAAGAATGGTTTATATATATCAGATATGGATTTACATGATTTTGTCAAGGCCATCGCTTTATTACGTTTTTCAGTTTTAGCGTAACTAGTAAAATCTTTTTTTGTGGACTTTTAAAACTCTATGGCAATATTTACAGCTTGCCAATAAGCCATTCGTAACATCAGGCAATCCAATCTGAAATAAAAGCATAAACTGTAACTAATAGCATGTTCAGCACTTAACCTAACGGGCAAAAGTTCCTAAATCGTCACAAATAGGGTAATTTTAAATCATGGCAACATCACATTTTTTAAATTTATTTTATGGTACCTATGTTTTCAATCAAGAAAAAGATAATCATCAAACCATACGAAGCACCAAACATCATTATAAAACCTCAAACAAACACAAAAAACGTATAGTCTTAACATTTTCATTGTAGGTTAAGCATTTAAAACGAAATACCTCTTATGAACAGTTGTAACTCAGAGGAATCAATAATCATGTGGAAAATGACGCCAAATATTGAATATAATAATGTATAACGTCGTAATGCATAACGAAACCACTAAATCTTTTAAATCTGGATCTGATTCCCACGTCTTTGTTTACTTTGTACTGTATTTCTTTAATTTCATTTCATCCTTATTACATTGAGCACTTGGTGCGATGGAGTTATAGATTTTTAACGGCGTCTGATGAATCACACTGAGGTAGTACTTCAATCATATGACCTAAGCAGAAATTTTTAACTCGGCGATTTTAGTTTTTTCGGCCAAGAATGGTTTATATATATCAGATATGGATTTACATGATTTTGTCAAGGCCATCGCTTTATTACGTTTTTCAGTTTTAGCGTAACTAGTAAATCTTTTTTTTGTGGACTTTTAAAACTCTATGGCAATATTTACAGCTTGCCAATAAGCCATTCGTAACATCAGGCAATCCAATCTGAAATAAAAGCATAAACTGTAACTAATAGCATGTTCAGCACTTAACCTAACGGGCAAAAGTTCCTAAATCGTCACAAATAGGGTAATTTTAAATCATGGCAACATCATATCAGTTTTTTTAAATATTATTTTATGGTACCTATGTTTTCAATCAAGAAAAAGATAATCATCAACCATACGAAGCACCAAACATCATTATAAAACCTCAAACAAACACAAAAAACGTATAGTCTTAACATTTTCATTGTAGGTTAAGCATTTAAAACGAAATACCTCTTATGAACAGTTGTAACTCAGAGGAATCAATAATCATGTGGAAAATGACGCCAAATATTGAATATAATAATGTATAACGTCGTAATGCATAACGAAACCACTAAATCTTTTAAATCTGGATCTGATTCCCACGTCTTTGTTTACTTTGTACTGTATTTCTTTAATTTCATTTCATCCTTATTCTTAGACATGATTAACAAATTTTCTGTTGACACACAACAGCACAGTTAATTTGTCCAGAAATAACTAAACAATAAGTAACCAAAAAATTCTATGTCTGTGGTAAACATTAAACACTGAGTCTATGGTGACATTTCTCAAAAAGAAATAATATGGATCAGATAAAAGTATTCAGCCATACAGAAGTATGAATTATTAGTAACAAGGTAATGTATGCTTGATGCCGCTATTTAAATATCCAACAAATAAATACAATAAATCATAAAGTCTATTAAAAAAATCCCCAAATATTCCCCTAAATTATTAAGCCCCTAAAAATTCCCATCACCCGTGTACACCCCTTAAATTTAGGGGAAAAAACCTCCAAATTATCACTTATCATCAATGCACAACTAAGCCATAATAAACACGCCAAATCCCTTCGATGTGACAAGTGACAACCGATACCGCCACCCGAGCTATCACCTAACGCCTAATGTCAATATTAACGGCGTTAGCAAATGTCAAATAATGCGATAATTACTGAAAATTAGACTGAAAGTACATTATCTACAAGCGATACTCGAACAAACCACCAAGTTGACAGTGGCGGAACATCATCTAAAAGAAAGACACAAATCCAGCAGAAGAAAATTACAATCATTGCATAACCTAAGGACTTTTTAAAACGAATCCATAGGATGTGGAAGTGTGTACTCACGAAACAAAACCATCTCTGACAGAAAAAATATAAACAGTTCATTCAGTGTAACAAACAAATCCATTGATTTTAAACAGCCCTGACGAAAGACTAAGGCTGAGACAGAAACGTAGGCATCATCAGCATGAAACACCCAACGCCAAAGCCTAAAAAGTAATCACAATTTTCTAATTCAATAATACGTAAAATAGGATTTTACTGACGACAGGAGAGTCAGCAGTAGTACTTAACACTTGTGTTATTTGCTTTCTTACATGAATGAGAGCGCATAGCAGCACATTTGAAATTTCAGGTTTCCATATATCTTCCAAAATGTTTTTAGTTCTTTATTTTCTTTATCGTTTAGGCCAACTATCGATAACATTATTTCAATGATTTGTTTCTTGGGCTACAACTTTTGCCCAACATAGCCATTCATTATTGGTAGCAAAATATTCGGTTGGTCAGGATGTGTTGCGAAGCGTATCATGCAAGGTGACACACTCCAGGATGGCTTCGCCCAGCTCCTGCTAACTGTTGGCTGAAGTTTTAGTACCTCCAGTCGGCATCAGCAAGCTTAAGCTAGAGAGAGACTTAGCATAAATAAACTACAGTTACATGGGTAATTCCATTGGTGCAAATGATATAGTTAAGTTGGATTTATTGTAAAAAATTTGACGCAGACATATAGTACGGAGCTGATAAACTTCCAAGACTGTAGAAAAATGTTACACGTGTCAGACGTACTACGAAAGTGGAAAATAGTAGATCATTTGATCTAAAGCAGTTTTAGATGCATTCCCTGAGCCAGCGGAAGATGGAGAAGTGGTAGAATTTGCCTAGTACTGTGATTATGCAACGGTTACTGTACTATTCTCCAAAAATCCACGTTATTAACTGCCCCTAAAATTTGTTTCAAATTAGCTTCTCTGAGTCTAATGATAGGGAAAGGAATCATGTCATTGGCTGGTGAATTTGCTTGATTTCCAGGTGCAAACTGCACGGATTTTACATGCCAGCAGGGTGTATCTACGCTGATACTGGCGTCAGTCATCCCCACAGGAAGTACACTTGTCCTTCGAATCAGAGTAAATATTTATGACACCACCACCCCCCCTCCCTTCCCCACCAAGGAAGATTTTTTTGGGCCCATGAGGTTCAGTAGTTGGCACTCGATTTCAAGCAGAAGGATGTAGGAAGATTCTCTTTTTTAGGTTAGGGTGTCAGGGATTGGAATAAGTTACCAAGAGAAATGATGAATAATTAAGCAAAAATATGAAAGAAATTAAAAGTTGAAATATGTGGAAGGCAAATGTAGTAGGGGTGCAGAAAAAAGGGGGAGGGGAGGGGAAGACGGGTGTGTAGGGAAATTGCCACCGGAGCGTGCACTTCAGTAGTTATAAATTGGCGGCGTGATCTCCACACAAAAGAACTGTCAATCAACCGACCACGCCCCCTTCATTTGTTTTTGGCAACGCCCCCCTCCCCTCCCTCCCCTTTACTAATCTCAGTTTCACCTCTCTTTGGGTGCACTCAAGCGGCACTAATTAGGCCACTGAAACTAACCGTCACCTGCCTATTGGTCTATTGTTCTTTTGTCAGGCCACTTGAGCGACTACCTGCTCTCCCTAACCCCGGTTTCACCTCTATTTGGGTGCACTCATGCGTCACTAATTAGGCTACTTAACCTAACTGTCACCTGCATATTGTTCTATTGCTCTTTTGTCAGGCCACTTGAGCGACCACCTGCTCTCCCTAGCTCCAGTTTCAGCTCCCTCCTCCCCTCTCCAACAGGTGTGAAGCAACAGCTGCCTCTTCTATTGTTCTATTGTCAGGCCACTTAACTGTCACCTGCCTTCTCCACCCCACAATGTTTAAGCGACAGCTGCCCCTTGTATTGTTAAATTGTTCACCCAACTGCTACCTCTAACCGTCATCTGCCTTTCCCACAGGTGCGAAGCACCAGCTGCACTTTCTATTGTTCTATTGTTAGGCCAACTGCTCCTTCTAACCGTCACCTATCTCACCGACCCCACCAGGTGTTAAGCAACAGCTGCCTCGTTTCATCGACAGGTCTGAACAGGCTCACCCCTCGCTACCGCTAACTACGTTTAATGGTAATGATCAAATTAGGATACCTATTCAGAACCAATACACTGCCAGGCGAAAGTTACTTGCATATTGTCAAATCGGATGGAGCAGGAGCTAAAAATTTACTTCTCACATCCAATGCATTCGCGTTTCTATTTGAGGAAAATCGGTTAGAACTTAATGGAGTTGAAATAGACAGAAATAGAAATGTAGGTGTCAGAAGCACATTGAAGACTTTTATTTCTACTGGCCCTCAACAAACTGGTATGTTGAAGTACGAAGGATGGGGGCAACGCGATCTTGGAAATGGCTACTTCGATGTATGTATTCAATTGAGTATGCTCTTGGTTTTTTTTTGAAGACTTTAAAAGGATACTTGCAAATGTAAAACAAGAACTAATACTTATTCGACCTAGGGACGATACCAGGGTTCCCACTCTTTTAGCAAATGAAAAATTAAGGCCTTTTTAAGGCTTTCTAAGGCATAACACATATTAAAATGTCATGAAAAAACTAATAAGCAACTTACAGCAAAGAAATTAAAATATGCATGTTAAGATTATGATGAAATAATCTTAATCGAGTTTATAAGTTAATAAATAATAAATTTCTAATAAATTTACTTTTGTTTTCACACAATACAGTGAATATTGAAACTTTTTCCCTTTTCATATAATAAACAAAAAATAAAAAAACTACTATACCCCAGAAAACCGACACAAGGGCAAAACTTACTTTGTTTTTATACATTACAGCACATTACAGTTACATCAGAGAAAAACTGCCAAATTGTCAGCTCAATTACTTATTAGACTTCAGGTATAATGTTGAATGAGAAAGACTCCCTCCCCCCCCCTTTTTAATTTACACGTGAAAGACCCGTAAAAGATGAAACATTTTCCATAGGTTTAAGAAATAGGTTAAATACAACTTTTTCAACATCTTTCGAGTTACAGCAGTAGTTCCTATTGGGCATATTTGATCAAATATTTTCTTATATGAGGAAAGTTTACTTGTTATAAGGGTAAACATAAAACATACTAGTAAGAGTTGTTAATATGTATGGAGGGTAAATAAAAAATTGTACACCTTTTTAAATGTTTTTTTTTATTTTCACATTGTTTAAAAACAAAGGTCAATTCTCTTTTAATTCTTTCAATATTTCAACATCCTCGAATTCAGCTTTTTTTAACTTTAGCAGTTCGTCGAAAACTGTTGGACTGTGTTATGTATTTAACATCCCCTATAACCTTAGCTTTATCTGCTAGTTTATCAGCATTATCTTCAAGATCTTTGATTGCAGTTTCTAGATGTGCCTTTTTACACTTCAAATCTTCCAAATCATCTAAAATAGATTTGCGTTTCACTCCCTGAATCCCCGTTTTCTTTGCAGTTTTTTTTTTTTTTTTTTTTTTTTTCCCCTCTCTTCCAGGTACGCAATATACTTTTGATGAGCCATAGCTGCATACATCCTTAACTCCTTAGATATTAACAACTTATTTTTGCTGTTTTTGAAATGTTGAGTGACTAATCTTTGAGCCACTAAAGACTCTTCTTTTAAATTTTCAACTTCCAACTGCTTGTTCACAGAGATGCCTGGTTCAACATTTGCTTGTCCATGTGATAACAGCAACAATATTTTTACTTTGCGTACTCTGTTATAATCTTCTTTGCCTAGATACTTCTCTAAAAAGATATCTAATCGTGAATGCTCATCATGTGGATTAAATGAGTTGAAGTGGTTCGAAGCATTTGAAGCAACTTGTGATAAAAAAAAAAACTGTGATACTGTATAAGAATTTCATCACAGTCTCCTTCTCCAATTAAATTTATTTTTGACAAGTGAATCAGAAGATATTTCATCTTTCCATAACAGTTGCTACTATTTGGCGCCATCTGTCTAGGATCAAGGCAAGTCATACTTCTTACAACTCTATAATTTATAGCAGATTTGTCCTTTATGTGCTTAATCATCGTAAAAATGAAGTGTTTGACCTCCATTTTTATCTCGAAAACTTCTTTTTCAGACACTTTCTTGTTGAATATCATAGCCTTCATAAGTTGATCGGCTACAACTTGTAAACTAATGTTGCTAGCACCGGAGTGCTTCGACACATCACTCAGGTCTAATATTGCCAATTTTTGTACATTAGTCAATTATGTGTTCTTTCTTAAAAACATTGAAGATAACAATAAAATTTGTAATAAATTATTCTTATATCCTCTGCCATAAAAGGCAAGAGAGGTTTTGTGCTCTGATAAAAAGCCAAGAATGGAGTTGTCATTTTAGACACTGAAATGAAAAATTTCAGTTTTGAACAAATAAGATTATCTTTCATTGCTTGTTGAATTGTTAAAAAGGACTTACATGTAAGTTTAGGTAAAGAGCCCTTTTCCACATTCTGTATGTAGCTTTTAAAATCATTCCATATTTCTAATGCCCTTTCTGCTGCAGGTAAATTTTCCAACCACCTGTGCGAAAAAAATTTTGAGGGCATTTTTTTACAAGTGGAAATATTGAAGAAATCCTCTCTTCTCATCGCTGAATCTTTAAATAACCAAAATAAGGAAACTAGGAAATCAAGGTGCAAGCCAGAAGCTTGGCAACCATGCTTAAATGCATTATTTACAACATGTAAACCACATGTTCCTACATCCAAAATTTCACAATTAAATCCAGTTCTTAATTTCTTTTGCAACATATTGAAAATTTCAAATTTACGGATGGACCATCCATTGAAACCTCTATAACTTTTTGGAGAGATAACTTCTCAACTGCTTACAGAAAATGTTCAATCAAATCTTCAGCTTTGGCATGGCCCATAAAAACAGAAGTTAAATATGAGGTTTCAATTGTGCTTGAACATTCATTCCAGTATCACACATGGACATCGAGTTGTTTACTTTGTAAGAAGTTGTTTAAACTCTCATAAAACAACAAAACATAATGACTGCAATTTTTCAGAGCGTCATATAACAAATTTCTATACATGGTGCAAGACCAAAATAAAGCAGATAAGCACATTTTGTTGGTTCACAGGAAAATAGTTTAGCTATCTGGCTGTCACTAAACATTTATTGGAATAACAAATTGATGTCTTTCAAGAATTATAGGAGTAACAACTAGTCACACATTTCACAGTCTACCTTATTTCAGCATCAAGTACCGAGTTCTTGAGAACTGTCAAAGTATTTGTTGTACTTGGAGGAGGAACAGCAAAATCCAAAGAATTAGCCGATACAACAGCAACATCTGATGTCTCCTTGACAGGCTGAAGTTTTTCCTTCGACTGAGCATTCAAAAATGTTTGTATCCCAGCAGAGGTGCTATTTTTGGCCTTCATCTGTTACAGCAAACACTGCAATATCCTTTGCATTTATCACGGGATGGAGCGAACCAATGTTTGTATTATTCGTTATTTAACCATAATAAATTAAATGTACACTTTCCCATCGTAAATCATACAAAAAATAAATAAATAGTGAACGTAAATTAAGCTGTAATATACAATAAATACATAAGAAACTAGTGAGAAATTGCCAAGAAATGTAAGACGCAGGCATGTACAAAGCAGAACTACATAAGAGAAGTTCTGTGCAAAGACTCTACTACTTCCTTGCAATATAAGCGTTTTGAATCACACTTGGTGAAGGTCGAACCAGAGAGAAATCTGCCGATCGGCGTGTCGCTGGGATAGTGAAATTTATTACGCCGTATCTCGGTGTTAAAAAAAAAATCAGGCTTTTTAAAAGATTTTAAGGCTTTTGAGCAAATTTTAGGGCCTTTTAAGGGCCCTTAAAAATCAAAATGAAAATTAAGGCCTTTTTAAGGCCCGTGGGAACCATGGATACCAATTCATACGTACAAGCCAATCCAAACTCTCAGAAAAGTAAATTTGCCATCAGTAAACTGGCATGGGTGGTGCCTCATTTGCAAGTAAGTGACAGAGAAAAACTAGCGTTGCTTAAGATTGTAGACAGTGTGAAGCCACTTCGCAATAATTTCAGAAGCTGGGATCTGTTGGAGTACCCGCTACTTCCTACGAGTATGTCTCCAATTTGGTCTTTGAAAACATCAACATGACTGGAGAAACCTAGGTTCGTGGTTCTAGCATTTCAAACAAACAGGAAACGGAATGCAGAATTAAGTGCAGCTATCTTTGACCACTGTAATCTCGCCAATGTCAAAGTGTTCCTGAATGATGTGGCGTACCCGTACGAGAACATGAATTTTGACTTTAAGAAAAACCGAACAACAGTATTGTATGACATGTATGCAAGATTCCATCAGGCTTACTTCGAACGAGACCATCCCTCACCGCTACTAGACCGAGAAGACTTTATCACCACTGCTCCTATAACTGTAATTGATGGTTCACATCAAAATGATGATAAAAACAGGGCCTTTGGCTATTCGTATGGAGTTAGATAGCACTGACAATTTTACAGCCTACACCGCCGCATATTGTCTAATCCTTCACGACCGTGTAGTGGAATACGTAGCGCTAACAAGTGTTGTGCGTAAACTCACATAAAACGGTGTAGCACCATTCAACGACGCTCATTATCATGACGACCATCTTCCTGAGCGCGCAAGGATTCAAGACGAGGGAAGGAGCGTTTATCTTCAACGAAGTTGCCGTGTTTGTAGTACAGTCAGACAACATTATTGCTACACATTGCATCTCTGTAAACTCACAAAGACGTGGAAGTAACGACCCAACAGTAAGATGGTTGACACATAATTACAATGGAATACCTTGGAATGCTACTGGTGTAACCTTCTGTAGACTATGTTCTATTCTACATGCAATCACCAATTTAGATGACGCAATTATACGTGTTAAAGGACTGGAGAAGGTTCGATGGTTCCAGAAGATTATCAGGAAGAAAGTCTGCTACAATATAGAAGATTTAGGATGTCCACCTCTACGAGAACTCAGGAAGAATAATTTCATAAAACTTTGTAAAGGACATTTATTTTGTAATGCTATATGTGCTGTTGAAAATGTATATTTAATTGCCCAATGGTGGGTGAAACAAAAATAAATCAAATCAAATACAATGCCTTTTTATTTATGCTTTTTATACATTAATATATTAACAATTTTTTTCATATGGATGTACACATCAGTTCTTGCATTTATTGTCCACAGGCATTATATATGGTCCACAAACATCATACCCAGGATTGTAATTCTTAATTACAATGTTATTAACATCAGGTAATACAAGCAAATTTTTATATACAATAGTTCATATTTTAATAGATTATAATCCTATGACGAACTTGTTGTCACTTGAGCCACATAAACATCGTTAAAGTTCATATCAACCAGTTTTTGCACTGTGGCCATATTAAAGTCTCATAGAACTTTACTTGACAAAATGTCCACAAATTCTATGTAGTATCTTGCAACTAGGTATCCCCACCTCTTCTTGGCGGCCAAGGCGCTGGACACTGCAGGCTGCGCATCGATGAGATTCTTCCAAGTCGAATCTTCAAAGTAGATGCCGCTGGCAGGATCAACATTTGGGGCGAAATATACTGTTTTCTCCCCGGCAACCAAACGACAGAGACGGTATGTTCACCAAGTGGAACGTCGGTCTCATCGCTCGCTGTGTTGAACAAATCTGACACAACATCCAGTAATTGAGTCTTCACGCCCCATTCTTCATACGTTAGTATAACTTTGGTGCGGTATCCCACTTTTTCGAGCACTACTACTGGCTCAGATTCGTGCTTGGACGATAAACCTATCGTCAAACGCTTTGAGTCACCAGCGTTGAGCTAATACACGGACGAGAACAACAGTACTGGACGAGACGTGTCTGAACACTGAGGCCATCAGGCCGGTTGGGCTACCTAGTCCTGCTTGCTCGAGCTGTGGTGGGGGGTGAGAATGTTCAGACCTGTCGATGAAACGAGGCAACTGTTGCTTATCACCTGGTGGGGTCGGTGAGGTAGATGACGGTTAGAGGGAGCAGTTGGCCTAATAATAGAACAGTAGAAGGGGCAGCTGTTGCTTCACACCCGTGGGAAAGGCAGATGACGTTTAGAGGGAGCAGTTGGATTAATAATTCAACGATACAAGGGGCAGCTGTTGCTTCATACATGGTGGGAGAAGGCAGGTGACGGTTAAGTGGCCTAACAACAGAACAATAGAAGGGGCAGTTATTGCTTCACACCTGATGGAGAGGGGAGTAGGCAATTGAAACTGGGGGTAGGGAGAGCAGGTGGTCACTCAAGTGGCCTGACAAAAGAGCAATAGTAGGGGAGGATAATAATAGAACAATAGGCCCCAGAGGGCAGCTGGTGCGTCACACCTGCCGGGGTGGGGATGGCAGTTGAAGCTGGTCTTAGGGAGAGCAGGTGGTCGCTCTTGTGGCCAGAAAAAAGAGCAATAGAACAATATGCAGATGACGGTTAGGTTAAGTAACCTAAATAGTGCCGCATGAGTGCACCCAAATAGAGGTGAAACTGGGGTTAGGGAGAGCAGGTGGTCGCTAAAGTGGCCTGACAAAAGAACAATTGAACAATAGGCAGGTGACGGTTAGTTTCAGTGGCCTAATTAGTGCCGCTTGAGTGCACCCAAAGAGAGGTGAAACTGAGGTTAGTCAAGGGGAGGGAGGGGAGGGGGAGGGGAGGGGGAGGGGAGGGGACGTGGTCAAGAACAGTAGGTGTGAAAATGATTGACAGTTCTTTTGTGTGAGCTCACGCCACCAATTTATACCTCCTCGCTTCATAGTAATTAAATTAAAAATAATAATAAAATTACTAGGTTTAGTCGGCCACTACAAGTAAATTTGGATATATCCACTGTAACATCAAGTTGACTGAAATCTACGTTTGCTTACTGCTCCTTAGATTAAATGGTAAACTACTGAATGTAGATTTTTCCCTTTGATTATTCTAATTTAGCTGAAATCTGACCTTGACAAATATCGATTTTACTTCCAATAAAGGAAAGTCATAAGATTATATACTAGCGTATACTTAATCTGGAGGTCCTCAGTTCAGGCTCGGGCATCCCAGAGTTATTAGGTTATTTCTTACCTCTGCTGCAATGCAGGGTGCATATTATCCCTAAAACTATTAAATAATACTAACACTACTAGTATACCGATTGCTCCCGGTATGACAGAGGTTGATTAGCCAATTAAGTAATTTTAGCTGCACAATTTAAAACATTTGTGTAAAATTTTCCCCAATCTTTCCGGAAAAAATAACAATAGTTTTAGAAAGTTTGACAGATATCCTTGCAAGCCGGATAAAAGGGAGGTGGGTGTAATTGTCATTCTGAGTATTAGATTAGAGATGATATTACCATTTTAAACCTTCATTCTTTCAGGAAGAAAATTCAACAGTGATAAAGAATATTGGTACAAGAAACATGAGATGTCATACATACTATTTCCATTTCCGCACTGAACAAGTCTCATTGTTATCTCATAGAAATGAGTGAAATATAATATTTAAAAACAACTGAGATTAGGTAGGCCTATATATTTTCATTCCATGCTCTTACGGTAGGTCACATAACATCATAAGACATAAGGCAGATCTTCAGTTTTCAGATTTTCTAAATCAGAATATAAGGTTTTATTCCTACAATAATTTTAACCGCCCAATGAGAGAAATGTGTACCAAGTTTCATCAAAATAGGCGCAGCCATTCGTACAACAATAGGAACAATTAATTATTTCAGATAATTTGGGGAAAACAGAATATTTCAACTATAAAGGCCCATTCACACTAGCGGTCAGGTCAGCTCAGCTCAGCTCAGCTCAGGTCAGGCCAGATCAAATAGTAGATGAGGCCATTTCATTTCAGTTGCTCATAATGAACAATGCCGTTTTCTACCCCAACGTCAATTAAATCGCAATGATTTTGGATCAAGAGCCTAAAAAATACGTCAAGATCAAAAAGAGGATGGTTCTATGTGTATCCAGAGTTTCAAGCGCAAACAGATCAAGAGACACGAGTGCGACACGAGTTGTGGAAAATGCTTCTGATATTTTAGGGATCAAAGATTTCGAATTTATTTTAGAAAAATTAATTCTGCTCCAGGATTAATTGATAAAATAATTTTAACAACATGTATTTTGCACAATTATTTACCGAAGGATAAAATTTCATGTCATGTAAAAAGTGAATTTCAGGATGAGCGAGAAAAACCCTGCTTTAAAAATATTATTGTTTGTGTGCTAACGCTGGTACAGAAGCATGTGATTCAAAAAATAAATTAACTTTTTTAAAAAAATTCGGAAACAGGATCTGTATCTTTGCAGTTCTAAGATGTGTAATAATATTTTTATTTATGTTAAAGTTTGACGGCTGTATAATAAACAGAAATAACATACCGTTAAAACATTTATTTTTTATTTATAACTCTTTTTTTTTATTGTTTACGAGCATAGTTTTTCAGACGTTCGCCGCCCATTTGATCTGACCTGACCTGACCGTTGCTCGTTCACACTAGCGGTCAACTCAGCTCAGCTCAGGTCTTGACCGTTGTTGATCGGTGGCGGCGCGATCTTCGGTTTGACCTGCCTTGCCCTGAACTGAGCGGACCCTGTAGTGTGAATGCTCCCATTGGATTATGTGCATAGCGATTTTTGACCTGAGCAGAGCTGACCGCTAGTGTGAATGGGTCTTAAATTGTGCCAATATCGGATATATTATTATTATTTAGCTCTATCAATGCGGGCGGCTACAATTGGCTGTTTTGTTTCATATCGTAAACTTTAATAAGTAAAGCAAACCAAGGGCCTCTTTTTCACATTTGCTTCAGGCCGCGCTCTGTTTTAATACGGCTCTGAGTTGAATAACAAGTATCCAGTATTATTTTCCTAAAATGCTATTAATTCCAACACTAAAGGCTCTAAACATTTCATTTTCATGATAAAACCCATTACTCACAACAAACAATGATTATAATTTCACTTCCAAACGTCGGAGATTGTAGCTGTGCGGCCAGAGATCGTAGCTTCAAGAAGCGCAGAAGTTCTAGGGAGTTTTCCCCCCTTATATTATTAAAATTTATTTATTTTCATAGGTTCTTCGTGCGACATTCGTATTCAATACGGCCATCTATTGGGTTTGAAGACTGAAAAACTGAAATTCAAGGAAGGAGCCGGTAGATGCGGAAATATGGCTATTTTTTTATGAAGTATGACATATGAAACATTTAGTGGTATTGCATCTTTGTTGTTTCAGGATATACATTCAAGGCCGGCTGTAGGAATTTCGGCCCCCCCCCCCCCCCCCAAGAAGTTTGATTTCGAGGCCCCCTACTTCTCTTCTTGATGTACTTTTGCCTACACTTTTGATAATTTGACTTTAAACACACACACATATATTATAATCTGTGTAATAGAGCTCAAACAAGCGAGTAAGTAGACGGACTGAGGTTTCTCTAAATCTGTGTACAAACGGGCCAGCAGTTTATTGAGTATTAGCTGAACAGGACCACCTTCGACGAGTCTTTGGTGTTTTATCAATGCATCTCATATGGATCTCTGTCACTTTCATTTCTGCCCATTGTGTCAAATGAAATTGTTTTTGTATTTAATTTTATAGCTATTATATTTACAATACACTTTTTGTATACGACATTTTCTTTTCTTGCCTTTTTTTTTTTTTGATAATACATATAGGTTTCAGGGGTTGGAGATGCGTGAGCAGGCATACACATTTTAATTCAATAATTTTTATATGAAACGTCAAAAGATGAATGAGTTTATTCGAACGAAATTACATAAATTGCTGAAACAGGTTCAGAGAAATACACGCCTTTAAATATATAGGCCTATTGTAATTACATCTCAAAACTGAATCTGATGAAGGACTTCTCGTGGAACTCCACGCCTCGGAAACGTCTGTCGTCGCTAGCGACACTTTCCATTGGATGTTGAATAGCTGAGAAAATAAATTATGACTATGTTATAAATAACATCATTAATAAGAGCGTTAGATTGAGCTCATTTAAATTTTACTTTTCTGACTTTTATCGATTTTAAAAATTCGATAGTAAATATTACTACTAACTATTTATATAATGAACTAGTATTCAGAAATTTAAGTATTAAAGAAATTTCTAAGTAGTTTTCTTATACCGCTTCAAACCCTTGTACAGGGTCCCGTAAAATTCGTTTTCACGTTTGGTAAAGCCCATTTGCGTCACATTATATTAGGAAGTAGAACTTCATTAGTGTTGGAATGACGCTTGCGTAGTAATCCTCAAAAAGTACGTCCAGAATCATAAAATCTTTTAATTCGCAATCTTAAGAGTAAGGTCGCATATACTTATTTTGATATGAATAAAAAATTATTTACAATGCTTTTAATTCGCAATCTTAAGGGTAAGCTCGCATATACTTAATTTGATATGAATAAAAAATTATTTCATATAAATTGATGGAACCACAAATTAATATAGATACTGAGCATTTCATGGTAACTTTAATTTTTTTAAGAAGCAGAAAGTGGTTGGTTCAGCGTTGGTTCCGAGCGAAGCTAGGCTAATCTGTCTGTAATAACATTTACATGGACTACCATAACCATGAAAAATTAGACATATAGTATAATAGCTGAATATGTCTAACGCTAAACAAAACAGAGAAAAACCTACCGAATTGTAAAAAACATTACTTTAAAAATTACTTACCTAAATCATCACTTTTCTTGCTTTTTGAGCAGCGAAGACCTGCAGCAACTTCTCCACGTCAAGGAAACGCGCAATTTGCCTTTCCACTGCTATTGTGGCAAGACCTCTTAGCCGCTCATTGCTCATTGAAGATCTGAGATAATTTTTAATTATCTTTAACTTGGAGAAGCTACGTTCTGCACACAAAAAATCTTAACGCAATTGATATATTTGGGAAAATTTCTTGCAAGTTGTTTTCGAAGATGAACTGAAGGACTTCTAAACATGTTTCTCTCATTTTTTTTTTTTTTTTTTTTTTTTTTTTTTTTTTTTTTTTTTTTTTTTTTTTTTTTTTTTGTGGAAGCATAGGTGACAACAGTTCCACTCAATTTTCAAGAGCCTCCGAATTTAAATCTTCTCACTGCGTTTTAGCGTCTCTCAAAGCATCTGCAATTTTCTACATCCTGTGTTATATTGTATTTATTTGTTGACAAGTTCTTAATGCCTAAAATAACACCGAACAAATCGCAGCACTTACTGAGCTGTTTAAATATTTCCTTCAAAGACATAATAGTGGTGCTACGACGACATAGAAGAAGTTTAACTTTAGTAAAAAAAAACTGCGTTTTAACAATTGCAAATCTGGATTCTATTAATTCAGCAACATTTCCTTAAGCTGCTACCATGACCTCTGTTTCTTTCTTAGCTTTTTCAAAACCGTAGGTCCTATATTCTTCAGTGTTCCTGAGTGTTGATTGTATTACAGTTACTGTAGTGTCTAACTGCATACCCTCTTGATGAACTGCTTTACTGACCCTGTTGACATGGCAAAGGACGGTATGAGACATCACAGCACACAAAGAAAACTTAAATTTGGTGATTTCTTTAAGTGAATTCTTCACTAAAAATGCATTGGACCGTTTTTTCGTGTGTTTTTTTAACTTTTCTCAGGCAAGTCTTACGTTAGTAAGCTCAGATTTCACAATCCTAGCCTCCCATCTTGTATAACACAGTGGCTTCAGAGTTAAGTTCACTTGGTTCTTCAGTGCTTCCCAGCGCTTCACAGAGGCAGAAAATAATTTAAACAGTCTGTGAACTCTACCAAAAAATGTAGCGCAATTACAGATGATTGAACTGCATCACTAAGAACTAAGTTCAAACTATGAACACAGCAAGGGATCTAATGAGCCCTTGGATTTTCTTCAATAATACGTGCTCGAGTAGCAATCTTCTTGCCCTTCATATTGTTTCCGTTGTCGTAAGATTGACCGCGACAATCTGCAAGCGGTATACCAAGGTTATAGAGTTTCTGAAGGAGCAATTCTGTTAGACGCTTTCCTGTAGTGTCAATCGCTTCAAAAAATAAAAAATTCTTCAGTTTCAACTGATTTGGAAAATACTTCTACCACTCTTCAAACCACGCTTAATTGTTCCTTGTGACTTAAATCTGGTGTATAGTCCAATATTGTTGAATAATATTTATTTTTAAGTATGATATTCTTCATGATAGATACTATTTCATCAGAAATTATGGTAATAATTTCATTTTGTATGTCCTTACTTAAGTAAGTAACCAATCTTCCAGGTTTAGTTACACGATCAATGTGCTCATTTAATGTGGGATCGAACTTAGCCATTAATTCTACTTGTCCTAAAAAGTTTCCATTACCTGGATTTCCTAACACTTCATGGTCGCCTCTTAATCGAAGATTTCTATCGGCAAGGAAACTTTCTATTGAAAACAATCCCCCTCCTTTCTTTCTGATCAATTTGATCTTGAGTTGCCTGATCAATTAATTTTTAATTCTCTGTGATAGCTCTTTCCACTTACACATTTGTATAATATGGTTGCGTGACAGTTCATGGATAGAGAGAATTTTTGACAAGCTTTGCCAGTCTCTTAAACCATTTCTTGCGATAGAGCACCATTAGCATTAAATAACTTACAACAAAAGCAATACACTGCATCTTTTGTTCGAGAATACACAAGCCATGATCATTTAACTTCCTCATCACTTGAAAGCTGACGGAACCAATGAAAAGTAGAGAAACGCCTTCTTGTTTCGCTATCCATGAAAAATTTTACTTTTTTGCCACTAATGTCTTTCGGACCTTCCTTAATCGCTCTTATCCTAAAATTATCAATTATAATATCCGGCCAGGTTCCCGAATCGGTAAAATCATCGACAACTTTGAAGGCCGTTACCTTCCTTCGACTAGGGTTACCAGAATTCTTTCTCCAAATCCGGGGACGCTTCACAACTTTTTCACCAAAATCCGGGGACGCTTTCGACATTTGTCTTAATTACGCGTTGTACTTTTATAGGTTATACGATTAAAGGTTGGGTTAACTTAAAAGCCATATATGGTTTATATTTTGTATTTTAAGTTAGTATCACAGACAGCCATGTTGCACACAACAAGGAGACTTGATTTTTCATAGCTGTAGTGTCCAAGATGCAGTATCCTTGTAATTTTCTTTTAATCCTAGGCACGTACAAGGAAAGAAGTGCACTTCATATATCTTGCTTTAAACGAATGCATTAGCAAATCAGGGCTTTTAAAGAATTCTCGTTTGATTAAAAATAATTCTGAAGACAACAATAAAAATACGGGGACATTGCGGGGACGAAATCTGTCCGGGGACAGAGAGCTAAATACGGGGAATGTCCCCGGCAAACGGGGACGTCTGGTAACCCTACCTTAGACGATGTTCTTTCTTCTCAGAGTGTTCTTCTGCAGGAACAATTTCACTACTATAAAAGATTTTTCCACTAGTGAGACTTTCGTCAGCCATTAATTCTTTCTTGAACGGGTCATACATCTGTTCAGCAGTGTCGACAGATGACGTTTTAATGACACTACAGTGTTTTATATCACAATGTACATTCGTACTGTTAGTTCGATTTAAAAATTTATTGCCGCTACTGCTCTTTTAGGAAATCACACCTATGTTTTCTTTTTTTTAGCACCTGACAAATAGTTACGATCCATTCTACACTCTTGTGAGAAACAAATCACCAGATACCACCAGACATATACACACAAACTGCGTTCGTACTTCACACCTGTCCATTATCGCGTCGTGTGTGGGGAAACTGATGTGGATGACGTGGAGTGACAGGATTATTTGGATATCCGGTCAGTCCAATATCCATCAGTTTCGTCCATCATGCCATCAAGCCAACTGACGGTGTGTGGGGAAAACCACGTGGAGCGACACCAAGCCATCACTCCAGTCGGCTCGTGTATGGCGAAACCGCGGTCCAAACTCTTCACATTCTGTCACCGACCACCGAACAGGCAACATCAGTGCCTTGAGTGGACTATGCAACATTGTACCATTTCTATTTTGTTTTGAATCTGCTATAAAAATATTTGTTTTGCAACTAGTTAAATATTATTTTGAATGTAGAATTGAAAATAATACGGTTTTAAATATTATTAAGTAACAATTAGAATAATTATGTTTTTTTTTACTTTTTTTCTCACTAAGACTTTGTGCTGGAGATTATTGAGAAGTATAAGGACTTACCATGCTTGTAGGATCTCTAATCCTATCAACAATGACAAAATATAAATAAATGTGGCAGTAGATCAATTGCTAATATTATTTAAAAATAAAGACATAAACGCCAACAGACAAACCGTGTTAGAAAAAAAAAAAGATAATTCTTTGCGGTCCTCTTTTTAAAAAGATAGTATAGTATGATAAGATTAATTTTATATGAGCCTACTTGTTTAAATATGTTGTTTTTAAATATGTTGTTTTACTATATTTGACGTACCTGTCACTATTTTCAGCCTGATAAACAATTTAAATTTAATAAATCTGTTTTATAATCTTTTTGCAGTATTTTTAATTTTTCGTAATATCACAGTTTATTTTTCATAATTTCGCACTTTTTTGGCCGTTTATTTAATTCTCAGGACTTTTATTCAGTATTCGATAGTTTGAATATCCTTTAAAATTAATTCGGGCTCATTTTATTTAGCACTTGGCATAACTAGATTGTTGTATAGCACTTTAGCAACTTATTGTTGCTTGCTTTGCCTCTTTTTTTCATTGTCATGGCTGACTGGAGTGATGGAATGGTCGTGTATGTGCTACGCTTTTGGATGTCATCTGCATGGATGTCATCCATACGGATGACATCCAAATGGAGCCATCGTGTATGGCCACATTAACAGCGGAAATCCCAAACAGCCAGGCGGCATTGTGAGCTGAAAGGCGTATTGCGCTTGCCGGCGACATCAAACGTTTCTGGTATTTACTATGAAGCCGGCAACCGACTGGAACAGAAATGGAAAGCAATATCATCGTTGGTTCGAGAGAAGATCGACAATCTCTGTATTCATCTAATATGTCCTGTTTATGGGAAAATATGATCAACAATGAAGGTGCTCTCGACACTAGGACTATTGTGAACGCAACTTGTTAGCATTCTAAATTTGTAGATTATTTTTTTTTAGCAGGAAAATTGTTCGTTAAGTAAGTACGAATTTTGAAGGGGATCGTGACGGGGCCCCCGCGACTGCGGTTCTTGCGGTAGCCTTAAACCGGCCGTGTATATATCCAGAATTTCATTTACAGCAACGGCGTTATGCAACGTTGAAACGCAAGACATACCAAACAATTAGTATGATCATAAGTTTTAAAACGGAGTGCGCATGAGTTTTCGAGTTTTTCTGGATCATATATGCATGATTTTCGTTTTATAGGTATAAGATAGATAAGAAATGACATAATATTTTGAAATATGGTACTCACTGATTTTTAATTGTTCTTTAGTGGAAATAATTCATGAATTTTGTAGCCTGTGAATATTAATTCACTGAGTTTGTAGTGGCTACATTGTTATTCTAATTTAGTTCAAGTTTTACAACATTGAGTTTTTTTATTTACTAAACAAAAAACTCTAGCTTAAAATTAATAAGTGGTCTCGATTTGTCACTTTAAATATAAGCTTAAATTCTGTTTACAGCTACTTGGAGCTGTACACATATTTGTTCAGTTTAATCGTTAGGGTTCAACTTAGTAAAATAAGTAAAGACACTGCAGATAAAATGAAGGATTTCCTCTTGGCTAGAAGTACATTTAACACATACTTATAATACTTTAATAGATTGATAAATTGAAGGTATGTTGTCATATAGCTTACAAGAAAAAGTTTATTTATAAAATTAGATTTCAAAAACCTTTTTTGACGTTAGCCTGTTGATAATTTTTTTCAATGTGGTTACTGAGTAGCTCAGTCAATAATCAGCACTGCTTTTCATTGCAAGAACGGTAAAAACATTACTACACTAATTATACATAAGGAAAGATCCGTTTTCTGTTACATAATTTAATTGACACATAGTTTAACATATAATCACATAGAAACATATTAATTACTCTCAGCTATTATTAACTATTTTTTCTTTCGAAGAAATGAAAACTTCTCTTCTTTTATCTCGAGTTAAACCTAATGATTGAAACAATTATGCAGTCTGCACGTTTTTGAGAAAATTTCAAGCATAGGCCTGCATTTATTTATTCTTTATATTGTATTCTCTCTGCAATTGTAATTTTATTGACAACAGTATGCACAAAAATGTTGAGAGTGGTTAAGTTGATCAACGTGTAATTTCTGAATCTAGATATATTTAACTAGCTTGTTATTAATATGAAATGACTTTTTGGAACCTAAAGAAGATAAAGTATGTTCAGCTTCAATGTTTCTGGTTCTGTCTATAAGAATGAGCTGTGTATTCTTTAATTAATTCCTTGCGTAAGCTTATTAGGCAGTTAATGTTTTGTTTTCTACTTAAAAAACAAATCACAGATTGTTGAATAGATTTACTCGGTATGGGGCATGAGATCCAAATGAATGGTTTGTGATCAGTAATGATCTTAAAATGTTTTCCAAAAATGTTTTCGAAAAAGTAATACATTATAATTATGATCTTCTTTCTTTAATGTTCTTGAAGCATAGTATAACAGCCCTCAGACCCAGATCTTTAATGAAATTGTATTTTAAGAATTATTTATAGAAGGTTGTGAGTTGATTAAACAAGTTTTTGAATATTTCTCTTGTAATTAACTGTGATTTTGCATAAAAGAGAGGAGAGAAATTATATAAATTATGTTAATGCTATTTGATACGTTCAAGGACAGATTATGCACGAGACATTGATAAAATCAAAAGATGCAGTTCAGTTTGCGGATGACACGAGTGTTATATTTACCTCCCCAAACATTAAAAATTTATGATTAAAAGCAAATAAAACCATGAGTGAGTTGAAAAACTGGTTTGACGCAAATAATCTAATCTTGAATGAGGATAAAACACTGTGTCTGAATTTTTTTACCTCATTCTGCTAAAAAAAAAATATTCAAGTAACCATAAGTGAAAAAAATGTAAATGAAACCAAATTCTTGGGATTATAGGTACAACAGAACATGAAATGGGATGTTCACATAAGAAAATTAGCTATAAGACTGTCTACAGCGTGATAAGAACTGAGAATCCTTGGGGAGACCACTAGAATCATGTAGAACACATTTCATAAACCTCGGCATTCTAAATTTTCTATGTCTGTACATCTATGAAATACTTCTTTTCACAAGAGATTATCTCCTAAGAAACAACAAACTAATAAAAAATTATATGGTACCTAATTACCTCACTAGAGGACATTCAGGCATACACGAAACTACATATCAAAAAGTATTTTAAATTCGGGAATAACACACTATAATAAGATACCAGAAGAAGTAAAAAATTCTTTCTGTACCTCATATAAAATAAAACTAAATGCATTTCTAGTGAGGCACAGTTTAAATGAATATATGGACTGATAAAAAATGTGTTTTAAGATTTCTGAAATTTTGTTTTCATCAATTATTGCGTTGTTAAATTCTCTTCATGTACACTTGTTGTGTCATTGTTTTATCAATCATGTATATAAGTCCCATCATCTCATAATAATATGTAATATCTAATCATCAAAACGACTTATCCAATGCCAAATAAAAATCTAATCTAACGCTAATAATTATTACAAAATAAATATTTACGAAAATATATGTTTCAAATAGCATTTAACCTCTGCTTCACACGCACGGATCCTGGCGTGAGTAGAAATGCAGATAGGCTGACACATCAGAAACTGATACTTATTTTTTTTTTTGCTGTCATCAGTCTTTCTGCTGGTTTGACGCAATCCTCCATCTCTTCATATCATGCGCTAACATCTTCATCCCAACATACCCCTTACGTCCTCAATTATCTTTTTCATATATTATAATCTCTATCTTCCTCTACAGTTACTTTCAACTGCCCCCTCTAGTAACAATACTGCAAATCTCAAAATAAGACCTGCCATCCTGTCTCTTCTTTTTGTAAGCTTCATCCACAAACCTCTTTTCTAATCACATTTCGAAAACTCATTCCTTCCGTACTTTATCTTACCACCTAATTTTCAGCATTCTTCTGTAGCACCAGAGTTTCCTTCTTTCTGTTATTCCTAAAGACCATGCTTCGCTGCCATAAAATGCTGTACTCCACACATAGGATTTTAAAAAGTTCTTTCTAAGTCTAGATCAATATTTGAAACTAAAAGATTCCTCTTCTCATGAATGCTCTTTTTGCTATTGCGATTCTGCTGTTAACTCATTCCTCAGACATCAGTTGCAATTTTACTTCCCAAGTAGCAGTATTCGCTTACTTCTTCTATTGAATCTGATACTGTTCTTGCAGGTATATTTAATCTACTATTATTGGTATCATCTCCGCTACATTTAACCACTTTTGTCTTGCTTTGATTTATATTTTGTCCAAACTCTTCCTTCAGTATTTTGTTCAAGACAGTCAGTAACTTCTTAATATCGTCAGCCTGTTCTCTTATCAGCAAATCGCAGCATACTGGTTTTTTCTCCTTGAACACTTATAGCACATTCAAATTTTTCTTTCCCTTCCTTCATTGTTTCCTCAACATACAAGATGGAGATATACTACAACCATGTCTCACTCCCTTTTTAATTGATGCATGTTTCTCACGATTCTCTGCTTTTATTATAGTATCTTGATTCTTATATATTTTATAAATTATTTTTGTATCTTGATATTTTAGAACTGAATTCTTTAAGATTTTGAACATCTTGCCCCACCTAACGTTATCAAAAACTTTTTCTAAAAACAACAAACACCATAAAGTATCTTTGTTTTTTTTTTTTTGTTTTTTTTTTTGATGCACCCTTCAAGTATTAATATTAAAGTCAGAATACTTCAGTTTGTCCTAAACCCCAACTGATCTTCACCAACTATCCCTTCTACTACTCTTTTTATTCTTCTGTTTATTATTCTGGTCACTAATTTTGAAGCATGTGATGTTTGACTTATAGTGTGATAATTCCAACATTTGTCGGCTTGTGCTCCCTTCAGATGTGTGAAGGAAATACTTGTATTAAAATCAGTTCGAATTTCTATTGTTTCATAACTTCTTGTTATCAGGTTGAATAATATCTGGATTCCTTCCTGTCTTTGGGATTTTAGAAGTTCTGCAGAAATCTCATCAACTGCCTTATTTGATTTTAAGTAATTTAATGCCCTATCAAATTCTGTCCTCAAAACAGTATTTACTTAGTTATAAATGGCATCCTTTTCCATTACGCTGTTGTTCTTGTCATCCTCATAATACAGTTTATTTTGTTCATTTCTCAAAACAAAACAAAAAAAAGAAAGAAAAAATTGACCTTGCTATATGCCAGATCTGTGATCCAAGGTTTTCGGGCGGCTTGTACCATAAAGCCTAATATCTCTTTATCAGCTTTCATTATTCCCCCCATCAATGCATTCCATTCGTGCTCTGTTGAGCTCCTTTCAGAATAGCTTCTTAGACCCGCTTCTACGATTTCTGCAAATTTTTCTCTCATGTTTTTTTTCAGTTTATTCACTTCCAGTCTGTTCTGCTTGTATTGCTTCTTTATTCTCTTTAATTTCAGCCCACAGTTCGTAACGATCAGATTATGGTCAGTGTCTATGTCTGCTTCTGGGTATGCTTTATAGTCTAGAACTTGATTCCTGAATCCTGCCGATATCTACCTGTGTCCCCTAGACGTTTCTAGGCGTATATCCTTCTTGCATAATTCCTGTAGTGTGTTTGCCAGGACTAGTTTATATCTTTAACTAAATTCTAACAACCTGCCTCCTCGCTCATTTCTTTCTTCTAGACCTAAAATTCTTCCAGTATTCTTCTTGTTTCGTTCTCCCTCTACCACATTCCAATCACCCATGATTATTAGATTTTCCTTCCCATTCAAGTATTGGATTACTTCTTCAATTTCAGCGTATATTTTCTTTGTTTCTTCATCATCTTCCTATGAAGTTGGCACATACACTTGTACTTATGTTGTTGGGGCTGGCTTAGTTTCCAACTTTATAAAAATAATCCTGCCACTAAACTGTTCAGAATAGCTCACTCACTTCCCTGATCTCTTGTTCATTACAAATCCTACACCAGTAACTAAACTGACAACTTTTGTGATATTATTCTGTATTCCTCTGTGTGTCCTTCCACCAATCCTAACTATATCTAACACAATTTGTTCCATCTCTCTATTCAGACTTCAAAAATTCCACGCTCCGATTCGTAGAATGTTTCTATCCTTTCTGACAGCTCCTCCTTGAGCAATCCCCACCCGGAGATCTGAATGGTTGACTATTTTACTACCAGAATATTTTAACCAGGACGAAGTCATCGTACTATATGTTAATTGAGAGGATTACATGGCTTCGGGATACCAATCCCCCTGTCGTTGATCATTTCTGATTCATTCGACTTTGGGAGCGTCCATTAATGACGTGAAGTGTTTTTCCGCAATTCCGGACCCCCTCTGGTGAGACTTCGTGAAATCTGGCTGGACCCCCTTTCCTAAAATGACGTGAGATTTTGACGGAGACCCCCACCCTTTCTACTAATCGACCTTGCAACTTTTTGAGAACTCTTTTTTTAGGTCTCATGCTTCCAAGGGCGGCTATACCCCCCTAAGTTCGGTTTTTACGTTCCCCTATTTCACCTCACGTCATTAATAGACTCCCCATTTAGGGGCCGTTTCAAACACCAAGGGAAAGAGGATTCCCTGGACCACTTCCCGCTCTTCCACCCTCCTTTAGGAGACCATTGGCAAATTGTGGGGTATTCCTTATACCGAAAATCTTTCAGTCGCCAGAGTTTCGTCCGTGCAAACATGGTGCACCACGGGAATGTGTGGTCGACATTTGGTTTGTAGATCCTGTTACTAACCTTTTGAAATTTGGATTAACTGCTTCCACAAAATGTCCTCTTCACGTTTTGCACTCTCCTTTTTCGGAAAAGTTGCCACAAATTAAATTTAAAATGCCGAAATATGAGACGTTCCACAACCACGAAATGTTACCAACACTGTAAAAATGACACAAAAATCATTGCTACAGGGATCGTTTCGTTTTGTCATAGAGGTCGTGGTTAGGTTGAAATTCGACCTGAACCCAATTTTACGGGAAATTCGTTCTGCGGCATCCATGTCGGAAATCAAGTATTTATGTGTAACGGAAGTAATCGATTGTCTCCGATTGCTTTTATCGATATAAATACGGAGAGCGTTGTCGTACTATACGTCGGACAAATAATTCCTGTCTGTTAATTCCGTGCGACTTTTTAAAACGGAGGGAAGCTGAAACGGCAAGAAAACATTACAACAAAGGATTTAACCAACATTTCAACAAAAGATTTAACCAATATTTCAACAGATTGTCGTAATTGTGCAGCGCCGGCGACTTCTAATAGCTGGTCTTCGTTCTCGTGTTTCGGCGATTTTTTCGAAAAGGGAGAGTGTAAAACGTGAAGACGCCATTTCGGCGAAAATTTCAAAAGATTAGTACCACTTTCGGCCTGGTGGAGAAAGAGGCAGTCCCCCCCCCCCCCCCCAAAGAAATCATTTACCCTTTTTACTTTAGTATCAAATAGATATTAATACAGAGAAGCAAAAAATATAAATTTCATTTTAAAACTTTCCTTTCTTTTTAGTTGTTACCATAGATTCGGTTTTCATAGATGTGTTCGAAAGTTTTGTTTGTTTGTTTCTTTCACTTATATTTTAGCACAATTTAATGTATGAAATATAAGAAATTAAAGTTACGTGAAACATTATCACTAATGGTTCAATAAGGGCGTATTGAGAATCAATGGTCCTTTATGTCAGAAATTTGGAACACACTTTCCTGACAACATAAATTTCGATAAAAAGTGAATATCAAAGCAAAAAGAAATATACTTTAGGCAACACAATAGATACTACCTTCATCTAATTGAATTAATGTGTTTACTTTCCTTAAATAGCAATTATATTGTAAAAACCTTTAACCTTATCATTATTATAATAATTACATTATTAATATATATGTTTTCATAAACTGTAACTATTGATTTAGATACTTTTTCTTTTATATTTGGAATCACATTCTATCTCTCTATCACTGTTGTTTATAATTTCAACTTTCCCAGCTCCACTGAATTTTTCACAATTAACACCCAAATGGGTTGTTAGTTGCTCCATGGGACCCTTCCAGTGAACTTTTTTTTTAATGCTAACAAAGACTGAAAATTTTAAAACAATGCCATATTAATTGTTTATTTCTGCACTACCCTGGCATAAGCAGTTTAAGTGATGGTTTCAATCTCTTTGCTTTATAGGCCTACTGATTTTGTCATATCCTTTTCTCTCTCAGTTGCTTCCAATATGGTTTTCTATAGATTATTGCTTTCTTCACAGGTTATCACACAATCATTTTTTTCATGTTATATTGATATTAGTTCACTCATAGAGTAATTATGATTATATACGATTAATTTCCTGCACATGTTTCATAAGCTCTTGCATGTTCAGAGGTAACCTACAGATAATTTCTGTTAAGTGTTGAATTTACTTATACATCCTTGTTCCAACTGTTATCTATTATAGGTAGTATGAAAACTTTAATATATAAAAATTTTACAGAAAAAAGTTGTGTTTTTAATTATAAACCATTGTAAGCAAAGTGTACATACTCGATTTTCTTTAAGTATTTCAGAGGGATCCTCTTCTTAGCTCTAAGAAGAAATTCTTGTGGGTATGGCTCTATCATATCTTCTCTTATACCCTGTACAAAAAAAAAAAAAAAAAAAAAAAAGAGATTTTTCTTAGTACTTTGAACAGCTAAATAAGAGTAAAAGTAAATAACTATCATTTAACAAGAAGTATCTTTTATGTAAATACACGACATTTCTGAGTTGCATAAGGAAACTTATTAAAAGTGCTATGGAAAGATAATTTTAATTTCTTGCCTGCTTGTATATCAATAAGTCTCAACATTAACTGCTCAAGAAATACATAATAATACTCTTGTAATTAATAGTACCTGAGTGACCGATCTTCGCTCAGTATCTTTCTATTTCTGTTCAATATACAAGATTTCGAGTAAAGCTTGCTTAAAGTAAAAGTCTTGAAGGCATTTTGAAGTGCACAGTTCCTTGTTATCACCAAAGAGAAGCTTAATTAACATCAATAGGCTTACAGGTACATGGAACGTCTACGAAATGAGTTTAGAGCAGTACAAAAATTGCTCAATTGAAAAGCAAAACGTTATCTACATATGAAATTTCATCCAAATCGCTAGAGCCATTAATTAGATTAATGTTGCAAGATTTGTGGAAATTCAGGGGATTCTACGATAACCCTGGATGATGGATTCTTATGTAAACTCGACGAGACAAATTGAAAGAATAAATTGTTTTGACATCTCACCTAGTTCTCGAGATATCTATTGTATCTAACATTTACGTGGTTAGATTGAAACGGGGGCTGGACAAAAAGAAAAATTTCGCCATACCCAAATTTGATAATGAATTCGTATGTAACTCGACTAGACATATCGAAAATAAAAAATATATTTGTTTGATTTCTCGCTTGTTCTCGATATATTTTATCTCAAAAGTGAGGATGTTAGGATGAGATCCGGCCTGAATCAGGAAAAAAAAAAAAGAAGTCCACCAAAACCATTATGTCTACACTGTAGAATAGATGTTTCGTTTTCTTCCTAGTGATTGTTGTTAGGTTGAAATATGACCTAGACCAGAAGAAACGCCACCGAAAGCACAAGGAACTCTACCTATAACTGATTTTTAATATGCTATATCTCCAAACCTAAGCGAGATATCAAAATTTTTTGTTCTTTATTTTTGATTTGTTTCGTCATCAGATTATGGCGCCACGGTATTGATAGAACTGCCGTATTGGGAACTGCACCACTTTCGGAACCTGCCAGAAACTGGTACTAACCTGTTGAAATTTACATCAGTCGCTTTGTCAACATGTCCTCTTCACGTTTTGCGATCATACATCCCGGAAAAGTTGCAGGAATTTAATTAAAAATGCCGAAATATGACATGACGAACAGCCGTTACATGCCGCCAACGTTGATAAAATCATTGACAGTCTCTTAAAATGTTGATTTAATCCTTTGCTGTAATGTTTTCATGCCTTTTCAGCTTTACTCCCTTGTAAAACGTCGCACAAAATTTACAAACAGGTAATATTTATCCGAGTTGTAATACGGTGATGCCCGCCATCTTACAGAGCAACGAGCAACCAGAGATAATTGTAAACAAATACGCCTTTGCGTGTTGGATGCCGCATAGCCAAAATTTCGTAATTTTTTATCACTTGGTCCAGGCCGTATTTTCAACCTAACCACAATTTCAATGACAAAAATAAACTGTTAAGGTTGAAATGATCCCTGTAACGATCATTTTTATGTTATTTTAGCAGTGCTGAAAGCATTTAGCCGTTGCTCAGTACGTTCCGAAAGTGGTGCAGTTCCCGCCGTATTTCACTTAGACGAGAACTTCATCAGTGCTAAATTTATTCATTCACATAAACCTACGCTCATACCTCGCAGTATCCTCACATCTTCTGATCAACCATGCCTTTCCAAATGATACGAAAACAATTCCCAAAAGAAGTCACCTTCGTTATGAACATTGATAAAGCACAAGGCACAAGCACAAAGCAAGGTCAAACACTTCAAAAGGCAGGATAATATTGATCAAAACCTGTTTTTTCGTAAGTACGCCCATACGCGGCTTTTTCTGAAGTTTGTAGATTCATTAATATTTACTTTTGTGTTAAAGACACGTGCAATCACAAGGTCAACGATGATCACATTATAACTGATAACATTGTTTTCAAAGAATTTTTGTAAAGAAGATTTAAAAATCGACAAAGCGGTTACTGTGCAAAGTACGGCCAGTAGAAAAAACTATTAATTCGGGTTGAAAATACTACTAGCTTCTTCCTTGGCGCTTATTCTTTAAGGAAAAGTGTACCTGAAAGCTGTAAAATATGTAACAAAGGTGTAATCCGCGCCGAAACATACGTTTACGCACGTTACTAACTTGGCGTCAGTAGAGATCTTGAGCCGCCTGTGACGTAATTATAGTCAGAATTTGGCGTAGCCGTTGTCTTCTTCACTCAAAATCCTCTAAGCACCATGGAATATTAGTAGTCATTTGGGTCCAGGCTGGCATTCAGCCTAAACACAACACGGTTACGCATATTACGGCATTAGCGGCAATAGACGTCTCGTTTCGTGTGTGACGTCATTATAGTCAGAATGCGAAATGGCGGACTCCTTAGTCGTTCAAAATCCACTATACACTACGGAATATTAGTCGTAATTCCGGTCCAGGCTGTATTTCAACCTAACCACAACGTCCACCAATACAGCTCTTTGAAAATCAACATGTGTACAGCTTGAGGAATAGCACATTCGCGGTAAAAAAGGCTGCTACACATTGGCTAATACCGCACGTAACCCGACGAATTTCACTATATTACTTCTTTCCTGCCTGTTTACTAGACTTCGCGTACACTTTTTCTTAAATAGAAATGCCTAAGGAATGCGTTAATCACATTTTCAACCCGAATTAACAGTTTTTTCTAATGGCCGTACTTTGCACAGCACCCATGACCTTTTATAGTAAAAGTGATATTTATTACTACTCTTCAAAATAAAATACTTCTCATTAATAAATACTTGGATTTACTTATTTCCACGTTATTATATTACCATTTGGTAACTGACCATAATATAACTCTCACGGGTCAGCTAGGGTACAAAAATGAATCGTTTAAAGTTATAAGAGTTCCTTGCTAGAATATAAGAGAACTTAACTAACAACAACCCATCTTACTGGTACCTGAAACGTTTACAAGATGGTGTTAGCGACGTTTCCAAGATACTATATACAAGAATTGCCTTTTTTTTATTATTTGTAAAATCACGTTTTTTCAGGGAAACTTAAAAAACAATACATTATCTAAATATGAAATTTCATCCAAATTATTAGAGCCGTTTCCGAGATCCAAAATACAGTATATACAAGATTTGCTCGTTTAAAGATATAAGATAATGTTACTATATGAATTAAATTTATAAAAAATTTACTCAGACCTACAGTAAGCTGAGATTTGATAAGTTTCATAATTCTTTGGTCTGAAAAATAATAATTTTTAGCTCACAAGAAAAAAATAATAATTTGTGGAAAAAAAATCACACAGCATTTATAATGGTATGAAGAAGCACACACTATTGTTTGTAGTGTGTGATAATTTCTTAAACATTCACTATTTTCAATTAGTTTACAACTCATTTTTTCCTTGTCTCTTACCTGATGCCTTCCGGATGAGTATTTTCTTATAGATGCTACTCACAGGTCCATCAGCATGCAATTTCACTGCTGCACTTAAAAATCTCTTTGGCACTATATGCATAAATATATCACTAATGCTGTAGTTCTGTGATTCCCAACCTTTTTCAACCCAAGAACCAGTGAAATGAGAAAAATAATTCTACAGACCACTCACTTACATGAACCTAATTTTTTACCTATGTTTATATTATTAACTTTTGGGATAATTGCAATTACCATGACAATATGATAAATCTAAAAGCGTGTTTTTAATTCCTGTGGAAACAAAATTTAGAAATTGTAAGTGAACTATTAGAAGTGACATATATATTGACCACTCTTAGTATTTATCAGCCAAATGAATAACAATGTTATGAAACCACAAAGGTAGAGTGTAAACTGCAGAAAAGAAAGAAAGACTAATAACATTATGTTATTACTCATTGTTAATTTATTTTTTGTCATGATGTCTTTTATAGGATTAGAATTTTTAAAATTTTGCCGGCAGACCACCTGTCTGACCTTTGTGGAGCACGGGTTTAGAATTAGAAGTACAAGACAATACATTCATTTGACATAGATCCCAATATAAGAGACAATATATGAGACTGTAAAGGAGTTGATTTGAAGCAAAATAGATATATAAGAAAATATATGCATACACCAAAAGAGATGCACTTTCACAGAATAATATGTCTATAAATTGTATCAACTATCTCTACATTATATACTGGAAATAATTTTGGGAATACCTTTGAAAGAAATTATTCTATAGAGTAAGATTAAAAAGTGTTTTAATTTTTTAAGGAATTTAATTTTATGCAATAACATACATTAAAGATGAGTTATATACCTGAATATCTCACCCCTCTTAGAACAAAGGACAATTACTTGTAATCCATGTGAACGCCATTTTTACTTTTAATGCCAAAGATGTTTAGTTTATTATTTTTTCCCCCAACAGGTTTTAAATGATGAATACAGGTCAGGTGACAATAATGTCAAAATGTACTTGGCCATCATTTTTAAAATTCCAAACATCTTGAACAGCTGTATGCATGATGTTCTAAAACTAACCCCACATATAATTATTGTTACTTGCTTTTGGGCTTTATCTCTATTGTAGTAGAGTAGCTACAGAAAATTATTGGATTTGATAGTATGGAGTAAAAATAAGCAAAAGAAACTAGTTTATAACCACTGAGATCACCTAAGGCTGAAATTATACGAATTGAAAATGCAACTTCATTAAGTCAATTCGTTAAATCAGATACAATTTAAATTATGATAAAAATGCAAACCTAAAAACTTCAAATACTCTCCTTTTTTAATAGACTAACCTGCAAACTAATGTGACGTTGCATATATGACACTTTATCAAAGTTTAAATGCAAGCGTTTAGCTGTGAAACAATGATTATTACACTATTTGAAATACATCCAGCAGAGAAATCAGGAATATTTTTTTAACTCCCATGCTTGAATAATCTGAGAAAAAGACAGAATTCGAATTTTCAGCTATAACCATGGTAGATAATTTACATATATCGAAAACTATAGTAGACCCAATATAGGAAACCAAAAAATCCGCATCTAATGAACTCCAACTTAGAAAACTGTAAACTATATGGCGTCGCATTGAAATATTCTAGTGACAGTTTCTGCTTTCGGTTGAGACAGTAATTTGTTGATATATATCATAAAAGTTATTGCATATTGTTCAGTGTCAAGTGAATAACAAAATATACCATCTACAAAAAAGTAATTGGTCACCTGTCCAAAACTTTTTCACCATGGTTGTCACCTTGTTAGACTTTCGTAGGGCCATCTCTTGCGGCTATAATAGCAGTCAACCCGTCCGGTATGTTCTTTACAAGTGTTTCCAGAACTTCCAATGGGATTCGTCACCATTGCTCTTGCAACCATTCCATGAGTTGGGCAGTGAATTTATCCACTCTGGACGAGCTCTCACCCGGGGAATCCAATTGAGGTCAGGGCTCTGAGAGGTAAAGTTAAATCGGCAACCATTGTGTCAAGTAGACCACTGAATAGCAGCCATTGAAATATGGAACCTAGATTTGTCATCCTTGGAAGTAACACGGTTCCACTCCATAAAAACTCAAAAATGTTGGGAACATTTCATTATACAGAATGCTACAATAGGACCTCTGTGTTCATGTTATCGTGGGCAAACACCATCGATCCTATGCCGAAGGCCGATGAAACAGCATCACACCATCCTCTTCACGACCACCGCCGACAGTAAGTCGTTCCCGGGGTAGGCGTCCACACCCATTCGCATCCATCGGATTGGAATGATGTAAACCTCGATTCAGCATTCATCATTCCAGAGAACCAACTTCCACTGCTCTAATGTCCATCTTTGATGGTCCAAACACCAACCAAGTCGCCAAGATTTTTTCTTGACGTGATGCGGCGCTTATGTGCAGCTGCTCTTCCAAAATATTGATGTCAGTGAACCTCTGTACGCAATGTTCCAATGGAAACCGACACTTCTGTTATTGCATAACACTCCTTTCTTTTCAGTAGACATCGGATTAGTGACCAATTTATTTATAATTTTATGTTTTCAGTGTTCTGCGATTGTCTGTCAATCAAAATTGAAGGTCACCCAGAACTTGCAGCATTGACACAATCCACATCATTCTTTCACTTACACAAGACGAATGCGATCGCTGATTTGGGGATCTCAACTGCAATCGCTTCTATAGAAAACCCACTGACATGGCAGCCCACAGTAACGCACTTTTAGAAGTCCGACATACCTGTACCTCGTGCCATACCCTCGTCATCTGATTTTACACCAGCCAGCAGCACATGGTGGCCACACAAGATAATTACGTACTGAATTACCTAGATGTGTCCAATAACTTTTTGGTAGATAGTAGATGTCAGAAATGTATTAAGTGAAACACAGCTTTTAATGGAATAAAATGTATGACTGGGGTAATATCTAAAGAATGATTGATGCAAAAAAGATCCCAAATGAGAAACATTAAAATAAAACAAAATTAAATAATCAGTTGGAACGTCCATTACAGGCTGTTAATTTTTGTCGCAAATTAAAATAAACACTAAAATGGAAAATTTACAGCACAAAGACCCAACATAACGAAAACAAAGTTCTTTATTTACACTGATATCCATGAGACAGGGCTAACAAATATTATACCTACCCGAAACTATACTATATACTTAAAAAATGCAGAATAACGAAACCAGAATATCCTCTTAATTGAAAGTTAAAATAATTACACAAAGTAGTGTAAGTGAAATATACCTTATTTGAGTATATTTTGGTCTATGATGATATACAAATAACGAAAGTAATATATTTTCCTAACATGCCTGAAGTGTGTGATAAATAATGAGAATATGTACTAGGCACTTTCAAATGTAAGAACAGACGGTTGTAGAAAAATTTAGACATATTACACTAATTTTTATGTATTCACCGTTTCTACTGACGATTTTTCATATCCTGACATCAGCATTACTTGTCCTTAGCCAAAGAAACTTGTTGCCAAAACATTAAGTCATTCTGACACAAATTCTTTCGTTTCTTGATCACTCTTAAGACTCTCTTACACATATACATATGATAATAACTGGAAGCTAGGTGTATGATGGATATTTCTCCACCAAAGCTGATCAACATGTGCGAACAACGGATTATGGCTGCGCTTTTCCGTGAAAAAGATGTGCTCTAGCATTTAATAGCTCACGCAGTTGGTTCTGAATGGTCCAATGCAGCTTGAAATTCTGAATTTGACCGTAATATTCTGATATACAAATGTTTTTTTTTTTTTTCCTGTAATAATTTTATTAGTGATCGCAATTCGTTACCGGCAGAACATTAAATTTCAATCTAATTTAATTGCACACGCTCCAGTGGCAATTTCCCTACACACGCATTTTAACCTTTCCTTTCCCCACCTTCTTTTACCTTCTACTAATTTCAACTTTAAATTCTTTATCGTTTTTAGGTAAATTATTAATCATTTCTCTTGGTAATTTTTCCAATCTTTGACCACCTTATCTACGAAAGAAAATCTTCCCACACACTTATCCCCGAAATCGAGTGCCATTTTCCCTTCCAGGCCCCTATCTTAATTCTTCCATCAATATCTTTCCATGACTCATCACCAATATATGCCTTATGCATTCTCTTCAACCTTCTCTTGTCTTCCAATCCCTTATCGTATTAGCAAAGAGTATTATTTACTGATTGTTTTCTGCGATTATTTCCAGAGATAAACTTTGCATCTCCTCAAACTCCTAAATTTGATACCAAAAATATGGGTCCCATACCACACTGCCATTTTCAAACAATGATCTGATCAACATTTTTAACCCAATTTCTTCGTCACTATCTCCAAAAAGATAAGGATCCATAGTGTCCTGCCTAGTCGAGCTTGCTATCTCAGGCCATGAAGCCAAGAATACGCCCTGTCGCCTGGCCATTTTGAAGAGCTAAAAAAAAAAAAAAATGAGGTCGCCCATTTTACCCCGGGCCCGAAATGCCTAGCGCCGGCCCTGTTGCTATCTAATGTTTTGCAAAGGTATTTACATTTCAAGTCTCAAACAAGCAACAGGGTACTTGAAACTAAAGATAAGACTTTAATTTAAAAAGACAGAGTAAGTTTTAAGGGTACCAAAAATCAACTTTATTTGTTTGATAAGTAATCAAAACTCATTATTTTTGATAATCTAAAAAATTCGGAAAAGTCACATGACGTGAAACGGCAATCAAAGCTGTGTGAGGTCACATCCCAGCAGGCACCGGTTTTGCTCCATGTGTTAAGCATCTATCGGCAATCTCTGCGTCGTATATCTAAGGTTTAAAGTCAATATGTTATATATTTCTGGTTGCCAATCCACAAAACAAATAATAGTTGCAAGCAAAATGGGCTTTACCTAAGGAAACAGTTTTAATTTGCCCAAAATTGATGGGACGATGCTGGGAAAATTTTTCACATCAAACAGTAATTCTTGCACAACAGATTTCCGGAGTGTTAAAATTTTCTTCAAAGTATACATACTCAGCAACTGAAAGCGTAGTTTTGTGCTGAATAGTGCACATATTGTCGTATGGTTTAAGAAAGGTTACCTGAAAATAAGTGTTTCTCGGCGTTGTATTTGAATCTTAGACTTTAGACTCAGTTTAGAGGACAGATTTAAGAAACCTATATAGCCTAGAAAGAATTATTGTTATAAGCTTAATATTTTTTGTAGGGTTAATATCAGAAAAGTACAAATTACAGATCAATTGATGTGCACATAAGTACCTAAAGAACTTACGGTAAACATTCTTCGCGACAATATACCAATATTCAGATGATATCATATATTATGACGATAAAGTATGGCTCAAACAATCAACATGCAACTGTATTAGAATTAAAAAATCGCAGACGTTTTTATTGATGAACAATGCACTCTTAACAGTAGCGACGTTACGAAAATTACGAACAAATTTTGAAAATAATTACTAATTTTCTAGATACGTCATTAATTTAAATCACATATCAGATAATATAGAATAATTTCAACAAGGTTGTAAAGACGTTATGTTTCTGGGTGCATTACGGTAATTAATTTATTGGTAAATTTTACATTCAAGACAGAACAAAATATTAAGGTACAAAGCTTCTCTCTACTTGCTGTCATCAGTCTTTCGACTGATTTCATGCAATCCTCCATCCCTTCCTATGTTGTGCTAACCTCTTCATGTCTACATATCCCTTACAACCCACCTCCCCAATTAGTCTGATTCATATATTCTAGTCTCTGTTTTCCTCTACAGTTCTTACCTTCTACTGTTCCCTCCACTAACAAATTAACCAATCCACCATGTCTCAAAATATTATCTACCAGCCTGTCTCTTCTTTCTGTAACCTTCATCCACAAACTTCTTTCCTCACCCATCATTTCCAAAACTCGTTCATTTCGTACTTTGTATGTTCACTTAATTTTCAACATTCTTCTGCAGCACCACATTCCAAAGCTTCAATTTTCTTTCTTTCTGGTATTCCTAAAGTCCATGCTTCGCTACCATAGAGTGCTGTGCTCCACACATAAAGCTTTAAAAGTTCATTCTAATTCCTAGATCAATGTTTGAAACTAAAAGATTTCTCTTTTTCATGAAAGCTCTTTTTGCTAGTGGTATTCTGCTTTTAACATCATTCTTGCTTCGGCCATCGATAGTAATTTTGTTTCCCAATTAACAGAATTCACTTACTTCTCCTATTGCATCCGATCCTATTTTTATATTTAATCTACGGTGATTGGTATCATTTTTGCTACAGTTCATAACTTTGTCTTGCTTTGATTTATATTCAGTCCAAAATCTTCCTTCAGTATTTTATTCATACAATTCAGTAACTTCTCAATATCCTCAGACCGTTCTGCTAACAAGACAATGTTATCAACAAATCGTAGGATACTGATTTTTTCTCCTTGTTCATTTATGCCAAATGAAATTTTTTCTTTTATTTCATTTATTGCTTCTTCTACACACAAGTTGAATATTAATGGGGATAGACTACAACCTTGTCTCACGCGCTTTTTAACTGATGCATGTCTCTCATGGTTCTTTACTTTTATTATAGCTACTTGATTCTTATATAGTTTATAAAATATTCTTCTACCGCTATATTTTAGAACTGACTTCTTGAAAATTTTGAACATCTAGTCCCACCTAACAATATCTAAAGCTTTTTCTAAATCAACAAACGGCAAAAAAGTATCTTTATTTTTATTGATACGCCAAAGTATTAATCATAAAGCAACGATTTTTTCCTAAACCCAAACTGATCTTCACCTACTATCTGTTCTACTACCCTTTCCATTCTTCTGTATATCATTCTGATCAGTAATTTTGAAGCATTTGATTTTAGACTAATGGTGTAATAATTTTCACATTTGTCGACTTGTGTTTTCTTCGGAAGTGTGAAGATGACTATTTTTATTAAAATCAGTTGGAATTTTTGTTGTTTCCTAACTTTTTGATATCAGCTTGAATAATCGTTCGATTCCTTCTAGGGAATTAAGAAGTTTTGCAGGGATCTCATCCACTTCCAACTGCCTTATTTGCTTTCAAGTCATTCAGAGCTCTATTAAATTCTGTCCTCGAAACAGGATCTCCTAAATCATTAATGTCGACATCGCCTTCTTTTTCCATTACGCTGTTGTTCAAGTCTTTCCCATCATAAAGTTTTTCAATGTATTCCTTCCATCGGTTAGCTCTATCGTCTGAGCTTAAAGAAGGTTTCCCACCGGCAGCTTTAATTGTTACACCACTTTTCTTAATTTCTCCAAAATTCTGTTTCATCGTCCTGTATGTAACATCTTCTTTACCTACGACCAGTTTCTTTTCTACTTCATCACACTTTTCTTGTAGCCATGTTTCTTTTGCTTTTTTGCAGTTAGTGTTTATTTGATTTCTAAATTGCCTGTATCGATCTTTTCCTACTTCATACTGAGCATTTTTGTGCCCTCTCCTCTGATCCATCAGCTCCATAATTTCATAAGTGATTCAAGGTTTTCGGGCGGCTTGTTCCCTAAAACTTAATGTTTCTTTACCAGCTTTCATTATTTCGGCCTTTAATGCATTCCATTCGTCCTCGGTTGAGCTTCTCTCAGAATTAAGTCTTAGAACTACAAATTTTTCTCTCGTGCTAGATTGTTTCAGTTTATTCACTTCCAGTCTGTTCTGCTTATTTTGGTTCCTATTCGCTTGAATTTATGCTTGTACTTCATTACTGTCAAATTATGGTCAGAGTTTATGTCTGCTCCTGGGTACACTTTGCACTCTAGAACTTGATTCCTGAATCTCTGTTTACCATGATATATTCTAGTTAATATCTGCCTGTATCCCATGGACGTTTCCAGGTGGGTGTCCTTCTTGCAATGGTTCTTAAACATCTTTCACAAAATTCTAACAACCTGTTTCCTAGCTCATTTCTTTCTCCTACACCAGTAGATCCTACAATATTTCCCTGTTTTCCTTCTCCCACTGTTGCATTCCAATCACCCTTGATTTCCTCCCCCTTCACATATTGGGTTATTTATACAACTTCGGCGTATATTTTCTATATTCCTTCGTCATACTCCTGTGACGTTACGCATAAACACTTGTACTAATGTGGTTGGGGCGGGCTTAGTTTATAACCCGATCACAATAATTCTGACACTAAACTGTTCATAATAACTCACACGTTTCCCTAATCTCTTATTCATTACAAATACTACAGCAGTGACTCTAGTGACTAGCTTGTGTGCTAATTATCCTTGTATTCCCCAAACCAGAATTCCTGTGCGTCCTTCCATTCAATCTCACTAATCCCATAACATCTAACTTAAGTTGATCCAACTCCGTTTTTTCAGTTTTTTAACCTACCTGCCCTATTCAGACTTCTAACATTCCACGCTCCAACTCGTAGAATGTTTCTATCCATTCTGATGACTCCTCCCTGAGCAGTCCCCACCCGGAAATCCTATTGGGCGACTCTTTTACCTCCGGAATATTTTACCCTAGGAAGAAGCCATCATGATATTTGTAATTTGAGAGGATTACATGTCCTCGGGATACCCTTTGGGTATTTAATGCAGTGGTTTCCCGTTGCCTTCTGCATTCCCATGCCGCTGATCATTTCTGATTCATCCGCCTTTAGGGAACGTTTCCATCCCCAAGGGCAAGAGGGTGTCCTGGACTGCTCCCCACTCTTTCGCCCTCTTTTTGGAGGCTGTTGGCAAGCAGTGGGTGACTCCTTATACCAGGAATCTTTCAGTTCGCCAGAGCCTCGTCCGTGCAAACAGGGTGCACCAGTGTGAAGGAGAGATCGACATTTACTTGGAAAAGGCTAATATAGTCTCTCCCAAACTCTTACACCCCGTACATAGTTTATTAAACATAATAAAATTATAAGTAAAAAGTTTCGTCAAAGTAGTCTTCACAAAAGTGTATTGAAGACTTTGCTGAGTTATGTCATGAAAGTTTTATCAATTTTTTCGCATATCTCCTTTGTGTAGGAACGGACACAAAAAATTTGTTTGGATTTTCATGATGTTTTACGCACTGAGACACTATACACTACTTGTAAACTGTAAAACTCATTTTATCAACAAAATAAACACACCGCCACTTTGTTTACGGCCGCATTACTGGTGTGACGTCACGAGAGACAACAAAACGTTTGGCGGCAAATTCAAGTCAGCTTATAGAAATGCAAAATTTTGCAATTTTCTATTTGTTTTTTCAAGAAATAATATTTTTGAGTTATAATTAGATGCACCGACTACTTTCCCATCAATAGTCATGTACCCCATTCCATCCCCACATTATAATCATAATTAATCTTTAATTGTATGTCTGTGTACCTAATAAGCTGACTATTCTTTGTATTTATCCTCATCCGATGTTGACCTACACTGGAAGATATCCTTTCCAGATCAGCAAGCAGCTGTTCACAGTCCCCTAATGTTTTGATCCTACTACATTGCAATATGTCATTTATAAACAACCTATTTTCTGATAGTAAACCATCAACAGAATCATTAATTAGAATAATGAACAGCAATCGTCCCAATACGCTACCCCGTGGCACAGCCAATTTCACTTTCACTTCTTTTGATACTGCATTTCCTACTACTAACGTTATACTCTCTACCTTTTAAGAATTCTTCACCGAGCATGGTGGTGTAACGGATAGCGTTCTGGCCTCGCATTCGGGAGGACGGCGGTTCGAATCCCCGTCCGGGCATCCAGATTTGGGTTTTTCATGGTTTCCCAAAATCACTCCAGGCAAATGCCGGGATGCTTCCTTAAAAAGGCCATGGCCGAATTCGTTCCCATTCCTTGCCCCCCATCCTTTCCCGTCTCTAAAGAGCTCGCTGTTGAGAAACGTAAAGCAGTTAAAAAAAAAAAAAAAAAAAAAAAAATTCCACCCAGTGGATCACTTTCTAATCTACTCCAATATTGCTAACTTATTTATCACCATTTTATGGCTCACTATGTCAAAAGCCCTTGAAAGATCTAAAACTACACTATCAATCTGAACTCCCTTGTCCATTGCATCCGAAATATCGTGCACATATTCTACTAACCGAGATTCGCACGAAGTCATGTTGCCGATGCGAAAACAACTTATACTCCTCACACATATTTCTGATGTGGTTGTATATCAATCTCCCCATGAACTTATTTACCACTGATATCAAACTATTTGGCCTATAATTTTTTACTCAATTTGTTGCCCCTCATTTATATACCAGTACTACTATTGCACTTTTCCAGTCGGTAAGCAGCAAGTTTCCAGACTCAATTTAAATAATGTTTCAAGATAAAGTACGATGTCTCCTTCTAACTTTAAGACATCCATGGTAATATTATCTACACCAGCTCTTTCATGATATTTTAGCTCATTTTGTTGCTTCATGAAATTCTCAAGTTGAATTTCAGACATTCTCTAATTTACACCCTCCTATTCCTTCATCATAGTCCCATAGTTTCAAAAAACCAATGTTTAAAATCTCTGCTTTTTTCAACTCGTCAGTTACTTCTTACTCATCGTTAATAGCTAGCAACGTCGCGAAAAAGTTAATTTTAGGTCGGCTGGTTTTTTTTATATTTCTTTTCTTATTGAAGTTGGGTATGGGTGCAGTATGTCTGGCAACAAGGAGCGTTGCATTTACCTGTGTGCATACCTTCCCCACAGGTAAAAATTGTGTATTTTGAAATCATTTTTAGAAAGATTTTCTTTTTTTCATAATTTCCTGTCTTTTTGTCAATACAAATTTGTATTTACCAGACATTTTTAACGTTGCTAACACTGAGCCATATACAGTTACAAAATAAAGTAATTTTCAAATCATTTTAGTATAGCTGAAATTTTAATATGATTTAGTTCTATAGTCAAAGAATACAAAATAAATTTTCCTGACAGTAATTCGGGTGCTTAATTAGGAGCCAGACCAATTTAAGTCTCGAGTAGTACAGACAGGCCTGCCGCTAGCTGTTTGAACGCCCTTGTGCAATACCGGTTATGCCGCCCTCTGTCTAACTACTGCCAGTGGAGGAATCTATGCATTTTCCGAGTCGTATCAAAAAACTGTGAGATTGGCGCCCCTTTGAAACTTATTTTGGTGAGTTAAGAGAGCGGCATCTAAGTCGTTGGTTACGAAAGAGAGAATCATGCCAGATAAGCAGTCACATATATTTTTTAATTTAGATGGTATCGAATGTTTATTTTCGTTGTATTAAGATTTATAAAATGAAAACTCAGTTTTCGACACGATGTTTGATGAAAAATATATAAAAATACCAGGTTTACTTTTATATATGACTATTAATATATTTACATATTTTTTATGTTTTGTTAGTTTACAACGAATTAGTTGCCGCACTCTTATAACTCAACTATTCTACCCGAGACTCAAATTGAATAGTACCAAACACATCTGAAAGCAACATGCATGCTAATTTCTCAAAACTCCTAGCCTCTAGAGACTAGTATCTGGGGAACAAGCAGAGGAACAGCTCAGCGTGGAACGGTGCAGACTAATTGTTTGTGGAACATTAGAGGGCTCAGATACGAAAAGTTTACGAAATCTGCCCAAAAAATGCACTCAAGCTAGCACGGTTGCAACCAACATCAGATGCGGCAACATTTCATTCAATACGCACGCACTACTAAGTGCAAGCATGGACTGGGTCGAGAAACTTACCCATTGCCATGGAGATGAAGGAAAGGCTCGTTCAGCCTTATTCCAGTTACAATAATAAAAGACGCTGCACCTTAGTTTACATCCGAAGGTTTTATCATGATCCTGACAAGAAACCTTGAACTCCACCAGTGCAGCCGTTGCAAATCAGGACTGCACTGTTCACCTGCTTGCAAAATATGCTTTATATCGGTCTCGAGAAAACATTCCTAAGAGTGAAGTAGATGAAGGAGAGGAAACACTCTTCGATCTCAAGGAAACTGCTTTTGATGCAAATGATGAATGAGACACAATTCTAGGTGAGGACATTGATAAGCCGAGACAATGCCAAAACTTAAAAGAAATTGATTTATGACCTATTTTTACCTTATTACGAATTTATTATGACTTAATAAATATAATATTATGCATGCATTTACGCTCTGTTATCATCTGTAATGAGCGGCCTGGTAGCTTAGTGGTTAAGGCATCCGACTGGAGATCGAAACCCCCGGTCTCATCTGTGATTTTCAAAGGCCATTAAACCGACCTTCAGCTCTGTTACAGTATGTGTAAGATATCAATAGGACACGATGTGTATCAACTACGGTGGTCCACAAGCGTCGTGCTAGTTGGTTGCCCAGCTAGAAAGCAACTTCGATACACCATGACTAACTAAGCGAAAAGGAAGCCCTACGTGAAAAGAGGGCAGAATGGGACGAGTCAAGAAATGACGACATTTGATCCACATCAACGTTCCAATGCCACACAAACTCCTCATAAACTGTCATTTGGAGCCCAACTACAAGCAAGTCTGCAGACCGCCAAATCAGATGTGGATGATTTTTTTTTTTTTTTTTTTTTTTAATGGCATTCGGCCATGTTAGCCATTCAGCCAGCTCAGTGTGTTTGCTTGTTTTACCATGTATAGAATTAATACAAGTTTAATTGTTTTCTCTCTTCTGTAAGGACGACACAAGACTAACACAACATTTAATTAAAACCACCCATGCCCTAGGCCTGACTCGAACCGGCGACCCCTGCAACGAGAAGCTAGCACTCAACCCCTACGCTGCCGGGGTCGGCGATGTGGAGGATACCAAAACTACTGCCACGAAATCCATGTCACAGACCACCTAAGCATACTGATACAACTGCTCACGTAGTTAGTATCAATCCCACAGTTTAAAACAAGGAGTTAATGGGATTCCCACAGTCATTCCCCACAATAGTATATGACTATTAAAACTGTAACAGAAATAAATAAAGTTAATGTTTTGTATATACACATTGGCTCAAAAGAGCTAACGCTCTATAGCATCCCGCCCTGACATTCAGCTACGGGGATGAAACATTAAAGCCAGTCACAGCAAATCTGCTTGAAACTTGATGGAGACAGCAGAGCCAGCTGTACGATACCAGAATAGATTACATTAAATATTTATTGATATGCAATTTTCTGTGGAGAAATAAATGTGTAACCGCATGATTAGATTAATACCTTATTGCAAGATTTCATTTTTGGTGCAAATTAGGAGAGACTAGTATTGTGAAAAGCATGAACTATACCTGTGTCATGTAATATGTTATTCTTTCGATATCCTGTTGACGGACTGGTCGGCGCTGCTCTTCTTCAGTCTTCTGAAGCAAATATTTTAACTGTTCATCAGGATGGATAGGCAGCTCTGCCTGCTTGAGAGCTAACATTCTGAAATAAAAAAAACATGGTGAATAGAATAGACTTTATTTTGCTATCAAAGATTACATGCTTTCTGTGGCAAACAAAAGTTGTATGTATCTCAAAGTAAGAGATTAGACCTAAGCCTAGACACAACTATTTTTATTAAATAGATTTCATTGCCGAAAAACTTGAGAACTAAAAAGATAATTTTGTTAGTGCTGGTGGCTAGCTGACCCATGTTTAATGCATAGTATGCAGTTATCACTACAATCAGATGCCATCCTTCCTGTACCGATATTTAACAGAAAATGGTTACAATTAAATTTTTCTTTGGTTCTCTTGTTTTAATATTATTTAGTCAAAGATTTGCTGTAGGTAATGATATGAAAAAAAGGCCTTTGAAGAGTTGTTTATGATCTTTTTGTGGATTTACACAAATTCTTTGAACAGTTTAGTGGTACAGGAATCTCAAAATTTACCCTGACGCACAGTGGTTCGGGATTGGAAAATAGTGGACATTCGAACTAAAGTCATAATATCGATCTAAAAAAATTGATTTAGGTAGCATTTATTGTGCGGATCAAAACTTGTTATCTTCAATTTTTGATAATAATGAGTCCTGCACCCTTAAATAAAATAAATAAATAAAAATTATAAGAAAATGTATGGGTGAAAATCTATTTTATTTTATTTTCATGGCCATATATCAAAGTGTCAAAGGCAAACCTTGTGCAATTGTAAGTACCTATCTTTCTTAATATTACAACATAAAACTTTCTTGCATATCCTTGCCACTTTGACTACAGGGCGTAAATGAAGTTATATATGTTGAATTTCTTGGAGAGTTTTTCGATATAAATTCTTAATAATATACGATTCTAGCACAAATATTATCTTTTTTCTTATTTCCTAACTAAAATATTATATTATTAACTATATTATGCGTAATTGAAACACCAAGATTAATTTTAACATATAAAGGAAAATATAGAAACAAAAATGAAATAGTTAATAAATAAATTTTGAATGTATTAGCAATAAATGAAAGGATTACAAATAAATATTTAGGAAATAACGAAAATTCATTATAAGCAAGTTATAAAAATCAATAAAATGAAATAGGAATTAACAGAAATGCATAAAATAATCAAAATCAAATAATGATTTTCCAAGAAAATCCTCTACACAATGACAGTAGGTCTACAGTGCATTTACTTGAGTACATAAATATAAAACTTTGTTGAAATTTGTTCAACTTAATTAATTAACATATTAGATAGAATAAATAATGTACATACAACACAATAATTACAATAACTCATCATTTTCTTGAAATTCAAAATTGTCCAATTCCCCCTTAATTTTTTTAGCTTCCGGGAAGAGATCCAAATTTTTATAATTGCTGTATTTTGGTCGAATGTGCGATATGTACGGATCAGAACTGATAAAACAATTATGAAGCAAATCTTCATTAGTCTTCATTCTGTTAATTTTTCTTGTGTGATTCTCTAGTACATTTCTAAAATCTTGCTTTACCCGCTTCTTCAGAAAGAATCCCAATAGGTAAAAAACCGAAATATTTGCAAATATCTGCTCCATGTATCAGAAGTTTATGCACACTACTGGGCATGTAAAACCATGGATAGAGGTGGACGTAGAGCTCGGCTGTCTCTGTGGAGTAGACCCTAAATTTTTCATCATTGATAGTATTCCCACATGAAATTGTCTGCAGAATTACAGCAAAATGCTTTATGAGATCTTTGACAATTTTAGTAATTTCAGCAGATTTCTCATAATCTCTGAAGAATCTCCTAGCCGTATTTCAATCATTTGTAGTTCCGAAACCCTGCTTCACAATATCCACAAGTATCCCCATTTGCTGCTTGAACTCTTCTTGTGTCATTTGTTTCTTCGCTGCTTTCAGTTCCTTGTTCGAACCTCGAGCACTCCACATCTTAAAGTCCATGTTGTAGGATATATGTAACATACATTCCATACAACGAATCCACATGTGAAGTGAAGAAAGCCCGTATTTGTATATATCTTCCCGTGCAGGTCTTGAATAGACTTTTGACAAATTGTTCATCTCACTTGGTTTAGCGTGACAAATGTTACAGATAGACGCTGCAGGATTTTCTGTGATGATAGTAGCCACCTTCTCATCAATCATATGAAGCTCGTGGCAGATTTCAATACCATCGTATTTTGTAACAGTCAAGTTGTCTATTTCTTCTTTTATTGCAGCTTTTTCTTGCGTGATGTATTCAGCAGTTTCCTTATGGAACTCGAAATTAATAGGCCTGCAATAATAAGTAGAGGAAGGGTAAAATTATTTGATATTAATTTTAGTGGAACAAGGTTTATCATAAAAACAGACGAATCGTCGAAATCCACATCTTCACTTCTTTGTTTGTATGTAGCCTACTTTGTGAAGAACCCCATCGAATCCCCATTTGCTGATTAGTTTCAAGCCTTCAGTTTGAAATGTCTCGTCTCGTTATGCCGAGAAAACATGTTCGTGCATGAGATGCAAGATTTTAATTATTCAAAAAAATAGAAAAAGCAGAAAATTTTACAGCTCAGACCCTAAATGAAACAAAACAAAATCATAACAAAAAACTAAATCAGTTAATAAACAGACAAAAACAAAGCGAAACAAACATTAATAAAGGAAATACAGCACATAGATCTCATCCTTTCCACCCAAAACTCATAAACCTATCACAAACAACAATCAACCAAAAAGAAAAAGAAATTTTAGAGAAAGGACTCAAACACAACACATGCAACACTTCAATAGGGAAATTTGTTGAGAAAACTGTAGTTGAAGCTGAATACATCCTGTCTCAGGAACAAAAAACTGAAAGCACATTAAATATAGGCTTAACAAGGGAATTGATTGCTAAGGAATTAAAACAGATCACCACCAAAAATAGTAAAAACAGCAATATAAACAGAGAGACAAAAACACTCAAAGCTATAAAAGAAAAACTTAGTGCTCAAAACACAATAATCACAAAAGCTGACAAGAGCAATGCAGTTGTCTTAATGGACAAAACAGAATATATCAGTAAAACAGAGGAATTCATACAAAAAAATAATATCACACAACTAAAATCAGACCCAACAAACCGATATCAGGCAGAACTAAAGAAATCACTGAAAAATACAAATTTCACTCTCACAGAACAACATAAACAACATATCACACAGACAAACCCTTCTGCTCCAACACTGAGAAGTCAACCAAAGTTACACAAGCCACAAATTCCAGTAAGACCCATAATTAATTTTAGAAAAGCCCCAACATACCTCTTAGCCAAACACACAAACACACTTCTTAACCAATACTACACATTACAGGAAAACAGAAGTATAAAGAACACAACAGAACTCATCCAGAACATAAAAGACACACACATCCCACACACAGCTACATTAGTATCATTTGATATTGAAAGCATGTATAGCAATATTCCAATAAAAGAAACAATTGAATTAATTCAGTCAAATCTTAAAAAATACAAAGCATTACCCAACAGCCACATAGATGAAATCAAAAGCATACTTCAGTTACTAACTTCTCAAAATTATTTCACTTTCAACAACAAATACTACCTACAACATGAAGGTCTTCCTATGGGATCACCAATTTCAGGAACTTTGGCCAACATATTCATAGACCATATAGAAAATGAGATATGGAAAAACCTGTTACCACAGAAAGGATACAATATTATCTATTGGTAGAGATTTGTTGATGATGTAATATGCCTCATCAATGAAACAGAAGACCGCATAACTGAACTGCACCAAGACATAAATAATATACACAAAAACATCACCTTCACAATAGAAAAGGAAAACCAAGGAAAACTGAATTTCTTAGATCTCACCATAACAAAAGATGCAAACACACACTCATTTCAGATATACAGGAAACCTACAGCAACAGATCAAATAATACATTCCACATCAAACCACCCACAAAACCACAAACAAGCTGCAATACGGTTCATGCTAAACAGATTAAACAGAACACCACTAACAAAGAAAAACTACCAAACAGAACTCAACACAATAAAAGAAATAGCAACAAAAAATGGATATAAATCACAGACAGTTGACACAATAAACAGAAAAATCACAAACAAAATGGGGAAAGAACAGAAAATAACTAACACAACCAAACTTCAGCCACCCAGTACCCAACAAACAAGGACACCCACAACACAGACAATGCAAAACAACTCACAAACCACAATATACACTGAAAATAATAGCAAATGGTATTCAATGACATATTCCAACAAATACACCCACAGAATCACAAACATTTTTAAAAAACAAGGCATAAACATTGCTCTACGAACAGACAACTCGATTCAAAAACAGTTAAATACCCACTTAGACAGAGACAACTATCAAAACTCAGGCATATATCAACTGACATGTCACAATTGTGATGCAATATACATAGGACAGACAAGAAGACAGTTTAAAACCAGATACAAAGAACACATGAGGGCACTAAAGTACAGTAACCACTCCACATTCGCCGAACATCTAATAGAAAACGATCACTTACCAACAGACATTAACAAAGACATGCAAATACTCACAATCAACAATTACAGACACAATACCCTCACTCTACAAGAAAACTACCACATACAAAAAGCAATAAAAAATGGCAAGCAGGTACTGAATGACCACATTAACCTAACAAACCAAACACTGTTCAAACTGGTAAACATACAATAACCGTACAATAAAGAAATAAACCTAACAAATACATACACCCACACACTTACATATAATTAGATATAAAATCTCCCACGCAAATTCAAATCCAGCGCCGTCAGCGCATCACCACCTTTGACAGTAAAAAAATAAGATGGCCACCAAAAACAAGCGAATTGTAGAAGACGCAATATTTATATCGTGTACACAACAGCAAAGACAAATGGCTGTAATTGAAACATGCTTTGGAGAGAAAGCAAAGATGTGTGGTTACTATCCTGAAATCCACTAATGTAAATAGTAAGTGTAAATAATAAGAAAATGTATAAATTTAGCGTTATTTCAAATAAGTTTGTAAATCAAATGTAAACTTTAAAATAGATTCGTCGCTGATGATGCCTCGAGGAGAGGCGAAACGCGTACGGCAATAAACCTACATTATACAGTTGCATTGGCGTTATTTTATGAATTAATATTCAAAAAAATGTTCCTTTAATATTTATTTTTAATTGCAAAAAGCAGGCTTCAATTTAAATTACACCCTCTAATTACAAAGGACAACACGAGTGCGGAATTAAAAGAAAAGAGTACATTTATAAAATAAAACACAAAGAAATACATGTTTGTTTAAGATTACACAAAAATTGAACTCAGCCAGCAAAGAAAAAAAAAAAGAACAGAAACTGACAGACAATAAACAAATTGTTCCCAGCTAGGGATAGCACGAAACTCCATCAGTTTTGGGCGTATACTGGGTAAATTTTTATATGAATTTTATCACTTATCGTTATGGAGTAAGCTGTCGGTGACCTCGATATTTCCTTCACAATGATGAAACACCTTTCAATGCCATCCACCAACTGAGATGGGCTCATTCTTGGCAGCACATGACGAAAAACAGCACGACAAATGATGTCATGACAAAAACGTGTCCTCCACGTTTCTTGGAAAATTCCGTGTACACACACACACAAGCGGACTATACGGGGTCTGGCCCCCAAGTACCCGCGACAGCTTGACCACTCTCACCCCCCGCCTCCGGGAGTGGTATCTCTACCTGCGTCAAACAAAGCACCCTAGCCGACAACAGGACGCCAACAGGAATTTGCCAATGTTCCCTGTCTTCCAAAACGGCTGGATGAAAATGAAATGTCTCACAAATGGAGAGGTGACGGAAAATCAATGATAGCAGAGGCTGGACATTACAAGTTGATGAATTTATCTTACTTCTGGCAACTTGCAGTATCTTCTGAACAGTTAAATTCAAGAGAGCTTGTAACTTCACTCGAGCTCCTCTCTCAGTGATATCTATATCAGTCGGATAGCATCTCTCTTTTGCTTGAAGAAGTTTGTAGTATGATGGTAGTACCAGAATATTGCAATCAGAATCTAGCAACACTTTCTTCAAACAAAGGTACTTCCACTTTGATAAATCCAATGACGTATAAAGAGCCAAAGCGTGATCTTCTTCAATAGTATTCGGTGTTTCTTTTCCAAACAAAGTGGTTGTGACGTTTGCAACAACATCTGGATTCTTCACAATGTGATCAGTGACAAGAGCTGTTTTGTATTTCTCTTCTAATTTTAATCTTATGACCAATGCAAATGTTAATTCTTCTGGTGAATAGTTCAAGAGAGATACTGAACGTCTTTTCTTCTGTTTATTACTCAATTCCTCGAAAGGTTTTCTGATCCTCCAATCAGTGGACGTACCCACAGTCGATGTTGATTTTGATGCAGTTATCGATTCTTCGGCATTATTTTCAGTAGAATAGTTCTCTTTATGGACTTCAAACATATTTTTTAAGCAAACACAACTACAATGTGGCCAGGTGATATTAGTTTGTAACCACTCACCATTTTTAACTAAAAATGTTTTCAGAGTTCTGTTAGCAATTGTCCACCTGCGACACAAATTTCTCGTGAATGTTTTGGCAAAATTCTTGATAGCTTCGGTATCTCCTTTGCATACATTAGTAGTTATGCGGCTAACAATGGCCTGATGTAATCGTATCCAATTATTCAGGTCTTCTCCTTCTCGAAGGAACATAAAAACGTCTAAATTCGTAACAAACATAGCTTGTTCAACAGTTGAATAGCGACTGGACTTGATTTCCTGTACTACTATTATTAGTTCCTACATAACCTAGCAACTGGTAACTACATACTTCCCCAGTAGCAAATGTCTCTCGATCTCTCTTCATAAATAGATATCGTATCGCTTTTCAAGTTTATCTAACAAGGTACCTTCCCTACAAAAACTTGATTTTACACAAACCAATAAATTCTAGTATATGGTATTTCGGAACCGCCAATAACGTTATCTCATAGGCTTTTCAAGTACCAGTAAACCAACTTATGTTAGTTAAGATTATCTCTGATATCAAAAAAAGAAACCTTATATCTTTAACGAACAATTGTTAGTGGTCAGTGACGGAATTGTAATATAATTATGTGGAAATAAGCAAATGCAATTATACTTATTAACAAAACGTATTTTATTTTGAAAAGAAGTAAGTAAATGCATTTTTTTATTAAATTGTGAGGAACTCATTTTTATCAAAAATTGAAGATAACACGTTTTGATCAGCACAACAAATGCTACCTAAATCATTTTTTTTTTGATCGATATTTTGACTTTAGTTCGCATGTCCAATATATTATAATCGCAGAAATTCATTTACGCCCTGTAGTCAAAGCGGCAAGGATATGTAAGAAAGTTTTATGTTGTAATATTAAGAAATGTAGGTACTTACAATTGCACAAGGTTTGTCTTTGACACTTTTATATATGGCCATGACAATAAAATAAAATAGATTTTCACTCATACATTTTATTATAATTTTTTTTTTTTTTAAAAAAAAGGGTGAAGGACTCATTTTTATCAAAAATTGAAGATAACAGTTTTGATCCGCACAACAAATGCTACCTAAATCATTTTTTTTTTTTTTTTTTTTTTTTTTTTTTTTTTTTTTTTTTTTTTTTTTTTTTTGATCGATGTTATGACTTTAGTTCGAATGTCCACTATTTTCCAATCCCGAACCACTGTGTGACGGTGACTTTTCCAACATTGTGAAAGAAGTCTTGTTAACAAGAATACTAAGAATTGAAAGACTTTGAGAGTGATCCTCATACAGGCTAGTACCTGTGTTCACTCTATTGTCTTCTTGGGGACAGTGGGTACCGAGGATGAGATAGGAACCGGTAGTTTAAATTATAAAGTATCCGATAGCCTCTTCACGGCTGAGAGCTAACTATGCCAAGATGTCACAAATGCAGCCAGCTGTAGTGAAATGATAGACGCTAGGGTGTTGAAATTTATTTCTTAACTTGAATCGGGAAAAGACAAGCATGCATTTGATAAACAACAGTAGACTTTGCATTACTGCTAGAAAAGACCATTAGCCACCGAACAGAGGCTACTAAATGTTAAAATACTGTAACCATGCATAACGACAGCATCGGACAGCCAGGAACTGGGTTTCAACTATTGGTATGCGCTCCTATCGAGGTAGGGCTGGTGTATATATTTAAAAACCCTCGCAAGTGCCAGATGTTTTATACTGTAATCCATCGTACTGACTCAATTGGGAGATGCTGTTAGCAGCACTGTGGACCAACATAGCGCGGTATCTTCTCCAGCACACTGAAACTGATCTCCATATGAGGGTCACTACTAGAGAAATGGTGGAAAACGGGGCTTAGGTAGAAAATGGGAATAATAAAAAATATTTTAATGAGAATAACAAATATGAAAATGATAGTTTTGTTATGAAAAATGAGAAATAGAGAATCTTGTGAAAATAATTATTGCACATGAAAGCCTAGATTCGGGAAAAAGATTATATTTCGTGATCAGTGGCGGAACTAGGAATTTTAGAAAAACTAAGTTTCCGCCCCCATTGTCGCCATTGTAGTGGCAGTAGTGGAGCTAAAAAAAGAAACAAAATCGCCACGGCCACGACATAATTTGCTGCACTTGAAAAACGATTTTGCCACCACACTGAATTTGCTGCCCAGGGCAAACGCGCCACACGCGGATTTGCCCCCCCCCTTCCCCCACCCCCTAGATCTGGCACTGTTCGAGATTTAGGATGTTATATGTAAAATAAAGTAAACAAAATCAATTGAAAGATAGAAGGAACATTAAAATGGAAAGAATTTTAGTTTGAAGGGACGATTTAATGGAGAAATTGTGTGTTACAAATCTTTTAATAACAAAAAAAAGGTAAACAAAATTTGGTAAATTATAACAGGAAAACGAAAGAATATTCTTGGGAATATATCATAACAAGAAACATTCAGAATATTTAGGACTATATTACATCAATTTTTTAATAAGATTGTAGAATTTCGAGAAATCTCTACGAATTTGGGAAACGTTTCTGGACGAGAAATTTGACAGAGTCAGGTTTCGTTTTGGAGAATAGCCAGATTAAGTCGAAAATTTCGCGTGGGAACCAAGCTTTCTGACCGCGCCTATATTAGAGAATCGAGGTAGCATCTAATTAGTTTAGTGCGGTCCGCTATGATCAAGTAAACTTGTAAGTAATTTTGTTAATTACATATCAGACATAGCCCTCAGACTGCCTGAAAAAAACAATGCAGTCTAGAAAAATATTAGTATAAGATTCTGAAACAGCAATTATATCAATGGAGCTGAGGGTTATTAACAGAAAAATTATAAGCAGGAAAAGAGTCAATATTTCCCATTCTGTAATCACAATCAGGGTAGCATCAAAGTATTCAGGAATTACACATCTATGGCTTAACATAATACTCCTTTAGCATCAAACTAAGGATCTTAATAATCTGTTATGAAACCATATTCTGTACTTCAGTAGAGTGCTACGAATTAACCCTAAAAAAAGGTATATTTATTTACTTGTTCTAATAGTGAATAGCAAGGAAATAACATTATTTTAATACAGTCTTCTCGGGTGACTAGCCGAGTGAGTAGGGAGTTTTCACACGATATCTCTTCTGGTCAAGATGGCGACAGAGTTTCCGATCGCCGAAATATCGTGTGAAAACATCCTGCTCACTAGGCAAGTCACCCGATAATACTTTATTAATAAGATCCATACACTTACAGTAGGAGTATCCGGCATTTCTACAAACTTCTATTACTTTTACTCAAAATATCTCTCATAAATTGTCTTGGAGGCCTCTTTGTGCGTTATGACAAATACACATATATAGCGAACGGAATCTGGTATAAATGAAACGTGCAGTGTCTTGTATCAAGAAAGGAGATATGACAAAGTAAAATTTAAACAAACAAACGTTTAAAGTTATTCAGATATATACAAAATATTGTATAACTCACTATAGGGCGCGCCACGATGGCGGCCCAGTTTAAACCCCCTATACACGACCTGATCTGATGCCTGATACGGTCAGATCTGGAGCAATATCGTATGGTGTGTAGGCTTGTCCCCTGAAAAAGCCTTGTCGAGTGGCAGAGTTGGCCGATCTGGTCAGGGTCCGACCAGATCTGGTCGTGTAGAACGTGACATGATTTAGTCAGGCCGATTTCGCCCCAGTTGCCGAGACCCTCGAGCAGTAACCATCTATATGTGGCGTCGCAGAGAAGGAAGTTGTTACTGAATGGAGGGTGTTAATGGAATTTTAATAAATGAAGAAAGATTTTCGGTGTTGGTGGGATATTGCCGGCAAACTACACAAAAATGGAGATGCCAGGCACAATTCACGGATATTTTTTTTTTTTTTTTTTTTTTTGTAACTGCTTTACGTCTCTTTTTAACATCGAGGTCTTTAGAGACGGGAAAGGATGGGGGCAAGGAATGGGAAGGAATTCGGCCATGGCCTTTTGAAGGAAGCATCCCGGCATTTGCCTGGAGTGATTTTGGGAAACCATGGAAAACCCAAATCTGGATGCTCGGACGGTGATTCGAACCGCCGTCCTCCCGAATGCGAGGCGAGAACGCTAACCGTTACACGGAAATAATTGTGTAATAGATAAATGGCCATTATTATTTTATAAAAAATTTTAAAATATGGAATACTTGGAAACGTGATGCAAGAATGCCGAAAATGTTTTCCACGACCCTTCTAACTCTGGGAAGTCTATAATTAAAATTTCTTATTTCATGTGGCAGATAAGCAGATAAGCAGATCATGAAGCAGATAATTGAGGACGTGGGTTGTAACGGGTATGTAGAAATGAAGAGGTTAGCACAGGATAGGAAGGGATGGAGGATTGCATCAAACCAGTCTAAAGACTGATGACAGCAAAAAAAAAAAAAAAAAAAAAAAATTCATGTGTTATACTTTTCTGTGTATATGGTTTCAAGAAATGTTCATTCAGAAGAAAGTAATTATCAGTGAAAACATATGGGGCCAATGTATTTGTTCCAAGCAATAATGACGCTTGGAGCAGAGTCAGTTCATCTACAATAGACTCACAGGCGTATCCAGGATCAGAACTGGGGGGGGGGAGGGGGAAAAATCTGAGTGGGAGGGAGGGCAACTCGTATTTTTTTCAAGGAAGTGGCGTTGGGGACTGAAACATGACGATTTCTTACAAAATAAAACTCAAACCTATTGAGGAAACTATTTTTATTATCGATGAACATAGTAATCCAAGGGCCCACTACGCAGTTAATCAAGATCGTAACTCAATTATAGTTTTTTATGTAAACATTAATCGTCTCGGATTCTCAGAAAAATTTTCAATTATTTTATTTGTCAATATCTCACGGTGTACTTTCACGAAATTTCGATGCACACTCATCAGGTATAATCCAGTTAGTCTTTCCTCTCCCATAGTGCTCCTGAGCCAGTTCTTCAATCGTCGAAGCGTTAAGAAGGCAACTTGATTTTTCTTCGGGGGGGGGGGGGGGGGGGGAGGGGGCAGCAGACGCCCATGAATAAACTTATTATAAAACTTTGTGCATTTTAATATGTCTCCATCTGACACACGTCCGTTGGTGTAGGATTGCATGTAAAGTAACTAATAATTGGTGTTAACAGTTATATCCCCTTGTAATTGTAAAATTGTGATCCATTTCTCCTTGGCTTTAAAATAATCATATCCTTGCCGTACATGAGCCACAGTGATTAAATTGCTACATTCTCTCATAGTCTGGTTACACTTAAGCATTCATATTCTGTTTCAGGCATCAAACATCTATTAATAAACGTAACAATTTTTTTGGCAAAATGTTCCCAACAATCAAATGCTGTGATGGATGGTAACGGACAGTTTTGAAAGAATTTTTAATCAAGGAAAAATGATTCAGAATAATATTGTATTATATAAAATTGAAAATTATTCTTATGAAAATAAAAAAAAGTTACTATAAGTTTTTCGTTATATTTAATTTAAAAGTTCTAGTTAAAAATAGAATTTTTATCTGTATACAGTTTTTTAAAACCTTAGAAATAGCTTCACGTGTTTCTGGTATTATTTGCGAGAGTAATTGTGCAGATATAGCATTGCTGAACTTCAGCATATTCTCTATCCGTTGCTAAATACTTAAAAAGTTGCAGTTAATAGTTCTTCAGTTACATATTATCTCATGACTATAACTTGCCTTGTGATAAGAGGTTTTACAAAATTTAACAGCTCGGTGAATCATCAGTGTCAGGTATTCTAATTAATTTCACGTAGCTAAATTTATTCCTTTTTTTAAAGCAATTCTTAGACCATAATCTTTTGTTTTCTTAATTAACAGTTAATGCCAAAACAAGTGCATTTGTTTATTGTATCGAAAAAAAAAACCGGCGACATGCCACCGTGCGTCCGTGCCGACTGTTTAAAGCAGACTGCAGATCAGCCTGCTCTCATCAACGTCCAAGGTACTGGAACGAATCCTGCTCAAGAGGATAAACTCCAGCCTTGAAGCGGAAAGGACGATCGGGCTAGAGCAATTTGGATTCCAGAGCCGAGTCACCGCCACAACCCAACTACTCCGCATTACGGAAGACATATCCAAGAATTTCAACTTTCAAAAAGCTACTGCAGCAGTGTCCTTGGATATAGAAAAGGCATACGACAAAGTCTTGCATGCCAAATTTATTCAAAAACTGAGGAACGAAACCGGAATCAAACACTATTACATTAAACATATCGGCAGCTACCTAAAGGACAGGAAGTTTTATGTATCAGTCGAAGGACAGAGATCATCTATCTACCCAATACCTGCCGGAATCCCACAACGTTCGGTGGTAGCTCCGCCGTTATTTAACGTTTACATCTACAGGATCCCGACTCCACTCCATGTAAAAATGGCCAAATTCGTTGACGATACTACCATTTTTACAACGGTTAGAATAAAGGACCTGAACATCAGACACCTGCAGAAAGGATTAGACGCCTTTTGCAATTGGTGCAGGAAAAACAAAGGAAAAATAAACCCCAATAAATATTCATGCATATATTTCACCCAAAAAAAAGACCACAAATAAATGAAACCCTAAAAATTATGGGACAAAACATAGCATGGACCAAGGAGAATCGGTATCTAGGGATAACTTTAGATAGCAAACTACTTTTCCGCCAACACATCATGTATAAAAGGACAAAAGGTTTAGCAGTAACAATGAACCTATCACCAGTGCTACGTAGCAATAACCTCCAGACCTCAACCAAAATAAGACTGTACAAATCCATCATTCAACCATTCATTCTCTATGGTTGCCAGGTACGGGGGATGGCAAGCCACACCAATATTCAACACATCCAAAGATTTCAAAACCGATGCCTCCGAATGATACTCAATGCGCCAATTTATACACCCATAGAAGAACTGCACAACCAAGTTGACATTCCACTAATCAACATTGAAATTTTTAACTTAACAGAAACATTCATCAGAAAAATAAACGAAAACAGGAATGAAAGAACTAAAAATATTGGTACGGTCATGCCTATGCAGTGGCACAAATACAAAGTGCCTCTGAGCATACTGTACCAACCACAATATAATAAAATAAAAATTATACCAGTCACAAAACAGACTAAGAAGCACATGAAAAATGCAGGGGTTTTTCACCACTAAGATCATCTCTGATGATCACAACCCTGGTTTTGCCCTAAAAGTGAACAAATAAAAAGTGTCCCACAACAAAACAACCTGAATCCTAGAAGTAAAGCTACCGCAGGTAGTGGGGCTTCATACACAACCGTTGAGGCAATGATACACATACAAAAAAGGCCTCGTGTGTATGCGAGACCCGATTTTATGGCTGATGTGGTCAGACTGACCAAATCAGGTCGCCTGTAGGGGGCCTGTCGAATGCGATGTTTTTGTGAAGTAGACTGTTGTAAATCAGTGAGCACTGCAATAATTCCTATTCTAAATAATGGAAGACAAGCAGCAAAAGCGTAACATTCTGCATAGTCAAAGCAGAGAGCAAATTTTTAAAGTATATAAGCATTTTAAGTGCGAAACAGATGCCAGAGGCCGAACTGCGACGTTTCCAGAGCTCATGAACTGATGAATCATGTGATATTAGCCTTAGAAGTGTACAGCAAATAGTTAAACGCGGTAACGTCGCATATGTCATTCCTATTTCTCTCTCTCTCTGCGCGATCCGCCATCGTTCGTGGCGCGCACTATACAACTGAAGTGCATAAAATGTTTGTTTAAAAGAAAGATTAAGAAACATGGACACATTTTTGGCCTCTGGTTTAGGCAAAGTCGATAAAACCGATTGCGCCACATGGTGGAACGCTGTTTCCTAGGACTTTGATTGTCCGTGTAGTTGTGAGTTCTGACAGGCGTAAAGGTGGCCATGCGAAAACTTTTAAAAATAATACAAAATGAATATAAAACAGATTTATTAAATTTAAGTACTTTACCAGGCCGAAATAGTGACAGGTACGTCACATGTTGTAAAATAACTTATTTAAACAAGTAGGCTCATATGAAATTAATCTTATCATACTATGATATTTTTAAAAAGAAGACCACAAAGAATTATCTTCTTTTTCCAACACGGTTTCTCTATTGGCGTTTATGTCTTTATTTTTAAATAATATTAGCAATTGATCTATTGCCACATTTATTTATATTTTGTCATGGTAGTCAAGGTTAGAGATCCTACAAGAATGGTCATGCTTCTCAATAATCTCCAGCACAAAGTTATTGAGACGACAATATTATTATTTTTAAAAAAAGTAAAAATAAATAAATAAACAAATAATCGTTCCAATTGTTACTTAATAATATTTAAAACTGTATTATTTTCAATTCTAAATTCAAAATAATATTTAACTAGTAGCAAAACAAATATTTCTAATGCAGATTCAAAACAATAAAGAAATGGTACAATGTTGCATAGTCCACTCAAGGCATTGATGTTGTCTGCTCGGTGGTCGGTGACAGAATGAGAACTGTTTGGACCGCGGTTTCACCATACAACATACGAAAGGTCAATGCTGGTTTTAACTAGAAAAGACAGGAAGAGAGTAACCGACATTAGACCAGTCACAGGAGCCACAGATATCTTAAAGAAGACAGCCTCCTTGAAGTGGCAGTGCGCCGGCCATGTTACTCGGATGAAAGATGAAGAAAAGCAATGATAGAGTGGTGTCCAAGAGATCATCAGAGACCGGGAGAAAGACCACCAGACCGATGCGACAAGGACATACGTAGGAGTTTTGGAGTTAACTTAAAGAGGATCGCCCAAGACCGTTCGACTTGGAGAAGACTGCTCAATCTCTACCTGAACTCACAACTCTAATAGGCCACAATATTAATGATTGAACTGGCTGATGATGATCATCAGGAGCTTCATGATCCCTCTGACTCACTCAATTGCAATTCTTCTTGCTTGAAGGTTGTGCACAACTAATTTCATTCCTCTGAATAATACGATGATAAGCGTACGCTAAACTCACGATAAACATTTCATCTGTGAGAAGTAATTTACATTTAAATGGATTAATTAGTTAAAAAACCAATACAAATAATATTAACAAGCATTACAAGAAATCACTGTGACGGTGCAGGATATTGTACTCACTCAGCTTCCTTGCGAAGCTTCTCCTCTTCCCTCTTCTTTTTTAGGGATGCAAGTCGGCTCATGCGTTTCCAGTGTTCCGCACTATCTACAGAAGGTTTTTTCACAGGAGTCTTATTTGCCAGAAGAAGTTCCTAGATTCAAACAGAATTTTTGCTTTAATTTCTATTTAATTATTAAAGGAGGTGCCGCTTATATCTCAGTGACGATATCTCTACAAACTACTTTTTCAGTACATGAATTTACATTTAAATTTTTTCAGTTACTTCCGGTAAACTACTCAGTACCATCCTAAATAGTTTATTCCAACCCATACCTGCACTACAAGCCTACCCACTACCTTATTACTGAAACCAAGTTATAATTTATGGTCCAGACCATTCCTTAACTTCCGTTCGTAATTCTTATTCCTACGTATGATGGGGCATCTTCACCGAAATATGTTTCATATACACCAACACCCTTCACGGATCTCATTTTCCAATGACTGCCAACGTTATATTATTAGTTACTGATTGTTTTCAATGGTAATTCCACAAATGGATTTCGATATCCTGCTCTACTTCTCAACCAACTCCTACAAGATACCCTCAATATGGCTCCCACAGTATATTACCTTACCACATTCTACCAATGTTCTGACCAAGGTTTTGTAGTCCAGTTCTTGCGCTTCATTGCTATATCCCATTACGCTCTCAGAACACTTGCAGAACTTTGAAATTTTTCAGTACTACTTTCCAATGAATGTAAATGATTTTTTGATAAAGAGAGTTTGAAATATACACTACTGATGACAGAGAGACCAAAACCACACATAAAGTTAAAATTATTGTCTATCTGTTTGGGTGTACACGAATCATGCAAAAACTGATAAACGGATTTCAATGACAGTACAAAAAGTAGTAGCATACGTTTTTATTTATCAAGTCAGAAGCAAAGAAACGTAAAAACTAATAAATCGATTTCAATTTTTGATTCACACACTAGTTAGGTACCCACAGTAATCATGATAAAATTTTGTTACTTTATATACCTACAATAAAACAATCCGTTGTACAAGTACCAGACAACACTACTGCAAATTTTGTTTACCGAGAAGCTTTATGAACACTACTGAAATGCAATAGGCTATTATAAATTGAACTCATTCTCGTAGATTAATGCTTCAGGAAGCTAATTTTTTCAATTTTGAAAAGAAAAGTGAATTATTTTTAATAAAAAAGCGAAATAAAAATTATACTTTTCTTACCTCTGGTCACGTGACAGAAAACGCTCTAGTATTGGTGGTCGCTTGAGTGACGTCACACGTCTGTAAATGCTGTGGCTGGGAAAGGAGCGTTTCCTATTATCCAAGTTTTCAACTATTTTTATTGCTTGTTGCTGGTCATTTCTTGTTATTAATGAAATTTCATTTTGAATATAAAATCGAGAACAATTTGTAAAAACCTACAGCGGAAAAATATCGAAAATAGACGCTTTATTTGTAGGGATGGCTATAGAAAAAACCCCTGACTTTTATTCTTCTGAGCTTAAAAATGTAACGCCTTCAATTTGAGACTCATTTATATTTCAATTGAAAGGTAGAGATTGATTGTTTTGCGTTAGCAAACCATACGTCGAAAAATTCTGTACGCGAAATTTGTGCAGTGAAAATAAAGAAATAAAGAAAAGTTGTATGGGTGTCGCAAATATGCGCAAACAAATGAAGGTATTTCTTGTGGCTAATAAGCAGCTCTTTGAAATAAATATAGCAAGAGACTGATATAATGTGGTATAATGAACTAAAATTTAACATGAAATTGGCTCACTAGTTTTTTTTTTAAATTAAAAATAATCTCGCTTTGTTTTAATGACGCTCATGTATCACGGAAAAAGCATGCGTAAACTTACCTTGAGGATCGCCAAAAGCAACAGAAACACACAAGTCACTACTAGCACACAGAAACACAGTGTAATCATCGACCAAGCTCAGTGAAACGGCGCGGCCGACTGGAGCGCTTGATCGGTGGATCACATGAAGCCCATTGTTAAAACTGTTTTTTCTATTGTTAGGAGTGAATTCTTGGAAAATAAACCTTTGTTCCGAGTAATATGGTTTATCTACTTTGAATATAAATAACTATTTTGCCTGTGTAGACTATTATCAAAACTGACTTTTGTCCCTCTAGATTTAGAAAATATCACATTGTGCGGCGTCCTCCCGGATGCGAGGCCAGAGCGTTAACCGTTCACTCACCAAGCTCGGAACAATTGGATGTTGTGGGCCATTTTTCTTAATTGCAGATTAAGGCTTATAGATAAATGATATTTTTTTTTTGTCAATAAAACTGAATTTGTTTGTTTATTCATTTACCTACCTCGTTTCACTTCATCTCACACGAAGAAACTGTGTAGTGTTTACTATTAACAGAAAGAGAAGCAATTAAGAAATAGTGTCCTGATAGCTGTGCGATTGAAGAGTGGTAATGGAATTCAGAACGTCCTACGTTCGAACCTTGGTTGCGATAATATTTTTTGCGTGCTTTTTTACCGTTTTTGTTTGCTGTTTTTTGCACTACTATGTTTTTATTCGAAGAATTCATAATAGTTGCTAAGCGTCTGAAACAAATTGCTACCATACATCAAAAATTTTAATTTTTAAACTTACCAGAGAGAAAATATCATGAAAAAATTACAGGTGCGCGGCGGCGAATAATGGAATTTATTTTAGAAGTGACATCACTTGCAGAAATTTCATGCTAATCTTGCAACAGTTCCGGAACGCATTGTGTCCTTTTCGTTGGAATTTTTACCTGACGATACAACTGCAGGTTACCTTCCTGACAATAACTGCGTCTATTAGGCGGTATTTACTTTTAATGTGCAAGTAATATTTTTTTTAAAAAAACCTGTTTATGGTGTGCAAGTAACGTCCAATTTCCTTTTTGAAATCTTCTTTGGTTGTTTCAAACAGTTGTCATTCGCTTATTATCCAAAAAAGTTGTGAAGCCTTCAGAAAAAAAAAAGAAAAATTAAATTGATGTTTTGTGGATTTGCTGGAAAAATGATTATGCGATGCAATCAACAGCAACTAGTATCCAAAGAAAATGACGAAAGAAAACAAATTGAACATATTCCGAAGCTAGGATCGAACCTTAGGACCCTAACCCTAATAATTCTCGCCTTAAACAACGTATTACATTTAACTCTACGAAATCGCGGTGTAAATGAGCTTCACAGAAAATCGTAAGTGACTATGTCGCAATATCAAATTGAAGTTGTTACATTTTTAAGCCCCACGGAATAAAACTCAGTTGTTGTTACTAGAGCTAGCCCCACAAATAAGGCGTTTATTTTCAATATTTTTCCGCTGTAGGCTTTTACAAATTGTTCTCGATTATATATATTCAAAACGAACTTTCATTAATAACAAGGAGTAACCAACAACAAACAATAAAAATAGTTGAAAACTTGTGTAATAGGAAACGCTCTATTCGCAGCGGCAGCGTTTACAGACGTGTGACGTCACGACTGTCGTTACACGCGCCAGGCAGCGAAGGAGCGTTTTGGCGGGCTTTTAAATTCTTTAAATTTTAACTTTGAATTATACGCAAAATAATGCACTGCCGTCAAAAAATCTCTTCACTCGGTGAATAAGGTGAACCAATAAACAATTTAAAACCATTTTCAAGAAGTAGTCAAATACCCAATTGCAGCTAATGGACGGTAGAGACAAATTACATACACATTGGAGTTTAAAATATTTATTTGCAACTTAATTTCAGAAGGAAAGGAGGATAATCATGAATGAAAAAAGGAGATGTTTCCTTTTTTTCATTTCTAGTCAAAATTTTTAAAGTGAGACTAGTGCAAGCCTGTGGCCGTTTTTTTTGCGTATCGTGCGGGTTGAGAATAGTTCCAGTTTTTAGGATGAATGATTATGACAGGTTGACCGGATTTGACCAAATATAAACTTGACCTGTGTCTCTTGAATAAAATCGCTTGAATAACTCAGAATCATTAATAGAGGTAGGTATAAAACAGGAACAGGAACGATAGCACAATTGTATAATTGCTTAAATCCAAACTTGACTTGTATTTGACCCTTAAAGCTTAATCTGCAAAATTTAAAAATTCCTGTTTGCTTCGAAAACATTCCGTTGTTTTTTTTTCTATTATTATTGAGACTGGGCAAATACTCATAATGTAATCATTGGGCATAGTATCTGTAAGGGCCAGAGAACGTAATACACATTCCATATTATTAAACAGTTGAGCAACTCGGAAGAAATGAATTGCCAGAATAGTGGATTCGGTAATATATTTGGTCTGACGTCCACTTAAAATAACCTAATAACTCACGTACAGCGAACATTAACGAAGACCATTAACCGAAAGTGGTCAGTAAAATACCTAAAAAGCAAATAAACCGTAATCCATAAAGTTTGGTTAAGCAACAACATTAGTGAAAGTTTTAATTAAATTGAAATTTATCCTAAATTGGGATGACAATTGGCATTTGTGGTTTCAGCAGAGACCACGCGTAATTTAATCTTTTAAAAGTTTTATTTAGTAGTTTCTATTAGCAACATCTTACTAAAAAGCAGATCCACGTTTTTTCAGCCGCAAAATTTATCAATATTTTCTAACTATGAAACGCTACGAAAATTAAAGTTAATGAATGTATTATGGCAATTAATTTGGTAGCAGTTTCTTAGCTATTAAATTGTGGACATAAACAGGAATTTCTTCTAATATCTCTGGTCGCTGTTTTGCGAGCGAAGGCTGACACGTGACTCCGTTCTCCAGCAAATAGCTATCGAGGTGAGTAAATGAGTGAGCTTAGGAAATTATATAGTAGCTAACACCTCGTACTAAACACCGTGTGTACGAATCATGAGTACAGCTTGTAAAAAAATATCTAGAACTGTCAGCTCTCGTCCCATGAAAACTAAAGGCCTCCACCTAAAATACTGTTGCTTCTGACTATAATTTTTGCGCCTTCATCTTTGTAATATGATCACCTGGATCAGGGGCAGCCCTGTACCGTTGCGCCCCTAAGCTGAACTCCGTTGGTAGGAGCCTCGTCTCTCTCACGGTACAGACCGCCACACTCAAGAGTTCCATCAGGCATCATGCCATTTTGTACCAGTCTCTCTGGAGTCAGTCCAAACTAGGTGGCCACACAAGATAGGCCAGGCCAGTTCGAGCATATAATTATCGCTACGGTGTTTGTTGGTTACGAAAAGTTATTAAGGAAATCAGCAGTAAATTAAAACTATTTTTTCATACTTAGTTTTATTTTATTTGAATTCTTAAAATCCCCACACACGTGCGAGCCAAAAGTCCAAATGGCCCCGCACCAATCCAAAACTCATCACGTGTGAGGGAACACAGTTGCATTGGCGTGACTCGACAGACCCTGCTGGGCATTCATCCAGGCCAAACACCGCGACGCCAAGCTACTGCGCCGAGAGACGGGTAGGATATCCCCATCACGAGTGGAGTGGGGTAACTCATTCAAGGAAAAATGGATACTAATTTGTAGACCTTTTATCTTAAATTTCTCAGCTTTTCGAATTCACATTAAAACCGACCTTTTTTTCGTGAATCCTGTTCGCAACTTGCAGAGAGACAGACATAATTTAAAAAAAAAAAAGATTCCTTCTCTGTAATTTATTAATAGCACACAAATTAATTTAAATAATAATAATTTAAAAAGCGTGCAACTTGTCTCAATTATAGTTTTATTTTGCGTATAGATTATAACCAAAAATCTTATATATATATATAAATAAAAATAGATGTGTGTTTTCCTATATTTCAATTTTCAGCCACCACTCCCTAGCACCGATCACTGGTGTTTGTGTGTGGAAGTAGCATGCAATTTCCTGTCGTGCACAACGTTGGCCGAATGCCGATAGCTGTGGGAATGTGGGAGATATGATGATTAAAGTTGGTAAATGCAGGGCGCTTTCACATTTCGACCAAAAATTTGTGTCTCCTTATACTTCTCTGTTCTGCCACAACTACATAGCATAGACCATTGGTGTTTGTGTGTGGTAGTAGAATAGTGTCTCCTGTCGTGTACTATGGTTGTTAGATGTCGGTAGCTATGGGGGTGTGACAGATATGGGGGTTGAAAGTGGTCGATCTGCGGCAAAGTCACCTTTCGATCACAACGTTGGTCCAATTTCAGTAACTGTGCGAGTGTGGGATATATTAGTTGAAAGTGGCCGATTAAGGACATTTTCGTATTTCGACGAAAGACATGTGTCTCCGCATATGTCATTTTTCTGCCACAACTACATAGCATAGAGCTTTGTGTTCGTTTGTGGGGAGGCATACTAAGCTATTGTGTCAGAGAAAGGACAGCCAGTTCCTTTCCTCTGGGACCTACAGTTTAACGTGGAATCCGAACCACGGAGCGTCCTGGCATAGCTCATAAGATCAAACACAACTCTCAATATTCCTGCGGGAAACATTAACCACTGAGATAATTAATGAATATTATATTAGTCATTCTCATTAACTCTTGTTTCTCATATACCTTTCCTTTTCTTTTTAAAATACTCCATAAAAAATAGAAAATGTTTTCAAAATCACTGAACTACGGTAAAATCTGTATTAAACACACTTTAATGTCAGTCTTTTGTTCATCATTAAACTATCTTATAAGTGATTCTTTCTACCTCCGTTATGACAAACTTTGCTGTTCTGTACTAATTCAGGGAAATTAGGCTTAAAGAATTGTGATACAATCATCCCATTGTCTCGCCACGAACGTCTTATTTTACTAAACTGAATAACTCCCAAAATAAAATTCCTGGTTTTACCAAACTTATCTCAAACCATTCCTTTACATGCTGATCAGTTGTGAAATGTTATTAAAGTTTTGCATTATGTTTTCTTCCATTTATGGCGTAACACTATCACCTAATACTGTCGCTGATATAACTCGCTAATGCATTTCGGCATCCATTGCTATGTTACCACACCTTACAGCTTATCCTTATCTTTTTTAGCAACGACCCGAGGAAGAAAACTCAGGAGAAATTTAAACTCTGAACATAAATCGGTCTTAAGAGCGTCTGACTGCAGCCCGGATGATCGGGGTTCGATCCCCGACAAAGCCGAGAATTTTAGTTCGAAACGGCTCCCCAGGCCCACTTAGCGTGCTGTCCGTTGAGCATCGTGTAGGAAACTCCGCGAGACGATAACGAATAGCCTGAGCGTGGCGCCCACCCCGCCCCGTCCTTCTAGTGCCAATGGTTGCGAATGGAAATGTGGAGCTCTACCTCCGCGAATCCAAGGGAAAGCGGCAACTAGTTACAGAAGCCCCATGATATTTATCTTTCCCCCTAATTCACAATATTCACATTCCATTCACTTTAAACACATGTCACAATCATTAAATGAAGAAAAAAGAAGGAAAAAACCCATCAAATCTCTACTTTGATATTTACCACTTTGGTAGTATAAGAGTTTTAAATATTTATATGATAATGCTCATAAAGGTGGTAATTCTCTTCAGATTACTGACTTACAACACGAATTTCGCAAATTTAAAGCACACAAAAATCGTGTATAATTAATATATAACAAACAAGCAAATGCCCAAAATGCGTACGTTTGTGGAAAAATGTCAGCAAAGAAGAAAAAGTTTGAAAAATATTTGTGGAAAGTGTTAAAAAAAACTAATCGTGAAAAATTCGAACACATCTTGATATAGCTTCAAAATCAAAAGTATTCATAATATCACAAAATAATTATGTGTTCCTTCTGTTTATGACTAACCTTCGCTTTCTTGCAATACCTCTTCCAAGAAATTTGCCAAAAAACATTTTTTTTTTTTTTTTTTTACCGAGCGTGGTAATTGTGACCTACGTATAGTCAACCTGAATGTATGATGTTGTGATTGATTTAGTGCCCATGACTTTCTTGTATTCAATTTAGTTGAAAATGTCTGTTTATCGGCTTGAATGGAGCATAGTGTGATAGACTGTGGTTAGCATTCTATGCTTTTGAGTAAAATGTGTTGTAATATACACATGTCTTATGACATTTTTGCACTTTATACTGACTTCCAGACTCACGCAGATGCTTTTTGAGATTATTCCCAAGTTTAAGATTTTTTGCCCTTATAATCACCAGTTTAGTGTAGGAAATAACGGACTAGGGATTATAAGGGAAAAAATCTTAAACTTAGGAATAATCTCAAAAAGCATAAAGTGCAAAAATAAGTTAAGACATGTGTATATTACAAAACATTTTACTCAAAAGCATAGAATGCTAACCACAGACTATCACACTATGCTCCATTCAAGCCGATAAATAGACATTCTCAACTAAATTAAATACAAGAAAGTCATGGCCACTAAATCAATCACATCATACACTCAAGTTGACTATACGTAGGTATTTATCACAGTTATCCTTGAAAATATGTATGTCTCATGAATCGCAAACCCATAGTTTACTGAAAAAATTGAACACTGAAGTGCCCAAAGAAAGATACAAATATTCAAATAGCTGTATCATTGCGTATGTTTGTGCCGTGTAATGTCGAGGCTCTCGTGAGTCATGTGAAAGGTTTTCTGACGTTATTATGGTTGCACAGCATGAATTAACAAACTCTGAATGTGGAATGATAGTTAGCGCTGGAAGCATGGGACATTCCAATTTGGAAATTGTTCGTAAATTCAATATTCTTCCCTCCACAGTGTCAAAGGCACAGATTTCAAATTTGAAGAGATATTTCAGAGAACAATTCAGCAAATGGAAGGAAGGCTCAGGTACAGTAGAGTCAAGGTGGGAAGAGTTCAAGGAGATAATAAGAAAGGGGGAAGAAAAATTTATTCCAAAGCAAAAAATAAAGAGAAGTAGAGAACCTATGTACTATAATAGGGAAGTGAGGAGGTTAAAGAGGTTGGTAAGAAAAGAACATAACAGAGTTAAGAGACAGCAGGGTAGTAGGGAATATTTAAAACAACTAAACAAGGACTTAATAACAGCAAAGAAAATGGCTAAAGATGGGTTTATGAAGAGTATTGTCAGTGCAGGAGGACCATTGACTGATGCATCTAGAAATTTCTATGGCTATATCAGGAAACTGAGGGGAAGGGAGGGTGTAGAGACACTTATAGATAAGGATGGAGAAGAAGTTACTGACGATTTGAAAAAGGCAGAGATTTTAAGTAACTGGTTCAGTGAAAGCATTAGGGACAATGAATCAGAAACAGGAAGGTCTAATTCGGAGAACGAGCTTAACAACACAATTAGAAATGACGATAGTAAAAAATTTGTTATCCATCCTGAGGAAATCATGAAGGAAATAAGAAAGCTGAAAAAAATAAAGGGGCTGGTGAAGATAATATTACTACAGATACCCTAAAGATAGCCAGATGTGACATTGTACCTTATCTTGAAATATTATTTAAATTGAGTCTAGACACTTGCTGCTTACCACAGGACTGGAAAAGTACAATAGTAGTACCGGTACATAAGGGAGGGGCGAGAAATAGAGTTGAGAATTACAGGCCAATCAGTTTGACATCAGTGGTAGGTAAATTAATGGAAAGATTGATATGCAACTACATCAGAAATATATGTGAGGAACGTAAGTGGTTTTCAAGCAGGCAACATGGTTTCAGGCAAGGACATTCATGCGAATCTCAGTTGGTGGGATATATGCAAGATATTTCAGATGAAATGGACAAGGGGGGCCAAATTGATAGTGTAGCACTAGATCTGTCTAAGGCTGGCCGTCCAGTGGACGCGTATTCGCGCGAAAAATCTTCGCGCGAATACACGCGAATTCGCGCGAAGAGATCGCTCCAATCCAAACAAAGGTAATTTAATGTGACTCCGTCCACTGCGAGCGCCTGAGTCGCGCGAACTTACGCGAGGGCGACGAGATCCAAAATTTTTTGGATTTGTTCGCGCGATGGATATAGACAAACTGCTTGCTCTTGTTCTAGAACGAGCCCATTAGTGAGATCAAAAATTATCTCAAACCACCAGAAAAATGTCCAAATGAAGATGTGAGAAGATATTGGAACGAAAATGAATTCACCAGGTAATTAATTCTATTACTTATTAATTTATATAAACAAAATGCAATGTTAAATATCTATTATTTTCACACAGTATAGGCTTTATTTTTTGCTCGCTGTCATCAGTATATCTACTGGTTTGTTGTGATGGGTATTAGATGATTAAATAGAAACTTCCTGGCAACAATTACGAAAACAATACAAATCACACAAAAACAAAAATTACTGGAAATCGTCAGTAAATGTTTTAAGTGAAAATATGAAATATAAACAAGCATTCAGCAGCATATTTACAAAATAAAACGCTTTCAAACATTCAAAATCTTACTCATAACATCATAGGTCACATAATATTCTTAATTGCATTCCTTTAACCAATATTCCTTGCACTGTACTGCTTTTAATACAACAGTCATTCAGTTCATTTAAATCACTTTCATCCATTAAAACACAACATTGTTCGAATAATCATATAGACTTACAGTCGATCAATGCATATAATTCCAACAATTGAGAGAAAGGCATTGCTACTGTTCTTTCTGACACAAACAACAACAGAGAACTGGCAACAGAATCGCGCGAATCTGCTTTCAGTGGACGCGGTGTCTTCGCGCCAACACGGTTCGCGCGAATACAAGGTAACGGCCAGCCTAAGGCGTTTGACAGAGTAAGCCATAAAATGGTAGTAAATAAGGTAAAAACCATTGGAGTGGATAAGAAAGTCATTTGCTGGGTAGAAGAATTTTTAAAAGGTAGAAAACAGAAAGTTAGGGTAGGAAATGTAGTATCAAAAGAAGTTGAAGTAAAAATGGGTGTGCCACAGGGTAGCGTATTGGGACCATTGCTATTCATTATTCTAATTAATAATTGTGTTGATTGTTTACTATCTGAAATTAGATTATTTGCAGATGACATAATGCTGTATAAAATAACCAAAACGATAGAGGATTGTAAACAGTTGCAGGATGATCTGGACAGGATATCTAATTGGGTTGGTAAACATGGAATGAAGATAAATGCAAAGAAGAGTCAGCTTATTAGATACACAAATAAAAAACAAAAGATTAATTATGAATATAAGGTGGGGGAAGAATTGCTTGCTGAAGACTTGAAATGTAAATATCTTGGCATTACATTTGATAACAAGCGTAACTGGACAGGACACATTGGACAGGTGGTAGGAAAAGGTTTCAAAATCCTGCACTTGTTGGAGAGAGTGATGAGGGGATGCACGAGAGAAGTAAAGGAATTGGTTTACAAAACTTTGGTCAGACCATTGCTCGAATATGGTAGTGTAGTATGGGACCCTCATTTTACGTATCAAATACAGGAGTTGGAGAGGGTGCAAAGAAGGGCTGCTAGATTTGTTTCTGGAAATTATCGCAGAATGCAATCAGTGACGGATATGATAAAGGAGCTGGAATTGGATTCATTGCAAGACAGGAGGAGGATGAGGAGGGTCATGGGAGTGTACAAGGCATATACTGGTGATGTGGCATGGAAAGATATTGCAATAGGTATGAAAAGTAGTGCATGGAAGGGAAAAGATGACCATGACCACAAGCTGGCACTCGATTTCAGGCACAAGGGTGTGGGAAGATTCTCTTTTTTAGGTAAGGGTGTCAGGGATTGGAATGAGTTACCAAGAGAAATGATGAATAATTTACCGAAAACTTTGAAAGAATTTAAAGATAAAATTTGTAGAGGGCAAATGTAGGTAGGTGCAGGATTGGGGGAAGATGGTGTTTAGGGAAATTGCCACCGGAGCCTGTGCTCCATTGCAATTAAATTAAAATTAAAATTAGAATTAGAATATGCTGTGAATATGTACATTTCCACTTTGTCTCCCGCCATGGACAATGCAGTGGTTGGCCATGTCTCCTTAGTGATAAAGATCTGCAAGGTATGCGTCGAGATGTCAATGTTGACAGCAGACAACACTGTGCCAAAGAACAGAAAACCTAATGTGGGATGTACGGTAGACATGCCAGTGCAGCGAAATTTGCTCGTTGGTGGGATATGGCAACAAAAGACCGAGGCCAGTGCCTCTGCTAACAAAATGCCACTGGCTAGTGGCTACAGCGCCTCTTTAGGGCTCATCAATACATTGGTTTAACCCTAAACGACTGAGAAAAGGTTGCGTGGTTAGATGAGTCTAAATTATAACTGATAAGACATGACGATAGCTTCGAGTTTGGTGTTGACCCCACGAGGCATTGGACCCAGGTTATCAGAAGTGCTTTGTGTAAGATGGTAGTGAACTTGGTGATCCTTTTATGCGATAGATGAAATATTATGTTCCCACAAGTCAATAAATTGCTTCTTTTTTTTTTTGTTGCCGTCTATGCGAGAAACACCTTAGGTTTTACCAACTGCTTCAATCTTAAAATGTGTTTAGGTATTTCTTTCTCTAAATGTAATCAAAGAAGATGAAATATTAGTGGTCAGAAATGAATTATGACCATACTGATGCTGTTGCATCTAAAATTAATTAAAAACTTAAAGCAAAATTTAGTTAGACTATATTTTATAGCAATTACATACATTCGTTCTGTATTTATTACTTTTATCCAAACCATGAGTCAATGTTTTTTTTCCTTGGAGTAAGAATTATTGGACACTCAAATTAATACACATCTGCAAACTTAGCAGCCCATTATAAGATAAAAAGAAGCGTTTCAAGATTGTTAATCAATTTCTTCTTTCCTTAAAGTAACCAGTGCTTGTTTCAAACAAAAATCTTACCTTCAGATCAATAGTATAAGCAGTCCTTGTATCAACTTTTTTAATTTTTTCCGGGCAGGCCTTCTTTAGTGGATATTTCATCCTGCCATGTTCATCCAAAGGAAGCGCAGGTGGAAGCCTGCGTCGAGGAGGCATATTTTTTATGCGAATGGTACTCGCTGATGGAGTATAACAGCTGCCTATTGATTCGCTTGGCTTGCAGTACTCAAAGCTATCCTGTTTTTTTTTTTGTTTGTAAAAAAAAATAGCATTAATAAACATAATATCAGAAACACAAAAATTTTAAATTAACCAAATGACATTCCTAAGAGTTGAGATTAGTTAGTTACCATTAGCCAGTACCAGGTTTGGTTGATGGGAAAGGGGGAGGGGGGGGGTAGGAAGATGGCATATATATACAGGGCTAGTCGAAATGATTGTAGTGATTTCAGAAAATTTCTACAGATTTATTATTTGACATATAGTTACAAGATTACACAGATATATAAACAAACTCTGAAAGTTTTTTGAGTGTCTACAGATGCTCAATATGTGCACCTTTAGTGACTCTGCACACATCAAGTCTATAATCGAATTCTTCCCATACCATGGAGGAAAGAAATATATGTAGATGACGCAAGAGACCTTCACCACGCATTGAAGTGACGCTGGGCGGAGGAGGAGGGGTGGGGGCTAAGCCGTACCCATACAGACACGGGGTATATGTACAAAAACCTCAAGGGGACTCTAGGATAAACGTGACGCCGCAATCTGGTGATGGATTATTATGTACCTCGATGAGATAAATAAAAAATGAATAAAATTTTTTGATATCCTGTTTAGTTTTCGAGATATTCTGTCTCAAATGTGAAATGTTTTTGGTTGAAATTCAGAAGAAAAAATTGGTCAAAGTCATATTTGGTGATGGATTCTTATTTAAAAAGACGAGACAATTAAAAAATAAAGAATACAAATTTTCGATATCTAGCCTAGTTCTAGAGATATACTGTATCAAAAGTGAGGTGTCTTGAGTTGAAATGCAGAAGAAAACCTTCGCAAAAGTCAAATTTAATTATCAATTCTTATGTAACACGACGAGACAAATCGAAAATAAAGAATAAAATTTTTCGATATCGTGCTTAGTTTTCTGGGATATACTGTCTCTAAATTGAGGGGATCAGGTTGGGATGCGGCCTGGAACAAAATTAATTCTGCCAAAGCCACAATGAATTACATGGTGGACATGCAGAAAGGATATTTCAGTTTTTTTACTACCTCTTGTGGTTAGGTTGAAATGCGGCCTAGACCAGAATAAAAATAGTTATCTTGTTTCCATACATCGTAAGCTTAATTGGGATTACCTGGAAGTAGTTATATCGCGATACTTGTTTTGTCACTAACATGGTTCTCATAAAATTACTAACAATAATAGATAAATTCTTTGTCCCTTATGCAACAACAAAACCATTCTGGTACAGACTGTACTTAGACCTAACCACAATCTTCATTAAATTGCCGCTACAGAATCAAACTATGTAGACACAACCACACAAGCGTATTTGAATCGCAAACTGCATTTGGTGTAACAACATCGCTTGCTTCATCAAGATTCCTAGATTGCATAGCATAATTTAACACATTTAATTTCATCATACACTGTCAGTATAAACTGCAACGTGACGAAAGAAAGCGCAATACTAAATTCACTGAATCGCGATGTAAAACACAACCCTTTAAATCTCATTTTCAACACTCGTTAAAAAGTAATGGTAGTCTATTATGTGCAAAATAGCAAGGTATGCTGATTTTCTACACTACACCAATAAAAATTTGAGAACAAAGTCATCCCATTGAGAGCTATGACTAAATATTTATAGACAGGCAAAAAAGTTTACAATTCTCACTGCCCACTTCAACAACAATAATTACAATTCAACTTACTTATGAAATGATATTCCAGGTTCTTTCCTCTCTTGCCTATTTGTGCAACTGTATGCAACAAAAGATGGCATTATAAAACACTTATACACATTACAAAATTAAATAATCACAGCATCAAACACAATGTGAACTTTGTATTTGTTTGGGTTCGCAATATCACCGCTGCCGCCACCGCGCATGCACGAGAGTTTAGAGCCGGCGTCACAAATTTAAAGTCACTTCTCCTCCATATATTTCCTTCCTCCACGTTCCATACCCGATGCAGCATGTCTCTGTTAATGAGAGCAAATGCATTGGTGATGCGAACCCGCAGGTCTGGCAGATCAGCTGGTACTGGTGGCATGAACACTGTGTCTTTTACGAAACCCAAACAAAGAAGTCGCAGACGTACCCATTCCAGTATTACAATACGTTCAGGGGGGTGACAGATAAAATTGGCCGTCTACTAAAGAAGAAAAATATCCATCCAATATACAGAGCGCCTAGAAAGATCTCTGATGTGCTCATAAAGGTCAAAGACAAGAGGGAGAAACTGCATGCAGCGGGCGTGTACCAAATACCGTGTAGCACGTGCCAGAAATTCGTTTATAAATCAAGGATTATTTGTTACTCCTAACTTTCAGACTCAGTCGTAAATTGAAAATGTTCAGGCGTAATTATATTATAATTATGAAAATACAGATTTTATAACACACAACCTACACAAATAAATCAACACGTAAACTAAAAATTGTAAAATATTTTCCTTGAGGTACAAATTCTATGATTAATTTTGTATCACAGTTTTGTAGCACAATTTATTAGCAAGATCGCTGAAACAAAAACATTCAGTTTATTTAATATATCGTAGCTACTTGTCTTTATAACCGGTATAAAGTCAGTAATCTTATGAGATATCTTCACTTCCTTCGCTAAACTAATAACGCACACACTAGAATTGTTTTTTACTTCACGGTGTTTCCCCTACGTTGTTACCACATCTTCTGAACTTCAGAAACGTATTATAGATCAACAATACGAAAGGAATTATAATTGAAATTAATTATTAGAATTAAACCTTGAACATACAAAACTGAAAACGAAGTTCTCAAATGCAATCTTTCTAATTCAAGTTTTGATGCCTAGGCGTACTTTCGACGCCTTTTACGAAGACTGTAGGCGTAAAACAAAAAAATTCAGGGGTAATTACGCCTAACGCCCGGTCAATTTCGAGCACTGCCTGTAGCTATGGCCAAGTGTATATCGGCGAGACTGGACGGACGGTCAAAGAAAGGCTGAGTGAACACATAAGACATTTTAAAAATAACGACGTCAGCAAATCAGCTATAGCACAATATTCGGCCGACCGTGGGCACGCAGTTTTATTTAGTGACACTAGTGTACTGGTTCATGAAAGCAGATGGTGGCCCAGGCGTATCAGAGAAGCGCTGGAAATTAAAAAGAGACCAGATAATATGAACGCGGACGGAGGGCTACAACTTGACCAAATATGGTCATGCTTGCTTAGGAAAACGCGGGCCGCAAGTCCCCATTGGACAGGCCACGCTGGTGGCGGTAACTTGAGTGACGTCACTCCCAAAGGTTAGCGCGCTTTCTAGGAGCTATAGATGACAGCGATCCCAGCCTTGACAGTGCTCTGAAGAAGGCCGCAAAATGATGGCCGAATCGTTAGGTTTTCATAAAATGACGCGATTCAACCCGGGCAACCAAGATAACAAGTGTTTTATAGCCAACAGTAGTGAATCAGATTTATAAAAATGTAACGATGGATGACTTCCTGAAAATCATCAATGAAGTGTGCCAGTAGTCACTCAGTCCAGTTAAATATGAAGCAAGCAAACTTATTCTCCCTCTCTCCTGTTATCATGCTCTCTCTCACGTATGTCCTGTGCTGTGAAATCTATTTGTGTTAAATATTGGTATAATCAATGAACAATACGTACTGAGGCTGTAATTTACGTAAGAATCATAATGTTACGATATGGAAGATAATGTATTACTGCGGGTGCGCTTTCAGAACAAACTGTTTCACTAGTCTACATAATTGAACCATAAAAAATAATTGCTGCTTCTAAACAATAGTTTTTTCTCATACAATCACTGTTTTAACTCAGTGTGATTAAGAACATTTTTTGCTGTAGTTTCTTTCCTTTTTTGTTTATTTTTTTTTTTAAGTGAAAAAAATTAGAGAACCAACTTCCTGTTTAACATAGGGCCTTATCACTGACTTTGTAATGTAGTACTTGAGTTCTGAAGAAATACTTTCCAATCAAAATATTCGTCAGATTCTGGACAATTGGTTTAGTTAGTTACATGACGAATTTTGTATTTGTCAGCAAGACTGAATTTAATAGCAAAGTCATAAATAAACTGAAAATGTTTAGCTGATTAGAACTACCACAAGTCCTGAAGGAGAAATGATTTACCTTTGTTCCAGTCTCAGTATAAAAAAAAAACATAATCTTTATCTTTGACGTGTTAAGTGAATCATTAATTATTAAATCTTTTTCCTAATTATAATGTAACGATTACAGTTTCAACAATAAATTTGTCTGTAAAAGTAAGCACATATTATGATACGCACATATATACCAATTACAACTTACTTTGAATGGAACAGACTTTGTATAGCATGTCTTTGTTTGCATCAATGGTGGGAAAGCTGCATGCTCAAGACTGTACTCAACAAGCTTCGATGGTGGATCATAGTCAACTATTGGTAAGTTTGGCAGTGGTTTATTTCGCCGCCTACTGGGAGGCACAACAGGTAGTCTTGCATTAGGTTTTTTGTCCTCTTGCATTGCTGATCAAATGCCCAGCAGCTTGCTTAAGAAAATTGGAAATAACACCACCTAACTTCCTGATGCCTGTAAAACACATATTAAACTCTTAATTCAGATAAATTCAATAGACAATCTAAAAAACTAATTGTTAAATAGGAATTTTGCATTAGGATGAGTTTTTACTTTTGGAATCAAATAATGAAAACAGCATAAGAGTACAAACCACCAAGATAAAATAGGCATGACAATAATGGATAAACAAATAAAATCAGAATTTTTACAATTTCTGGTGATACATTTAAAAAAAAAAATGTTATCCTGTACTGTCTGTCATCACGAAGCACAATTACCATCATTCTCTATGCATGACAAATAGAATGGATAAGGCGATAATTAGCAATATCAAGATTATGAGGGTTGTCCTGTCGGTGTCGCGAAAACTGCGTCCAGTGAAATTTGCGGCCAGTAAAATTTGCGACCAGTATTCGGTCTCAACAATGCTGTAGCGGTTTGAATCTTTGAAATCGGAGTTTATTATTGAATAGGCTCAAACTGGTTGTGTTGACAGCCTCCCCGCTCGTGCTCTGCGGGATTGCTACCGTGCTACGTTTGTAGCCTATGTTTTAGAACAGCTGTTAACGCTAAAAATGTTTTATAGTTTATAATTGTTATTAAAACTTAAGTTATTTCTGCCTTAAAGGCGTAGAAAAGAAGTGTCATAACGAGCCTTATACTTGTAGAAACGTAGTAGATTTCATGCAAAATCTCCCTTTACATTACCAGTGCAGGAAATATTCTACTATCGGCAGTTGTGGGTTAACTGTTTTTGCAGTTATGACTTGAAAACCAAAACAAGCAAAGCTATACCTACCACGCAGGCAAATTCGAAAAAAGGAGGGAATGAGGTTTCCTCTTTCTGTAATCACTTCTCAGCACAAAATCCTATTTAGCACACTAGCTGGTTCCCACGACTCCGTTCGTGTTTGTAAAGAATTTGGATTGACAGCTACCGACATATAACCACCATGATGAACGATGGGAGACTCGAGGCTAATACCATACACAAACATCAGTGATCTGCGCAGGGTATTTATAGCTGCAAAGTGAAATATAAGGCCAAACATGTCTTTGGTCGAAATATGAAAATGCCGTCCGTCGATCAAATTCAACCATCTCCCACACCCCATAGCTACCAACATGACACCAACATGGTGCACGTTGGGAGACTTGGCATTAGTAGTGTCCTATAGGGAAGGAAGAATTTTTACCGTTAATCGATGACGTCACAGGACAAGTGGTGGGGAGCGCATAGTTCACTTTTCCGCCACCACGTGTCAGCACGTCCTGGTGTAGTCAGTGTCGATCGCATGGTCTACGCCGCTGACCTCAATTTGCACGGCTATTTCTGGGTGTACCGCTAACCTATGACGCGACAGCAGAACACTCAGTCTGAGTATTTCTTACACAACACCCCCGCGGGCGAACAACGGAAGTATCACACGACATTTTAATTTCAGCGCACAATTAGCGACGTCACAGGCCACCGCTATCAAGAATATCATTAGGAAATCTGCTTGCTTGCTGTTAACGTCGTTATGAAATTTCTTCCTAGCATTTTGTCATGTGTTATTGATATATTTAACTATTTTAATTGTTAAATTACCATAAATTAACTTCCAAATTTATTTTTTCTAGTTTTTGGACAAAATTTATTGCTTCCTTCTGCAAATACTATTTTTTGGTTGAAATAAGTCCTTACTTGAAAATCCCCCCCCCCCCACTCAACTCTACCTTGTATTTCATACACATTTTGTAAGGTCATTTCTTACCCTTGATGGTCATGCTGTTAACGTAACATTTAATGGAAATTTCGTTGCTATTTAATGGCTATTTATTTCCTCCCAACATCCTCATTAGCAATGTGTTACTTATACACACACAAAGCTCTATTTCATCTGCTTCATGTCTTTCAATGATACCCAACGCGACTCTTGTGATATGTCAGTTATAAACTATGCTCTCTCTCATTTCTAGTATTTCATACCCGTGATAAGGGTATAATACTACTCCATCTTACTCAAGGAATATACAAAATTGTGAGGTAGGGGTTTAGTTAATAAAAAAAAATTTATTGGTAAATGATACAGATTTGTTGAAATTTTAAAATATATTTTATTGGATAATAATACATCATTCTGTACTTATGGTTTTATTTCATGTGTGTCATAGGCCTCACATGCATTCAAATGCTTCCCCCCCCCCTATTTTTCCTAATTATTCACTTTATATCAATTTATTGCCTAACACGTTATGTAATTCTATACCAAAGCATGTATACCTTTAAACGTTGCTAATGTTTTTATATGGGTGGCATAAATTCTCAGCCTTACACATTACTGTGAATAACATAGACGTTCAACTTACGGGCGTATCTCAAACTCGAATGGCACGAGGGGAGAAAGAATTCATATAAACATCAAATCTCAGCATCTCGACTGTGACTCAGTGGTTAAGGCGACAGACCAGAGATAGAAAGGTACTCGGTTGGAATTCCTGTCTGAGCGGTGATTTTCATAAGCCCTTAACCCACCTTCACCTCTGGCAGAGATTGCTGTGTAATGTGAAGTACGTCAGAACTCTTCCGTGGCTCGGATTCCACGTTAAACTGTAGGTTTCTTCTAAGGCTAACAACTCTATAGTTATGTATACTTTCAAAAGCAAAGCCTCAAGACAAACGAAGCCTTAACGTAGTCCTGGGTGACCTAGACGAGCATAGATACTGGATTGATGGGAGCCAACAGTCAGATGAAAAATTTTAATATCACGATCGTCTCTTGTTTCTGAGCTCAACATATTGCTCTGTGCATAAAAAACACACCCGCACTCACTAAAGGATAAGTTTTAAGAAGGATTTTGGACAGGTATAAGGCAAATGGATGTAGGTATGGGCAGCGTAGGATGTGTAGTTCATTTTCACCACTAATCTTCTGTGTGTGTGTGTTTTTTTGGTAATGTATGCAGCTGTGAGTGAGCATCCAAATTACGGCATTGCAGCCTGTGTTAAGAAAGGCTCTTGAATCTACTCATGCCTTTGTGATACTAGGGGCACATGTTACTGGGTGGCTTATTGTTATGTGGGTGATATGAGATGATGCTGCTGTGAACAATTATGTACTTGTGCACATGCTAATAGATGGCAATGATGGCTGAGGTGAGTGAGAGGCGCGGCGATGCTAGTGTGAACATTTTGGTACCTGCGGTAGCTGTTACTGATGGATTTTTTCTGGTTCCAGGGTTAATGAAACTACGGTATATGGTCTCATTAGTTGAGGTATAATCCTTACATTTACCACTCCTGTTTCACCTACACTGCCTATACCTACATCCATTTGCCTTATTCCTGTCCCAAATCCTTCTTAAGACTTATCCTTTAATGAGTGCGGGTGTGCTTTTTATGCACAGAGCAATATGTTGAGCTCAGAATCAAGAGATGATCGTGATATTAAAATTTTTCATCTGACTGGCAGACTGTTTGCTCCCCTCAATCCAGTATTTATGCTCGTCTAGGTCACCTGGGTCCACGTTATAGGCTTCTTTTGTCTTGAGTCTTTGTTTTTGAAAGTGTACACAACCATAGAGTTGTTAGCCTTAGAAAAGATCTACAGTTTAACGTGGAATCCGAGCCACGGAAGCGTTCTGGCGTACTTCAGATTACGCGGCAATCTGTGCCAGAGGTGAAGATGGGTTAAGGGCTTATGAAAATCACCGCCCAGACAGGGATTGCAAATTGAGGTCAGCGGCGTAGGCCATGCGATCGACACTGGCGACACCAGGAAGTCCTGACACGTGGTGGCGGAAAAGTGAACTATGCGCTCCCCACCACTTATCCTGTGACGTCATTTATAAACGAAAAAAATTCTTCCTTCCCTATTAGGACACTACAGGCGTTAATGTCACACACAATCACTAGTGGATTGCGCTAGGTAGTTTTGGTTGTGGAATGTCTATTTTTATTTCAGGTCCAACACTTACAACCAACATTTCTACCACATCCCCACACCTACCGACATACAATCACCATGGTGAACAGTGAAAAACTCCAGGTTAGAAACATATGCAAACGCCCAAAATCTGCAGTTGGCTGCAAGTTGAAACATAGGGACACACATTTCTTTTGTAAAAGGACGAAAATGCGCTACGTCTACAAATATCAACCATCATATCTCCCACATCCCCATACCTACCAACATGTAACCACCATAGCGCTCGTTGGGAGACTCGATGCTACTACCACACTCAAAAACCAGAGGTTTGCGCTGTATAATTTTGGCAGCAAAGTGAAATATACGGACACATATGCCTTTGGTTGAAATACGAAAATATCCTTGATCGACCACTTTCAACCACAATATCTTCCACACCTGCAGAGATATCGAAAATCGACCAACGTTGTGCACGATCGGTGAATGTATGCTACCACCACACACAAATACTTGTGATCTGTGCTGGATACTTTTGGCTATAAAGTGATACATAGGCACAAACACGCCTTTGATCGAAATGCGAAAGTGATCCAGGTCGACCACTTTCAACCACCGTATCTCCCGCACCCCCATAGCTACTGACATCTAACCACCATAGTGCTCAATATGAGTCTTGATGTTACTACCACACACAGACCCCAATGGTCTGTGCTCTGTAGTTGTGGTAGGAAAGAGAAGTATTGGGACACACAAGTCTATGGTAGAAATATAAAAAAGCGCAACATCGAACGTCTTTAACCGCCATGTCTCCCATACCCCCACAGCTAACGTCATTCGGCCAACGTTGTAGACGTTAGAAAACTTCGTGCTACTACCACACACAAACAGGCTGAAATGTGAAATATAGGGAAACACACGTCTATTTATACAAATATGAGATTCATAAATGACATTGGTGAAAAATTTAAGACTGTGTATCTGCTATATGCTGATGATATGAAGATCTTCAGAGCAATCTACAGTGATCATGACATTGATACTCTACAACATTTCCGAGTTAGAGGAATGGTGTCAGATAAATAAGTTGCATTTTAACATTAAAAAAATGAGCTATCGTGGTGTTTTCGCGACGTCACAACCTGCTGCCTGTTAACTACTTATTATGTTGTCAAAATCAGAAAATACTTAACTCAATAAAATACTTGGGATTGTCGATTGATGATAAGCGTACTCTCTGATCGTATTAACTACATAACTCTGCGAGCATTTGTGTCTTTGGATTCATATGTAGATGTGGGAAAGAATTAAAAAAACGTTAATACACTGTTTCAACTTTTCTCCGACTTTGTCAAACCATTACTGGAATATGGTAGAATTGTCTGGTCACCATTTATAGATCAACGAGGTGTTTGTGGTGAACTGTAAAAGAATAATTAACAAAGTAAATGAATTTGCAAAACTTAATAGAGATACCCGAACCACAAGTAATAATTAGGATAGAGAGTTGGTTAAAAGAAGAAATACTAGACAGCGACGTTTTTCCTGATGGTTACAAAGTGTACTGCAGAGGTAGAGGAGCAATTGGTGGAAGAGTTTTCATACTAGTTAGCAAAAACTACCACTGGTGTTCACAGATTAAGACCATGAGTTATGGGGTAGATTTCTGGGATAATAAAAAAGAAAAAATCCGGGTGTTCGCTGCTTACCGCTGTGGAGAAATGACAGATGAAGATGAGGCACTTGGGGAGAAATTAAATTCATACTCAGATTTCAGAGGTGAGAATTGAATGGCCATTATTGATGGTGATTTGAATTTGCCAGGTGTGATCTGGGTACGATATAATATCAATAACACAAGGGAACACAGCTTTGCAAATACCTTAATAAGGGAAGGAGGATTTACACAAGTGGTAGAGCAAAACACTATGTGACAAAATATCTTGGATATATTGCTAATAAAGCCCGATGATAAACTTGTGGGGTGTCAAGTAACCGAAGGAACAAGTGATCATGAAGCAGTTCTGATGGATATTAGAAGATTCAGTGAACCAGCAGCCAGAATGGAAGGGGGAAATAGATATAATTATAAAAAGGCACAGATTACAAATTTGAAGGGATTTTTCAGAGAACGTTTCAGCAAATGGAAGGTAGTATTAGGTTCTTCGGTGGTTTAATTTATATATATTGATTAATTAAAAAATCCACCAAAAGGTTATGTTGAAGATTTGTTTATTTGCTCAAAACGAAGTCAGCGATATTCACAAGCATAGATACAATACAGAGATGCACTTCTGAGCCGTCGCAAATAAAATCTCTGTGAACTCAACTTGAAAAACTAACTGGATGAATCTCTCTGTAAAACTGAATACTGAATGAATGAATGACTCTGTCCAGCCGATCTGTTTATATAGTCTCCATCGAAATTACGAGAATTCTTCAAAAGGCATCCGCCCGATATTTCTCGAACATTAACAATCACTCAAACAATCAAACATATTAAAAACAATCGGAATTAATACAAAATTACTTAACAACATTACAAAATGATCAGAAATGGTAATTAGAGATACTTAAATACAAAATTATTTGCAGAAATCATATCAAACTGTAGAAAATTGTCCTGTAGACATCATAACTTGCATTAATACATGGAATTACAAACATTTAAGAAATTCTCTTGCACCATTCGGTTCTTAAATATATTAAATGGACTTTGAATAATTTTCTTTCATAAAACAAAGTCTATTTACACTGATTTACAAGAAATTACAAACAAACATACCAGATCATATTCAAGCAAGCTTTAGCTCACTACAAATACTCAAATTCAGGTATGAAGGCTGTTACAGTAGGTACAAGTATAGTAGAGTCAAGGTGGGAAGATAATTAGAAATGGGAAGAAAAATTTATTCCAAAGCAGAAAATAAAGAGAAGTAGAGAATCTGTGTGTACTATAATAGGGAAGTGTGGAAGAGGTTGGTAAGAAGAGAACAGAATTAAGAGACATTAGGGTAGTACAGAATATTTAATACAACTAAACAAGGACTTAATAATAGCAAAGAAAGTGGCTAAAGATGGGTTTATGAAAAGTTTTTTCAGTGCAGGAGGACCTTTGACGATGCATCTAGAAATTTCTGTGGCTATATTAGAAAACCGAGAGGAAGGGAGGGTATTGAGACACTTATAGATAAAGATGGAGAAGAAGTTACTAACGATTTGAAAAAGGCAGAGATTTTAAGTAACTGATTTAATGAGAGCATTAGGGACAATGAATCAGAAACGGGAGCGTCTAACTTGGAGAACTAGCTTACCGACACAATTATACATGAAGATACCAAAAAATTTGAAATTGATCCTGAGAAAATCATGAAGGAAATAAGAAAGCTGAAAAAAAAAATATAAAGGGGCTGGTGTAGATAATAATACAACAGAGATCTTAAAAATAGCCAGATTTGTCATTGTACCTTATCTTGAAATTATATTTAAATTGAGTCTGGATACTTGCTGCTTATCACAGGACTGTAAAAGTGCGATAGTAGTGCCGGTACATAAGGGTGGGATGAGAAATAGAATCGAAAATTATAGGCCAATCAGTTTGAGATCAGTGGTAGGTAAATTAATGGAAAGAATGATATGCAACCACATCAAAAATATATGTAAGGAACATAAGTGGTTTTCAAGTAGGCATCATAGCTTTAGTCAAGGATATTCATGCGTATCTCAGTTGGTGGGATATTTCAGATCAAATAGACAAGGAAGGCCAAGTTGATCGTGTAGCACTAGATCTGTCAAAGGTTTTTGACAGTGTGAGGCATAAAATGGTAGTAAATGAGGTAAAAACTATTGGAGTGGATGAGAAAGTGATTTACTGACTAGAAGAATTTTGAAAAGGTAGAAACCAGAATGTTAGGGTAGGAAATGCAGTACCAAAAGAAGTGGCAGTAAAAATGGGAGTGCCGCAGAGAAGCGTATTCGGACCATTGCTATTAATTATTGTAATGAATAATTGTGTTGATTGTTTACTATCTGAAATTAGATTGTTTGTAGATGACATAATGCTATATAAAAGGATCAAAACGGTAGAGGACTGAAAATAGTTGCAGGGTGATGTGGACAGGATACCTAGTTGGGTTGGTAAACATGGGATGAAGATAATTGTAAGAAGAGTCATCTTATTAGATACACAAATAAAAGATTAAGATTAGTACCTGGGTGACCGATCTTCGCTCGGCATCTTTCGATTTCTATTTAATATCCAAGATTTCGAGTAAGGTTTGATTAAAGTAAAAGGCTTGAAGACTTCCTAGGCGTTTTGAGGTGCACAGTTAACCAAAGAGAAACTTCACTAACATCATTAGGCTTACTGGTACCTGAACCTTCTACGTAATGAGGTTAGAGCCGTTTTCGAGAAACCAAATACAAAAATTGCAATTTTTTTTTTTTTTAATCGTGTTAAAAACTTGAATAGCAAAACGTTATCTACATATGAAATTTCATCCAAATAGTTAGATCCATTTGCGAGACCGCCTCATAAATTGCTTTCAAAGAAAAATGCTATTATTATGTTAAACAGAAATCTTAATGCCAGTCAGGGATTGATTAACGCTGCGAGATTTGTGTTAATTCAAGGCATTCTACGAAAACCCTTGATGATGGATTTTTATGTACCTCGACGAGAAAAATTTACAGTACAAAATATTTTTAAATTTATATATCTCGCTTAGTTCTCGAGATATCATATCGCAAAATTGACGTGGTTGATTGAAATGCGACCTGGACCAAAAGATAAATTTCGTCACAGCCAAGTTTGATGAAACTCGTCGAGAATAATCGAAAATAAAGAATTTATTTTTCTGATACCTCAAGTGAAGAGGTTAGGATTAGATCCGACCTGGACCAGAAAAAGAATCCACCAAAAGCAATATGTCGATACGGTGGAAATGTACTTTTAATGTTTTATTTTGTTCCAAATGGTTGTTGTTAGGTTGAAATTCAGCATGGATCAGAAGAAACGTCGCCAAAAGCACAAGGAACTATACCTATAACTGATTTTTGACATGCTATATCTCGTAAACCAAGCGAGATGTCAAGAACATTTATTCTTTACTAGATATCCTATCCAGATCACCCTTCAACTGTTTACAATCCTCAACCGTTTTGATCCTTTTATATAACATTATGTCATCTGCAAACAATCTAATTTCTGATAGTAAACAATCAACACAATTATTCATTAGAATAATAAACTTCAATGGTCCCACTAAGCTAACCTGTGGCTCTTCCATTTTTACTTCCTTTGACACCGCATTTCCTACCCTAACTTTCTGTTTTCGACCTTTCAAAAATTCTTCTATCTAGCAAATCACTTTCTGTCCACTCCAATAGATTTTACGATTCTACTACCAAACACAAACACCAATGCTATATGCTATGTAGTTGTGGCAGAAAAGTGACATATGTGGAGACAGTCGAAATACGAAAATATCCTTGGTCGGCCACTTACAACCACCATATCTACGACAGTACCACAGTTTCTGAAATTCGGCCGCTGTTGTGAACGAAAGGTGACTCTGTGCTACTACTACACACAAACGCCAGTTATCTGTGATCCGTAGTTTTCGCTGAAAAGTGATACACCATGACACTTTTGTCTTTGGCAGAAGTATGAAACTGCCACATGTCGACCACTTTCAACCCCCATTTCTCCCACACCCCCATAGCTACCGACATCTAACAACCATAGTGCACTACATGAGATACGATTCTACTACCAAACACAAACACCAATGCTCTATGCTATGTAGTTGTGGCAGAAAAGTGACGTATGCGGAGACAGTCGAAATGCGAAAATATCCTTGGTCGGCCACTTATAACCACCATATCTACCACAGTACCACAGTTTCTGAAATTTGGCCGCTGTTGTGATCGAAAGGTGACTCTGTGCTACTACTACACACAAACACCAGTTATCTGTGATCTATAGTTTTCGCTGAAAAGTGATACACCATGACACTTTTGTCTTTGGCAGAAGTATGAAATTGCCACAGGTCGATCACTTTCAACCCCCATATCTCCCACACCCCCATAGCTATCGACATCTAACAACCATAGTGTACTACATGAGATACGATTCTACTACCAAACACAAACACCAATGCTCTATGCTATGTAGTTGTGGCAGAAAAGTGACATATGCGGAGACAGTCGAAATACGAAAATATCCTTGGTCGGCCACTTACAACCACCATATCTACCACAGTACCACAGTTACTGAAATTCGGCCGCTGTTGTGATCGAAAGGTGACTCTGTGCTACTACTACACACAAACACCAGTTATCTGTGATCTATAGTTTTCGCTGAAAAGTGATACACCATGACACTTTTGTCTTTGGCAGAAGTATGAAATTGCCACAGGTCGATCACTTTCAACCCCCTTATCTCCCACACCCCCATAGCTACCGACATATAACAACCATAGTGCACTACATGAGATACGATTCTACTACCAAACACAAACACCAATGCTCTATGCTATGTAGTGTTGGCAGAAAAGTGACATATGCGGAGACAGTCGAAATACGAAAATATCCTTGGTCGGCCACTTACAACCACCATATCTACGACAGTACCACAGTTTCTGAAATTCGGCCGCTGTTGTGATCGAAAGGTGACTCTGTGCTACTACTACACACAATCGCCAGTTATCTGTGATCTATAGTTTTCGCTGAAAAGTGATGCACCATGACACTTTTGTCTTTGGCAGAAGTATGAAATTGCCTCAGGCCGACCACTTTCAACCCCCATATCTCCCACATCCCCATAGCTACCGACATCTAACAACCATAGTGCACGACAGGAAAGACGATTCTACTACCACACACAAACACCAAAAGTCTATGTTATGTAGTTGTGGCAGGAAAGAGAAGTATACGGAGAGACGAATTTTTGGTCGAAATCTGAAAACGCCCTGCACTGACCAACTTTAATCATTATATCTCCCACATCCCCACAGCTATCGGCATTCGGCCAACGTTGTGCACGACAGGAAATTCCATGCTACTTCCACCCACAAACATCAGTGATCTGTGCTAGGTAGTGGTGCCTGAAAAGTGAAATATAGGAAAAAACACGTCTATTTTTATATATATATAAGATTTTCGATATGTTTCGTCGCGTTCTATAAGAATTCATCATCAGATTGTGACGTCATGGTAATGATAGAACATCATCAGTGCTAAATCAATTCACTCCGCTAAAACTATGCTCATACCTCGCGTGGTAGTATTTAATGACAAACTAACAACCACTTTTTACGGTCAAAAAGTAAACGGTGATTAGTTTATAACTGGTACCGGTAATATTATTTTCAAAGAAGTTTATCATCTCTGACAAAACCAATCATAAATTTTTAATTATCTTCCTTTTTAAATGTTTTACAATTAAACTTGCAATGTTACTATTTCCACGCCTCAGCCAGTATACAAGAACTGTTCGCTTAAATATTCTTTGAAATCAGAGAGAATCTATTTGTAGGCTTTCTGGTACCTGAATTGTCTACGAGTTGGCGCTAGTGCCGTTTTCGAGATATCAAGTGAAAAAATTGTGTGTATTTTGCAAACTCGCTTTTTTGTACGGAAGACAACTATTTAGGTAATCTTAAAAGTCAAAACATTATCTAAATATCAAATTTCATACAAATCGTCATAGCCGTTTCCGAGATCCGAAGTATATATATACAAGAATTGCTCGTTTAAAGATATAAGATAAGGTGTGGGAATAATTGCTTGATGAAGACTTGAAATGTAAATATCTTGGCATTACATTTGTTAACAATCTTAACTGGGCAGGACAAATTGGACTGGTGGTAGGAAAACGTTTCAAAATTCTGCATCTGTTGGAGAGAGTGATGGAGGGATATACGAGAGAAGTAAAGGAATTGGGTTACAAAACTTTGGTCAGACCATTGCTCAAATATGGTAGTGTAGTATGGGACTCACATTTTGAGTATCAAATACAGCAGTTGGAGAGGGTGCAAAAAAGGGCTGCTGGATTAGTTTCTGGAAATTATTGCAGAATGCAATCAGCAACAGATATGATAAAAGGGCTGAAATGGGATTCTTTGGAAGAAAGGAGGAAGGTAATGAGGGTCATGGGAGTGTACAAGGCATATATTGGTGATGAGGCATGGAAAGATACTGGTGTAAGAATGGAAAAAAATGCATGGAAGGGAAAGGATGACACCGACCACAAGTAGGCATTGGATTTTAGGAAGAAGGGTGTGGGAAGATTCTCTTTTTTAGGCAAGGGTGTCAGGGATTGGAATAAGTTAACAAGGGAAATTATGAATAATTTACCGAAAACGTTGAAATAATTTAAAGTTAAAATTACAGAGGTCAAATGTAGGTAGGTGCAGAAAAGGGGAAGATGGGTGTTTAGGGAAATTGCCACCGGAATGTATGCTCCATTGAAATTAAATTAAATTAAATTAAACAAATTAGTTGTGTCGAAAAAGTCCAGCATAAGTTGTGTACCTCATAAATAATCATACGATAAATAAAACTGTTACACTATCCTCATGGTTAAATCTTTACAGACGTGTGTGATATCTATCACTATTATAACATTAACAGCCTATGAAGTCGGAGGCAATTGACAGACCAAGGTTTTTTTACAAAGTTGTTAGTGGTCTTACCGACTCACCAGAAATACTAGAGCAATTCCGATTTAAGTGCTCTAGGGTAAATCTTCGAACATGAAGACTGCTGAATGCTTAACAAAAACTATGTTCCTTTTGGACCATACCATAGAATAATAAGTATCGTTAACTAACATGCTACCAACATCTACTTCTTTGGAGGATCTCATGCTGGACTAATCTCGAACATCAAAAAACTTTTATCACTTATCTTTTATGTTGATGTTAAGAATTATTTCTTTATTTACAAAGACGATTGGCGTATAAATAAATCTATATAAATAAAAATGAATCGCTAAATGCGTTGCTAAGCGTAAAACTCGAGAACGGCTCGACCATTTCGGATAATTTAAAAAAAAAAAATTTTTGTTAAGGCACAAGGAAGGTTCTTATGGAGAGAAACAACGTAAAAATTGCGAGGTAAATAGTTAAAAACAACATTTTTTTCCCCCATACAAATCAGTCAATTAAAAAAAGGCGCATTAGGATTATCTTTGGTATGCCTACTAGTTGATTCGGCTGTATGGATATTAATCTATGCCTGCCCAAAATAAAGTTCCAAGGAAAAAAAGGTTTTTGTGTCATCAATGATAATAATAATACTGACGTAGGCCTACTTGTCATCATTAATTCCTCTGTGTGTGGCATTTTCTTGGTTGTGATTTCGCCCGAACAATACTATACTCGGAAATGCCAAAATATTATATACTTGGAATAAATTCTCAAAGACGGAAACAAGGCAAACCAGTTCCAAGTTACCCAAATGTATATTCCTCCGATGCAATTGGTCGACTTTATTCAGTACATCCAAGCAATGATGAGGTTTTTTTTATTTTTATTTTTTATTTTTCGATTACTATTAGTCAATGTTCGAGGCCCAACATCATTCCAACATTTACTAACTGTTAATCGTTAATGGTGAATTATGTGGCTCTTACAGAGAAGCCTGTCAGCGTTTGTAACTGTTAGAAAATGATGCTCATTGGGATCAAACTTTAAATGATGCTGAAATTCATTCTAAAGCTCATCAAATACGAAAATTGTTTTCTATAATTATATCAACATGCTTCCCGTCAAAACCAATTGATTTAAGGGTAAAATACAAAGCTGATATATGTGACGATATCTTGCATCAAATGCGAAGTAGTACAGGAAATCTAAATTTACAATTCAGAGAAGAAATTTACAACGAGCCGTTGATTTCAAATTAAGACATGTGCTTGATGATATCAAACAAAGTATTATCTCAATTAGGCATTGCCGCGCCTAATCGCCCAATGCACGGCGCTTCTAATGAAGAAAAACTGTACGATCTTGATGCTTTAAGGGAATCAGTTCGAATAAATGTTCCGCTGTTGAACCAACAACAAAAGTATGTCTTTGATACAATTATGACAGTTCTAAATGATGGAACTGGAGGGATTTACTTTTTGAACGCTCCGAGTGGTACAGGAAAGACTTTTGATTTCATTGATTTTAGCAACAATTCTCTCACAAAATTGCACTCGCACTTCCTTCCTCTGGTATAGCAGCCAAATTGTTGGAAGGCGGTCTAACAGCCAATTCAGCGCTAAAATTTACATTGAATATTCAAAGCAACGAAACTCCGACCTGCAACATTTCCAAGAACTCTGTAATGGCAAAGGTTTTGCAGCAATGTGAATTGATAGTATGAGATGAAGGCACATAAAAAGTCTTTGGAGGCATTAGACAGAACTGTGAAAGATCTGCGAAACAATCAAAACCGATTTGGTGGAGCGATGATTTTGTTAGCAGGTCAACGTCAGCGGATGAACTCAATGCATGTCCTCCATTTTGTGGAAAAACATTAAGATACAAAATTTAAGTAAGAATATGCTTGTCGAATGGCAAAATGATAAATCTGGATAAATATTTTCAAAACAACTCATTGAAATTGGTAATGGCAAAATCCCTGTAGACGTTTTGACTGGCTGCATTACATTTCCTGTCAATTTTTGTCAGTTTACTGAATCTAAAACCGAGCTCATACAAAAGGTGTTTCCAAACGTCGCTCAAAATTACAGAGATCATTTTTGGTTGAGCGAACGAGCGATATTAGCTGCCAAAAACGTGGATGTAAATGAAATAAATATCAAAATTCAAAATGAAATTGCCGGTGAATTAAGGACACACAAATCAGGATTGCGTAACTATCCAAGAAGATGCCGTCAACTATCCACCAGAATTTTTGAACTCACTGGATTTGCCTCATAATCATCAATTAAAAGTAGGATCGGTGGAACATAGCCTGGAACAACGCCATGGCTTCGATTTTGAGAATACCAGGATATTGGCGCGTACAAGGAACTTCTGGGACAGTATTCTCACAGAAGCAGTTGAAATTAACACCACGCGCAATCTCGTCAACCGGGGCAACCCCCCCACCAACGCGCCCGGGAGACAACACCAGCCGCTCAGGACTCCGCCGGCAATCTCCGCGCGACCACTGGTCGCAGCGGCCATGCGCCTTCACAGCGCGGCACACGTCAAGCCGCAGGCGGCCAGGCAGCCGTCCTGCAACAACTTCTAAGAGCTGTGACTGAACTGTCACAGCTGGTGGCCAACCTACAGCCGTTTCAGACAGCGAAGCGACTCCCTCTCCTAGCCACAGCCTGCCCGACCTTCACCTAAATTCAACATCAAAAAGCTACAGTCAACAAACCAAGCAACAGGGACGGAGGGGCAGGAAATGCCCAATAGCGTCCCGTGTCGCCATGGCGGGCCATGGCGACACAAACCACCAATGATCATCATCATCATCAACTGTTCTTGCCCGACTGACCACGAGACCGTTGCGGCCCATCTGGAGGAGCAAGGTCTCAGCTACGCTGTCAGGCAAGCGGGCAGGCCACGCCGACTGGTGGTCCGCGGGCTGCCAGAAACTACAACGACAGAGGAGGTCGTTAATGGCTTCAAGGAGCACGGGTAACTGTGAGGGACGTCGTCCCCATGGTGAAACCGGGCACCGAGGAGCGGCTCCCTCTCGTCGCCTTCACCGCAGACCCTCCTGCCACAGCAGCACTCCAAGTGAAGAAGCTACTCGGCCAGGAGGTCCGGGTAGAGCCCAAGAAACGCTCGCCAGCTGCACTGGAACAGTGCTACCGATGCCAAGGGTTCTCGTACCAAGCAAAGAACTGCAGCGCAGCTGAGCGTTGCGTACGCTGTGGGCAACAGCACAGCGTCAAACAATGCAGCCGCCCACGCGAAGCGACGCCAACATGTGCTAACTGCGGCCTATCTCACTCAGCCGCCTACGCGGGTTGTATCGCTAGGCGCAATCTGCGAAAGTCGGCAGCCAAGAAGAAGCGTCTCCATACGCGGGCCGCACCCACGCCGACAGCAAAAGCGCCCGGCCGGGGTGTTGCCATCGAAACTTCAAGAGGCACACTACTACTAATTTCGGCGTACAGACCCCCCCCCCCCCAGGGACGTGTCGACGAAGAGGAGGTGGCTGCACTTCTTCGATTGCGCGGGACGGTATTCATGGCAGGGGACCTGAACGCCAAGCATACAGCCTGGAACTCGCGAATCACCAACACCGACGGTAGGCGACTCCTGCGCGCTACTGAGGGGCAGGACGCTGTGGTCTGGGGCCCAACAGAGCCAACTATTATCAGGGGTAGAGGTTCGCCTGATGTACTGGATGTAGGGATTGCGAAAGGGTTGCAACACACTGTGGCAGTAACCACAAAAACGGCCCTATCGTCAGATCATCTCCCAGTTATATTCTATATGAATATAGGGGTATCTAAACAACCAACAAGACGCACAAGAGATTTAAGGCGAATCAACTGGGATCTATACAAGCAACATTTAGATGAATGCATTAATAATGCTTCCCCAGTAGAAGAGGTAGGTCCCAGTGTGGCAATGGACTTATTTGCGGGACTGGTGAACGAAGCAGCAGATCTAGCGACTCCACCAGCACGACAACCTAGGGAGATGTCCAGGCAGTTACCTCCGGACATCCGACAGGCAATCACCCACAAGAACCGCCTGACGAGAGACTGGCAAGTCACCAGAGATCCTGCCACAAAACGTGTAATTAATAGACTGCAGAGGGAAATAAAGGCTGCTGTCGAAAAACACAGGAATCAAGAATGGGCTGGTCTTATCGGAACACTCAGAGCTGATGATGGTTCAGCCTGGAAAGTAACAAAACGCATGCTTCTCCGCCGGCAAAGAATACCACCGTTAGTAGTAGGCAACAGAATAGTCTGTGAACCTACAGACAAAGCGAATGCAATTGCCGACAACTTCCAAGCAAACTTCCAACCAATAAAAGAGCCTCGAGATGACGCCCATATCAGCTTGGTCGCACAACGCCTGCAGCAGTACCTCTCAATTGATCCACTACCGGAGGACGACATTGACCCGACTACAACTGAGGAGGTCCATGCACTTCTAAAACGAGTTGAAATTAATAAAGCAGCTGGACATGACCAAATTAGTGGCCAACTTTTGAGGCAGCTTCCACCATCGGCGACTGAGTACATCAAGTCGGCATTCAACAGCATAATGGCTACTGGTGAATACCCGAAAGTATGGAAGCACGCGGAAATTGTCCCTGTGCCCAAGTCTCGCAAAGACAAGCGCTCCACGAAATCCTACAGACCAATAAGTCTTCTCCCCATCCTGTCTAAAGTATTTGAGAGAATTTACCTACGCAGACTTCACAGGCACATCGAAGATGAAGGTATTTTCCCGAATGAGCAATTTGGGTTTCGGCGCAACCACTCTACGCCTCAACAACTATTACGACTCACTGAGTATGCCATGGGAGCCTTCGAGAGAAGGGAGTATTTTGGTGCCGTATTCCTGGATGTATCCCGGGCATTTGATTCTGTCTGGCACGACGGCCTACTTTATAAGCTGCTGACGCAGGGATTCCCGCTACAACACGTCAGACTAATTAAAAACTACCTGAATGGAAGAAGCTTCCGAGTGGTAACGGAGGATGCTGTCTCGGCAATAAAAACTATCCATGCTGGGGTCCCTCAAGGATCTGTCCTTGGGCCGGTCCTCTATAACTTATACACCGCCGATGTGCCGAGAACCGAGCAACTGGAAACTGGTCTATATGCAGATGATACCACTCTTTACACTCGTAGTATCAGAGCCACGCACTTGCGCAACAAACTGCCGCGGGGATGTAACAACATCGAAAGCTGGGCGACCAAATGGAGGCTGGCATTCAATGCCACCAAAAGCCAAGCGATCATAATAACAAGGAGAAGTGTACCCCCACTACAGCCAGTTCGACTGTTTGGAGAAGACATCAAGTGGTCCAACACGGCGCTCTACCTTGGTGTCACACTAGACAAACGAATGACCTGGAAGACGCATATCAGAAACATCCGCGCCAAAGCATTAGGTAGGATGAGGGAGCTGTACTCCGTACTAAATCCAACAACCACATTGCACCCTACTACAGCAAGACTGCTGTATACAATAACTATTAGACCGCTACTGGAGTACGCTGCACCAGTAGGGGGCAACGCTGCTCTCTCGCACTTACAGTTGCTCCAAACTATCCAAAACAGGGCGATTCGATTCGCATACAAACTGCTACGAGAAACGCCAACTAAAACCCTTCATGAAATTAGCGGACTCCCACTATTGACAGACCGGTAAAAAACAGCAGCGCGAAAGCTCTATGCAAAGACTAGGGAACATAATAACCCGCTAGTCAGACAACTAGGCTCCATGGACCACATTGACAATAGGTTAAGGTGGCCAGTGAAACTGATAAATGAACAAGAAGGCCCCTGAACGAAAGATCAGGGCACTCTAAATATGACACACAAAATCATCCGGGCCTGACATGCCTAGTAAAGAAACCAGCCAAATTTTAAGGACAAATTAAACAAAAATGGAAGGAGATGCGCACAACTGCGCAAGAACTTCCCCGCACCCTAGGAGAGAAGAATCCTAGGTGATATGTGTCTGGGCCACCCAGACATTCCGCGACAGATAGCTGCCGCAGTACAGACAGCGGTCCAAACCGCATATAACAGCACCCCATCTAACAATAATGGCAACTAAAATAGATGATTTAGTTATCTGTACATGGAACTCCAACGGCCTGTGTAGGCAATTAGGCGAATTCAGGGAGTTTCTCCGAGATGAACAAATAGATATATGTCTGGTCAACGAAACTCACCTCAAACCTGGCATAAAAGCTGCTGCACCGAATTACGCCTGTTACCGCTCTGACAGGTCGACAGCTGGTGGCGGTACAGCCATTTACGTTAGAAACGCCATTAAACACCATCAAATCGCTCTACCTCCACTTTCGACAATAGAAGCCACGGGCATTTCAATGGAAACATCAGTGGGTAAAATGCTTCTTGTCTCTGCCTACCGACCCCCTCATGGATATGTAAACGAGGCGGAGTGGGAATCACTATTAAGACTGCCCGGTAATCTAATGATAGCAGGCGACCTCAACGCCAAGCACACAGCTTGGAATTCAAGGCTAACAAACACCAATGGCCGGCGCCTCCTACGTGCAATAGAAAGAAACGATGCAGTGGCCTGGGGCCCAACGGAACCTACGTTCTTTAAAGGAAGAGCCTACGCTGATACACTAGACATCGGGATCACCAAGGGTTTACAGCACAACATCGCTGTAACTACTAAGACAGCCCTCTCATCCGATCATGTTCCAGTTATCTTCTACCTGGCTACGGAAGAACAGATACAGAGATCTGAGGCGCACAAATTGGACCGCTTACCAGACATTCCTAATTGAGCACATCACCAACATTCCGCC
>JARYHS010008074.1:170648741-170664213 GCA_031002005.1 Vandiemenella viatica | reverse complement strand
AAATTTCGAGTGCAATGAAATACTTCTTCCGCCAACCTATTTAGGTCGCAATGACCGGAGGGATAAGATTAGAGAAATAAGATGCCGTACTGATATTTATATGTATTCCTTCTTTCCTCGCACTATTCGTAATTGGAATGGGCGGGTTTAGGATTGGTGCTTAGCACCCTCTGCCACCCATAATGTTTGTGATTTGCAGAGTATGAATGTAGATGTAGATGTAGAATGCCTTGAGTGGACTATGCAACATTGTACCATTTCTTTATTGTTTTGAATCTGTATTAGAAATATTTGTTTTGCTACTAGTTAAATATTATTTTGAATTTAGAATTGAAAATAATACAGTTTTAAATATTATTAAGTAACAATTGGAACGATTATTTGTTTATTTATTTATTTTTACTTTTTTAAAAAATAACAATATTGTCGTCTCAATAACTTTGTGCTGGAGATTATTGAGAAGCATGACCATTCTTGTAGGATCTCTAACCTTGACTGCCATGACAAAATATAAATAAATGTGGCAATAGATCAATTGCTAATATTATTTAAAAATAAAGACATAAACGCCAATAGAGAAACCGTGTTGGAAAAAGAAGATAATTCTTTGCGGTCTTCTTTTTAAAAATAAAGATAAGATTAATTTCATATGAGCCTACTTGTTTAAATAAGTTATTTTACAACATGTGACGTACCTGTCACTATTTTCGGCCTGGTAAAGTACTTAAATTTAATAAATCTGTTTTATAATCATTTTGTATTATTTTTAAAAGTTTTCGCATGACCACCTTTACGCCTGTCAGAACTCACAACTACACGGACAATCAAAGTCCTAGGAAACAGCGTTCCACCATGTGGCGCAATCGGTTTTATCGACTTTGCCTAAACCAGAGCCCAAAAATGTGTCCATGTTTCTTAATCTTTCTTTTAAACAAACATTTTATGCACTTCAGTTGTTTAGTGCGCGCCACGAACGATGGCGGATCGCGCAGAGAGAGAGAGAAATAGGAATGACATATGCGACGTTACCGCGTTTAACTATTTGCTGTACACTTCTAAGGCTAATATCACATGCTTCATCAGTTCATGAGCTCTGGAAACGTCGCATTTCGGCCATCTGGCATCTGTTTCGGACTTAAAATGCTTATATACTTTAAAAATTTGCTCTCTGCTTTGACTATGCAGAATTTTACGCTTTTGCTGCTTGTCTTCCATTATTTAGGTTAGGAATTATTGCAGTGCTCACTGATTTACAACAGTCTACTTCACAAAAACATCGCATTCGACAGGCCCCCTACAGGCGACCTGATTTGGTCAGTCTGACCACGTCAGCCATAAAATCGGGTCTCGCATACACACGAGGCCTTGTTTTGTGTGTGTATCATTGCCTCAACGGTTGTGTATGAAGCCCCACTACCTGCTGTAGCTTTACTTCTAGGATTCAGGTTGTTTTGTTGTGGGACACTTTTTATTTGTTCACTTTTATGGGAAAACCAGGGTTGTGATCATCAGAGATGATCTTAGTGGTGAAAAACCCCTGCATTTTTCATGTGCTTCTTAGTCTGTTTTGTGACTGGTATAATTTTTATTTTATTATATTGTGGTTGGTACAGTATGCTCAGAGGCACTTTGTATTTGTGCCACTGCATAGGCATGACCGTACCAATATTTTTAGTTCTTTCATTCCTGTTTTCGTTTATTTTTCTGATGAATGTTTCTGTTAAGTTAAAAATTTCAATGTTGATTAGTGGAATGTCAGCTTGGTTGTGCAGTGCTTCTATGGGTGTATAAATTGGCGCATTGAGTATCATTCGGAGGCATCGGTTTTGAAATCTTTGAATGTGTTGAATATTGGTCTGGCTTGCCATCCCCCGTATCTGGCAACCATAGAGAATGAATGGTTAAATGATGGATTTGTTCAGTCTGATTTTGGTTGAGGTCTGGAGGTTATTGCTACGTAGCACTGGTTATAGGTTCATTTTACTGCTAAACCTTTTGTCCTTTTATCCATGATGTGTTGGCGGAAAAGTAGTTTGCTATCTAAAGTTATCCCTAGATACCGATTCTCCTTGGTCCATGCTATGTTTTGTCCCATAATTTTTAGGGTTTCATTTATTTGTGGTCTTTCTTTGGTGAAATATATGCATGAACATTTATTGGGATTTATTTTTCCTTTGTTTTTCCTGCACCAATTGCAAAAGGCTTCTAGTCCTTTCTGCAGGTGTCTGATGTTCAGGTTCTTTATTCTACCCGTTTTAAAAATGGTAGTATCGTCAGCGAATTTGGCCATCTTCACATGGGGTGGAGTCGGGATCCTGTAGATGTAAACGTTAAATAGCGGCGGAGCTACCACCGAAAGTTGTGGGATTCCGGCAGGTATTTGGTAGATAGATGATCTCTGTCCTTCGACTGATACATAAAACTTCCTGTCCTTTAGGTAGCTGCCGATATGTTTAATGTAATAGTGTTTGATTCCGCTTTCGTTCCTCAGTTTTTGAATAAATTTGGCATGCCAGACTTTGTCGTATGCCTTTTCTATATCCAAGAACACTGCTGCAGTAGCTTTTTGAATGTTGAAATTCTTGGATATGTCTTCCGTAATGCGGAGTAGTTGGGTTGTGGCGGTGACTCGGCTCTGGAATCCTAATTGCTCTAGCTCGATCGTCCTTTCCGCTTCAAGGCTGGAGTTTATCCTCTTGAGCAGGATTCGTTCCAGGACGTTGATGAGAGCAGGCTGATCTGCAGTCTGCTTTACACAGTCGGCACGGACGTACGGTGGCATGTCACCGGGTTTTTTTTCGATACAATAAACAAATGCACTTGTTTTGGCGTTAATTGTTAATTAAGAAAACAAAATATTATGGTCTAAGAGTTGCTTTAAAAAAAGGAATAAATTTAGCTACGTGAAATTAATTACAATACCTGACCTGCAACTTTTTAAGTATTTAGCAACGGATAGAGAATATGCTGATCTCAAGTTCAGCAATGCTATATCTGCACAATTACTCTCGCAAATAATACCAGAAACACGTGAAGCTATTTCTAAGGTTTTAAAAAACTGTATACAGATAAAAATTCTATTTTTAACTAGAACTTTTAAATTAAATATAACGAAAAACTTATAGTAACTTATTTTTTATTTTCATAAGAATAATTTTATATAATACAATATTATTCTGAATCATTTTTCCTTGATTAAAAATTCTTTCAAAACTGTCCGTTACCATCCATCACAGCATTTGATTGTTGGGAACATTTTGCCAAAAAAATTGTTATGTTTATTAATAGATGTTTGATGCCTGAAACAGAATATGAATGCTTAAGTGTAACCAGACTATAAGAGAATGTAGCAATTTAATCACTATGGCTCATGTAAGGCAAGGATATAATTATTTTAAAGCCAAGGAGAAATGGATCACAATTTTACAATTACAAGGGGATATAACTGGTAACACCAATTATTAGTTACTTTACATGCAATCCTACACCAACGGACGTGTGTCAGATGGAGACATATTAAAATGCACAAAGTTTTATAATAAGTTTATTCATGGGCGTCTGCTGCCCCTCCCCCCCCCCCCCCCCGAAGAAAAATCAAGTTGCTTTCTTAACGCTTCGACGAGTGAAGAACTGGCTCAGGAGCACTGTGGGAGAGGAAAGACTAACTGGATTATACCTAATGAGTGTCCCTCGAAATTTCGTGAAAGCACACCGTGAGATATTGACAAATAAAATTATTGAAAATTTTTCTGAGAATCCGAGACGATTAATGTTTACATAAAAAACTATAATTGAGTTACGATCTTGATTAACTGCGTAATGGGCCCTTGGATTACTATGTTAATCAATAATAAAAATAGTTTCCTCAATAGGTTTGCGTTTTATTTTGTAAGAAATCGTCATGTTTCAGTTCCCAAAGCCACTTCCTTGAAAAAAATACGAGTTGCCCTCCCTCCAACTCAGATTTTGCCCCCCCCCCCCTAGTTATGATCCTGGATACGCCTGTGAGTCTATTGTAGATGAACTGAATCTGCTCCAAGCGTCATTATTGCTTGGAACAAATAGATTGGCCCCATATATTTTCACTGATAATTACTTTCTTCTGAATGAACATTTCTTGAAACCATATACACAGAAAAGTATAACACATGAAATAAGAAGTTTTAATTATAGACTTCCCAGAGTTAGAAGGGTCGTGGAAAACATTTTCGGCATTCTGCATCACGTTTCCAAGTATTCCATATATTCAAAATTTTGATAAAATAATAATGGCCATTTATCTATTACACAATTATTTCCGTGAATTGTGCCTGGCATCTCCATTTTTGTGTAGTTTGCCGGAAATATCTCTCCAACACTGAAAATCTTTCTACATTTATTAAAATTCCATTAACACCCTCCATTCAGTAACAACTTCCTTCTCTGCGACGCCACATATAGATGGTTACTGCTCGAGGGTCTCGGCAACTGGGGCGAAAGACTATATTAAAATAATGTTATTTCCTTGCTATTCACTATTAGAACAAGTAAATAAATATACCTTTTTTTAGGGTTAATTCGTAGCACTCTACTGAAGTACAGAATATGGTTTCATAACAGATTATTAAGGTCCTTAGTTTGATGCTAAAGGAGTATTATGTTAAGCCATAGATGTGTAATTCCTGAAGACTTTGATGCTACCCTGATTGTGATTACAGAATGGGAAATATTGACTCTTTTCCTGCTTATAATTTTTCTGTTAATAACCCTCAGCTCCATTGATATAATTGCTGTTTCAGAATCTTATACTAATATTTTTCCAGACTGCATTGTTTTTTTTCAGGCAGTCTGAGGGCTATGTCTGATATGTAATTAACAAAATTACTTACATGTTTACTTGATCATAGCGGACCGCACTAAACTAATTAGATGCTACCTCGATTCTCTAATATAGGCGCGGTCAGAAAGCTTGGTTCCCACGCGAAATTTTCGTCTTAATCTGGTTATTCTCCAAAACGAAACCTGACTCTGTCAAATTTCTCGTCCAGAAACGTTTCCCAAATTCGTAGAGATTTCTCGAAATTCAACAATCTTATTAAAAAAATTGATGTAATGTAGTCTTAAATATTCTGAATGTTTCTTGTTATGATATATTCCCAAGAATATTCTTTCGTTTTACTGTTATAATTTACCGAATTTTGTTTACCTTTTTTTTGTTATTAAAAGATTTGTAACACACAATTTCTCCATTAAATCGTCCCTTCAAACTAAAATTCTTTCCATTTTAATGTTCCTTCTATCTTTCAATTGATTTTGTTTACTTTATTTTCCATATAACATCCTAAATCTCGAAAGTGCCAGATCTATGGGGTGTGGGAAGGGGGGGGGGGGGGCAAATCCGCGTGTGGGGCGTTTGCCCTGGGCAGCAAATTCAGTGTGGTGGCAAAATCGTTTTTCAAGTGCAGCAAATTATGTCGTGGCCGTGGCGATTTTGTTTCTTTTTTTAGCTCCACTACAGCCACTACAATGGCGACAATGGGGGCGGAAACTTAGTTTTTCGAAAATTCCTAGATCCGCCACTGATCACGAAATATAATCTTTTTCCCGAATTTAGGCCTTCATGTGCAATAATTATTTTCACAAGATTCTCTATTTCTCATTTTTTCATAACAAAACTATCATTTTCATATTTGTTATTCTCATTAAAATATTTTTTTATTATTCCCATTTTCTACCTAAGTCCCGTTTTCCACCATTTCTCTAGTAGTGACCCTCATATGGAGATCAGTTTCAGTGTGCTGGAGAAGATACCGCGCTATGTTGGTCCACAGTGCTGCTAACAGCATCTCCCAATTGAGTCAGTACGATGGATTACAGTATAAAACATCTGGCACTTGCGAGGGTTTTTAAACATATACACCAGCCCTACCTCGATAGGAGCGCATACCAATAGTTGAAACCCAGTTCCTGGCTGTCCGATGCTGTCATTATGCATGGTTACAGTATTTTATCATTTAGTAGCCTCTGTTCGGTGGCTAATGGTCTTTTCTAGCAGTAATGCAAAGTTTACTGTCGTTTATCAAATGCATGCTTGTCTTTTCCCGATTCAAGTTAAGAAATAAATTTCAACACCCTAGCATCTATCATTTCACTACAGCTGGCTGCATTTGTGACATCTTGGCATAGTTAGCTCTCAGCCGGGAAGAGGCTATCAAATACTTTATAATTTAAACTACCGGTTCCTATCTCATCCTCGGTACCCACTGTCCCGAAGAAGACAATAGAATGAACACAGGTACTAGCCTGTATGGGGCTCACTCTCACAGTCTTTCAATTCTTAGTATTCTTGTTAACAAGACTTCTTTCACAATGTTGGAAAAGTCACCGTCACACAGTGGTTCGGGATTGGAATAATAGTGGACATTCGAAAGTCATAATATCGATCCAAAAAAAAAAAATGATTTAGGTAGCATTTGTTGTGCGGATCAAAACTTGTTATCTTCAGTTTTTGATAAAAATAAGTTCCTCACAATTTAATAAAAAATATACTTGCAATTACTTACTTCTTTTCAAAATAAAATACGTTTTGTTAATAACTATAATTGCATTTGCTTATTTCCACATAATTATATTACAATTCCGTCACTGACCACTAACAATTGTTCGTTAAAGATATAAGATTTCTTTGTTGATATCAGAGATAATCTTAACTAACATAAGTTGGTTTACTGGTACTTGAAAAGCCTATGAGATGGCGTTATTGGCGGTTCCGAAATACCATAATACTAGAATGTATTGGTTTGTGTAAAATCAAGTTTTTCTAGGGAAGGTACCTTGTTAGATAAACTTGAAAAGCGATACGATATCTATTTATGAAGAGAGATCGAGAGACATTGCTACTGGGGAAGTAGTTACCAGTTGCTAGGTTATGTAGGAACTAATAATAGTAGTACAGGAAATCAAGTCCAGTCGCTATTCAACTGTTGAACAAGCATCATTCCTTGGCTATGTTTGTTACGAATTTAGACGTTTTTATGTTCCTTCGAGAAGGAGAAGACCTGAATAATTGGATACGATTACATCAGGCCATTGTTAGCCGCATAACTACTAATGTATGCAAAGGAGATACCGAAGCTATCAAGAATTTTGCCAAAATATACACGAGAAATTTGTGTCGCAGGTGGACAATTGCTAACAGAACTCTGAGAACATTTTTAGTTAAAAATGGTGAGTGGTTACAAACTAATATCACCTGGCCACATTGTAGTTGTGTTTGCTTAAAAATATGTTTGAAGTCCATGAAGAGAACTATTCTACTGAAAATAATGTCGAAGAATCGATAACTGTATCAAAATCAACATCGACTGTGGGTACGTCCACTGATTGGAGGATCAGAAAACCTTTCGAGGAATTGAGTAATAAACAGAAGAAATGACGTTCAGTATCTCTCTTGAACTATTCACCAGAAGAATTAACATTTGCATTGGTCACAAGATTAAAATTAGAAGAGAAACACGAAACAGCTCTTGTCACTGATCACATTGTGAAGAATCCAGATGTTGCTGCAAACGTCACAACCACTTTGTTTGGAAAAGAAACACCGAATACTATTGACGAAGATCATGCTTTGGCTCTTTATACATCATTGGATTTATCAAAGTGGAAGTACCTTTGTTTGAGGAAAGTGTTGCTAGATTCTGATTGCAATATTCCGGTACTACCATCATACTACAAACTTCTTCAAGCAAAAGAGAGAAGCTATCCGACTGATGTAGATATCACTGAGAGAGGAGCTCGAGTGAAGTTACAAGCTCTCTTGAATTTAACTGTTCAGAAGATACTGCAAGTTGCCAGAAGTAAGATAAATTTATCAACTTGTAATGTCCAGCCTCTGCTATCATTGATTTCCCGTCACCTCTCCATTTGTGAGACATTTCATCCAGCCGTTTTGGAAGACAGGGAAGGTTGGCAAATTCCTGCTGCCGTCCTATTGTAGGCTAGGGTGCTTTGTTTGACGCAGGTAATGATGCCACTCCCGGAGGCGGGGGTGAGAGTGGTCAAGCTGTCGCGGGCACTTGGGGGCCAGACCCCGTATAGTCCGCATGTGTGTGTGTGTACGCGGACTTTTCAAAGAAATGTGGAGGACACGTTTTTGTCATGACATCATTTGTCGTGCTGTTTTTCGTCATGTGCTGCCAAGAATGAACCCATCTCAGTTGGTGGATGGCATTGAAAGGTGTTTCATCATTGTAAAGGAAATATCGAGGTCACCGACAGCTTATTCCATAACGATAAGTGATAAAATTCATATAAACATTTACCCAGTATACGCCCAAACTGATGGAGTTTCGTGCTCTCCCTAGCTGGGAACATTTGTTTATTGTCTGTCAGTTTCTGTTCTTTTTTTTTTTTTTTTTTTTTTTGCTGGCTGAGTTCAATTTTTTGTGTAATCTTAAACAAACATGTATTTCTTTGTGTTATATTTTATAAATGTACTCTTTTCTTTTAATTCCGCACTCGTGTTGTCCTTTTGTAATTAGAAGGTGTAATTTAAATTGAAGCCTGCTTTTTGCAATTAAAAATAAATATTAAAGGAACATTTTTTTGAATAATTAAAATCTTGCATCTCATGCACGAACATGTTTTCTCGGCATAACGAGCCGAGTCATTTCAAACTGAAGGCTTGAAACTAATCAGTAAATGGGGATTCGATGGGGTTCTTCACAAAGTAGGCTACATACAAACAAAGAAGTGAAGATGTGGATTTCGACGATTCGTCTGTTTTTATGATAAACCTTGTTCCACTAAAATTAATATCAAATAATTTTACCATATGGGAGAATCCCAACCCTTCCTCTACTTATTATTGCAGGCCTATTAAGTTCGAGTTCCATAAGGAAACTGCTGAATACATCACGCAAGAAAAAGCTGCAATAAAAGAAGAAATAGACAACTTGACTGTTACAAAATACGATGGTATTGAAATCAGCCACGAGCTTCATATGACAATGATTGATGGGAAGGTGGCTACTATCATCACAGAAAGTCCTGCTGCGTCTATCTGTATCATATGTCACCCTAAACCAAGTGAGATGAACAATTTGTCAAAAGTCTATTCAAGACCTGCACGGGAAGATATATACAAACACGGGCTTTCTTCACTTCACATGTGGATTCGTTGTATGGAATGTATGTTACATATATCCTACAACATGGACTTTAAGATGTGGAGTGCTCGAGGTTCGAACAAGGAATTGAAAGCAGCGAAGAAACAATGACACAAGAAGAATTCAAGCAGCAAATGGGGATACTTGTGGATATTGTGAAGCAGGGTTTCGGAACTACAAATGATTGAAATACGGCAAGGAGATTCTTCAGAGATTATGAGAAATCTGCTGAAATTACTAAAATTGACAAAGATCTCATAAAGCATTTTGCTGTAATCCTGCAGACAATTTCATGTGGGAATACTATCAATGATGAAAAATTTAGGGTGTACTGCACAGAGACAGCCGAGCTCTACGTCCACCTCTATCCATGGTTTTACATGTCCAGTAGTGTGCATAAACTTCTGATACATGGAGCAGATATTTGCAAATATTTCGGTTTTTTACCTATTGGGATTCTTTCTGAAGAAGCGGGTGAAGCAAGATTTTAGAAATGTACGAGAGAATCACACAAGAAAATATAACAGAATCAAGACTAATGAAGATTTGCTTCATAATTTTTTTATCAGTTCTGATCCGTACATATCGCACATTCGACCAAAATACAGCAATTATAAAAAATTGGATCTCTTCCCGGAAGCTAAAAAACTCATACTGATGCTTAAAAATGAGGGGGGAATTGGACAATTTTGAATTTCAAGAAAATGATGAGTTATTGTAATTATTGTGTTGTATGTACATTATTTATTCTAACTAATATGTTAATTAAGTTGAACAAATTTCAACAAAGTTTTATATTTATGTACTCAAGTAAATGCACTGTAGGCCTACTGTCATTGTGTAGAGGATTTTCTTGGAAAATCATTATTTGATTTTGATTATTTTATGTATTTCTGTTAATTCCTATTTGATTTTATTGATTTTTATAATGAATTTTCGTTATTTCCAAAATATTTATTTGTAATCCTTTCATTTATTGCTAATACATTCAAAATTTATTTATTAACTATTTCATTTTTGTTTCTATATTTTCCTTTATATGTTAAAATTAATCTTGGTGTTTCAATTACGCATAATATATTTAATAATATAAATATTTTAGTTAGGAAATAAAAAAAAAGATAATATTTGTGCTAGAATCGTATATTATTAAGAATTTATTTCGAAAAAACTCTCCAAGAAATTCAACATGTATAACTTCATTTACGCCATGTAGTCAAAGCGGCAAGGATATGCAAGAAAGTTTTATGTTGTAATATTAAGAAAGATAGGTACTTACAATTGCACAAGATTTGCCTTTGACACTTTGATATATGGCCATGAAAATAAAATAAATAGATTTTCACCCATACATTTTCTTATAATTTTATTTATTTATTTATTTAAGGGTGTAGGACTCATTTTTATCAAAAATTGAAGATAACAAGTTTTTGATCCGCACAATAAATGCTACCTAAAATCATTTTTTTTTTTTTTTTTTGGATCGATATTATGACTTTAGTTCGAATGTCCACTATTTTCAAATCCCGAACCACTGTGCGTCAGGGTTAATTTTGAGATTCCTGTACCACTAAACTGTTCAAAGAATTTGCGTAAATCCACAAAAAGATCATAAACAACTCTTCAAAGGCCTTTTTTCATATCATTACCTACAGCAAATCTTTGACTAAATAATATTAAACAAGAGAAACCAAAGAAAAATTTAATTGTAACCATTTTTCTGTTAAATATTGGTACAGGAAGGATGGCATCTGATTGTAGTGATAACTGCATACTATGCATTAAACATGGGTCAGCTAGCCACCAGCACTAACAAAATTATCTTCTTAGTTCTCAAGTTTTCGGCAATGAAATCTATTTAATAAAAAATAGTTGTGTCTAGGCTTAGGTCTAATCTCTTACTTTGAGATACATACAACTTTTGTTTGCCACAGAAAGCATGTAATATTTGATAGCAGGGCCCGCTCCAGGGGGGGACAAACCGGGCATTTGCCCGGGGCGCTAAAATTTAGGGGCGCCATTTCGGCTGTAGGTGTGAGAAAAATATTAATGATATTGATGTGGTTAAATACCCAATTAATATAAAAATTCCTCATACCGATTTTTCCGTTCGATATAAATTACAGTTCTTAGCTATTTGGGTGCGCCCCTCGAGACTTCGAAGAGACGGGGCGCGGACCTGCAAAGGGGCGCGCCGTTGTTCAGCCACCTCTGTGTGAATTGCGCCATTTGTTAACATAGGAGCGACTTCAAAATGCACCGCGTCAGCGCCATGTCTCAGCCCAAAGTCCGCGTCACGTGTCTTCTGTGTGAATTGGGCCTTAACACGCGAGTAGAACGCTGCTTCGACTTGTGTTGTCTTAACTTGCTTATTATTGCTAATTATAAAAGTAGTTTCATTAAACAACAGCATTAATCTTATTACTACGTCCTTAGTGATAAGTGGAAGTTCATAAATTTACTTCAGGATTTCATAATTTCTAAAGGTAAGTACATCTATGATTAAACTGTTATTTAGTTGGATATACGACATAAGCGCACAACAGAAGCGAAGCGCGGTAGGTGGGGGCTGTTACACCTGACCTCGGCTACCTGTACTGATTCCGACGTTATACTGCCCACAAGTTACTAGACGCAGTGAAAAAGGAGTGTTTTTCGCAATTGAAGTTAGGTTCTAATACATGAAATCGATAGTGCTTGGCGCGAAAGGCTGAGTATTTATTTTATTGAATTGATGAACCAAATCAATATGGATCTTAGTTATTGGAAATCGAAGTGGAATAATTTGCATAGTAATTTCTTCTCGTAATCCGAGCCTCACAGATTTGTTTGTACAAATTAGATACAGACATTGCAAGTGTTGTGGTTGGGTTAAATTACATACTCTAGCTTTGATAGTTTTTCAAAATACTATAGTTTAGTGGGTGTGGGACAGTACTTACAATCATTAATAAATAAATAATATTACCAGCTGTTGATTACCGATTAGTTACTTCACATACCATTACTATACTCAATTTCTAATGTTAACTGCTAATATATAATAACCCATGATGCTTTCTATATATAGGAATGCGGTTTCCAGATACTCTAATTGCTGCATTTATAAACCGTTTCAACAAAAAGAAATTCATTAACTATTTTAGTGAATGTGAATAACTTCGTCATTTGGTTTAATAAGTGCATTGCGCGACAATCACTCCACAACATTTTTTTTTTTTTTTTTTTTTTTTTTTTTTTGTGAACTTGGAACGTATTTGATAGAAGCCTATAGAAATTGCCATTCTGTATACACGGTTTCTGTATTTGCAGAAAATTTACGGATCGTATCCTCCGGCGAATAAGCTCTGACCGTGTACCATAGTAACGCTAGACTTTCTTTATGTTCACAGGGTATGGAAAATATTTTGTGTTGTGCATAAATATTTTTTATATCGATTGAGAATAATTTTGAAGTTATCTTAGTTATAGTTTTAGCTTATTTAGAACAAGGGTAAATATTTACTTTTTATATTATTTTATAGTTTACATTGTTTGAGTTATGTGCGTGCCTCTTCCAAAATGTCTGACGGTCAAAGAAAACTATCTTGTTTCCTGTGCAAAAAACGAAGGTTTGGAAAGGAAGCGGAAAGGCAGAATCAATCTGGCGCGTTAAAAATATATATTGTATTCAGGTCTGTACCAAAACAGATCTTAGAATCCAATATCAGGTCGGGATACAGAAAAAGAACGGAATCGTCAGAGAATAATGGCAAACAAATGAAGTTAGTTTCTAAACCAACATCAACGTGAGACCCACAGAAAGCGTTCTACAAACTTTGTGCCCAAGAATTTTATGAGACGCCGAAAGAAGCTTTTTAGTAAGGCAAGGTCCACCTAAACTATTGCATAATTACAAATTTCCTTCCAATGACACAGGTCGACATTTAGCGCAAAATATTATGCTCGAATTTTAAGCAACGCAGAGCAAATATTGCGAGATTGGCTACTCTCTTTCACAAAACTGCTTTTACTGCTTCTGTTGCAAAATTTTTGGCTCTTTAGTTAGTTATCTCTGAAAGGAGGGTTTTAAAAATTGGAAGCAAGTTGGCGAAACTTAAAAGAGCATGAAATTTCGAAAAATCACATTCGGGCACAAAAATCATGGCTAGAAATGAATGAAACATTAAATTGTTGTAGAACTATAGATCCTGTCGCTCAAATAGTTATGAATTCCCGAAATAAATTATTGGAACGAGGTGCTTCTAAAAATCGTAACAATTACCAAAATGCTTGGTAAAGTTGTCTGGTTTTTTCAAGGTACAAGCGACAAGTTGTAATTTCTTAAAATACTTGAGTTACTGTGGTGAATTCGATCCATTATGGAAGAGCACGTCCGTTGAGTGTTATAAAAAGAAGAGACTAAAGCTCAATATCTTGGGAAAAATATACATAACCGGGATAGTAGATCTGACGTATCAAAGTGCAAAGTCTCATGTTATTGATGAAATAAAAAAAATCAAATATTTTCCCATAATTTTAAACTGTACTCCTAACTTTAGTAAGATACAGCAAATTACTCTTGTAATCAGATATGTTTCAACCAATAAATTTCATCCTGATGTTGAAATTAAAATTAATGAAAGGTTTTAAGGCTTCTTACCAACCGAAAGATCCACAGGAAAAACAAATTTCTGATATTATAATTGGAGAACTTAATGACTTGGGTTTAAATTTGTAGGATATCAGAGGGCAGGGACCGACAGCGGGTCCAATATGAGGGGGCAATAAGCAGGAGTGCAATCCAGAATTAATTTTTTTTTTTTTTGTAACAGTTTAACGTCCCTTTTTAACAACGTGGTCTTTAGAGACGGGAAAGGATGGGGGCAAGGAATGGGAAGGAATTCGGCCATGGCCTTTTGAAGGAAGCATCCCGGCATTCACCTGGAGTGATTTGGGGAAACCATGGAAAACCCAAATCTGGATGCCCGGACGGGGATTCGAACCGCCGTCCTCCCGAATGCGAGGCCAGAACGCTATCCGTTACACCACCACGCTCGGTCCAGAATTAAACAATATAATTCGGGAGCATTCTATGTTCCGTGTAGTAGCCATACTCTCAGTCCTGTTGTTAATGGCAAAAGCATCCTTTGAAGCCGCTAATTTCTTCAACATGGTCCAAAAAATATATTTATTCTTTTCGGCATCTACTTTTCGATGGGCAATACTTTTAAAGCATGTTCAGGGTTCAACTTTGAAAACATGGAGTGACACTAGATGGGAGAGTAGGATAGAGGCACCGAGCGTGGTGGTGTAACGGATAGCGTTCTGGCCTCGCATTCGGGAGGACGGCGGTTCGAATCCCCGTCCGGGCATCCGATTTGGGTTTTCCATGGTTTCCCCAAATCACTCCAGGTGAATGCCGGGATGCTTCCTTCAAAAGGCCATGGCCGAATTCCTTCCCATTCTTGCCCCCATCCTTTCCCGTCTCTAAAGACCACGTTGTTAAAAAGGGACGTTAAACTGTTAAAAAAAAAAAAAAAAAAAAAAAAAGGATAGAGGCATTAAACCCTTTAAAATTTATTTGGGAGATGTACACGACGCCTTGCTAAGCATTTATGAAAACCAAGAAATTGATAAACTTAATGATTTAGTCATTTGGTAATTGAGTATGAAATTGCTGATGAAGTAAATTTAAAGATGTAATAAAAAATTCGTAAACTGAAAGTAAGGAAAAAGTTTTTTTTGTGATTTTAGCGTATTTGATGTAATCTCGTTTTATTTTCAAAATAAAGGCATTTAGATTGTTTGTGTGATAATATCCATCTGTAACAGCATTTAAAAATGTAAAAAATATGGTTAATTTGTGGCTATGTACAGATATTCTATAATTAATTTCTCTATTATGTGCTACTAGATAAAAATTCAATAAATTCATTTATGAATATAGCTTTATTAAAATTTATTTAAAGTATTTTTATTCGATTAAAAATTAAAAATATGTACCTTTATTTTTTTAAAAAATATGTAATTCTACATATTCTTAAGGGGCGGCAATTTGTCTATTTGTCCGGGGCGACAAAACTGCTAGAGCGGGCCCTGTTGATAGCAAATACAGTCTATTCTATTCACCATGTTTTTTTTTTTTTTTTATTTCAGAATGTTAGCTCTCAAGCAGGCAGAGCTGCCTATCCATCCTGATGAACAGTTAAAATATCTGCTTCAGAAGACTGAAGAAGAGCAGCGCCGACCAGTCCGTCAACAGGATATCGAAAGAATAACATATTACATGACACAGGTATAGTTCATGCTTTTCACAATACTAGTCTCTCCTAATTTGCACAAAA
>JARYHS010008074.1:170552747-170647741 GCA_031002005.1 Vandiemenella viatica | reverse complement strand
TTCACACTTCCGAAGAAAGCATGAGCCGACAAATGTGAGAAGTGCTGGCAGCATTTCGCATTTACATAGTTGTCTCATATGTTGGCATTTCTAATTTAATTTTTGGCTGATTTTTGTGTAAAACGTGAGGTAGAAATCACATAAAAGCGTCAATTCAAATTTCAAGAGGTTAGTGCCATTTTTTTGGACAGGTACTGGATGTCTCACAAAAATCTAGGAACAGTTTCCATTACTTAATTTCCTACGTTAGTGGTCTGGTAGCTCAGTGGCATGAATATACCGCTAAGGGCCGTGGCAAATTCATCGGATGGGACCCTCCTTAACTGCCGGATCTAAGAATGATCGCAAATCGGGGCACCCAATTTATGGGGAATGTGTGACTTTTCCACTACTGCCCCGGGCGGACAATACGCGGAAGTTGATCCAAAGGCGACAGGCCTTCCAGTGCCTTGAGCCGGGGGCCTCGACCAGCTAGAGACCCGTGGCATTTTGCCTGTTTGTCACCCTATAGTTTCGCCACTGCTCAGTGTATAAATTCTATGTCCCGGTTCGAATTTTTTCGCGCTGTGTTTTTAGGCCATGCTGCTCCATTTTTCGTATTCCACATTAAACTATAATTTCCGGAGCAAAGGAATTTTCCGTTATACCCCTGACACAATGGCTTAGTAAACCTTTTTCGGGGGCATCCAGTAAGCCTTCGGCTTGTAGACTAAGTTTAATTTCTTTCGATTTTAAGGAAGTTTATAAGAAATCGAAATCTAAAGTGCGTGATACATCCAATCAATAATCGCTCTGAACAGGCGGGTCAAGATTATGTTCCTTTCACCTCACACCCGTTAGACCGCTGTGTACAGGCAGGCAAGAAAGTATTGTTGCAGTATTGTCGTGTATATACGAATGCACGGTTACAAAAATCTTGTAAGTGAAGTGACATCAGATAATTGTTATTTAGGCGATAGCCAAAAACAATTATTTTTGGTGTCTATAGTTTCTTTAACACACAAGAAAACGGTGAAGAGAAAGTTAATGTGCTTTTTAAGACGCCATAATCTCTGAAAGCCTGCAATTGTTTTTATCGAAAATTTCTTTAAACAAAAACTGCCACTTCCGGTACTATCACAGTATCAATTCAAAATTTACAATTAATAATTAACTTCCACTGAGAATCGCTATTCAAAACTGGATTTAATTCTGGAAGTGTCTCAGGCAACTTTTAAAACTAGAAATGGTGACTGGAAGCAGTAAATTTTATTCATTGATTTTATGTAAATAATTTTTATGATTATTAAGATATGAAATTGTAGTTGGTAATATTCAATGTCTAAGATACATGACAGATAATTAAAATGCTTCATTTTACTAACGAAAACATCACATTAAAAGCAAAATATTGTACTAAATTATAAAATATTCAAACTTCTTTGGGGTAAGGGCAGCAGAGTGACCACTATTAACTGAGCACGCTATAATATTTAGGAAATCACCGCCTGTGCGTACAGTATTTCATTATTCGGTGATTCGATTTTTATACGTATAAAATATGGTATCAACCTCTTGGAATTTGGATATACTGCTTCACTTCCGCCTCTCACATTTTACGAAAAAGTTGGCATAAATTAAATTAAAAATGCCGAAATATGAACGGTTGCACAATTGCAGGGGAGTCTACGATAACCGTGGCGCCGCAATTTCATGATGCATTCTTATGTAAATCGACGAGACAAACTGAAAGTAAAGAATATTTTTTTATCTCAAATTTGACGTGGTTATGTTGAAATGCGGCCTGAACCAGAAGAAAAATTTCGCTATATCCAAATTTTATGACGAGACAAATCTAAAATGAAGAATTTTTTATATACAGGGTGTTACAAAAAGGTACGGCCAAATTTTCAGGAAACATTCCTCACACACAAACAAAGAAAATATGTTATGTGGACATGTGTCCGGAAACGCTTACTTTCCATGTTAGAGCTCATTTTAGTTTCGTTAGTATGTAGAGACTCTTCGTGCTCGTATTGTGGACGGCTGTGATACAATACGCCATTCTCCAGGGCTGCATCAGCGCATCAGGGATTCCATGCGACGGAGGGTGGATGCATGTATCCTCGCTAACGGAGGACATTTTGAACATTTCCTGTAACAAAGTGTTTGCAGTCACGCTGGTACGTTCTGTTGCTGTGTGTTTCCATTCCATGTTTAATGTGATTTGAAGAGAAGTAATAAAATGAGCTCTAACATGGAAAGTAAGCGTTTCCGGACACATGTCCACATAACATATTTTTTTTGTTTGTGTGTGAGGAATGTTTCCTGAAAGTTTGGCCGTACCTTTTTGTAACACCCTGTATATCGCTTATTTCTTGTGATATTGTATCTGAAAAGCAGGGCCGGCGCTAGGATTTTGGGGCCCGGGGTAAGCTTCTTAGCAGTCACGTAACCAGTTGGGGGCCCTTGGCTAATTCATCGGTTAGGGCCCTCCCTCAGACTCTGCAACTTGTTGAACGGAGGGCCCCCTACATTTGACCCGCTTATTCCCCTCCCCACCCCCCTCCCCACCCCCCTAACGCCGGCCCTGCTGAAAAGTAAGGAGGTTAGGGTGAGATGCGGCCAGGGGAAGAAAAAAAATCACCTAAACAACCATATCTATCACTATAGGTGTTTTATTTTCTTCCTAGTGGTTGTAATTAGATTGAAAGACTGCCTGGAACAGAAGAAACGTCGAAAGCACAAGGAACTAAAAACTGATTTTCAATATGCTATTCTCTAAAACCAAGCGAGGTATCAAAAAGTTGTATTCTTTATTTTCGTTTTGTTTCGTTTGGGGTACTTGACACAAACTATAAAACCATGAAACCTTAATTTACACTGATAGAGTAAGTTGTTAGGATACCGAAAATCAACTTCATTTTTTGGATAGGAGTTAAAAACATACTAATTTTAATAAAATAAAAATGCAAAAAGACAGCTGTTAGTCACGTGACACGAAACACCAATCGGAGCGCATGACGTCAGTTGTTGGGCCGCGCCAGTTTAGCTGCCGTGTATCCCATGGAGGAAGGAATATATGGAGGAGAAGTGACGTTAAATCGGTGAAGCAGGCCGCATGGCGGCAGCACCGGCAGCGACCATATGGCGCTTCCCAACAATTGAGGTGTTCACATTGTAGTAGATGCAGTGATTATTTCATTTTGTAATGTGTATAAGTGTTTCAAAATGCCATCTTGTGTTGCACAATTAGGACAGACAGGAATGAACCTGGAATATCATTTCATAAGTAAGTTGAATTGTAATTATCGTTGTTGAAGTGAGCGGTAGGACATCGCAAACTTTAGAGTATGTCTATAAATATTTAGTCATAGCTCTCAATGGGATGACTTTGTTCTCAAATTTTTCTTGGTTTAGTGTAGAAAATCAGCAAACCTTGCTATTTTGCACATAATAGACTAGCATTATTTTTTAATGAGTGTTGAAAAGTGTTTAAAGGGGCGTGTTTTACATCGCGATTCAGTGAATTTACTATTAAGATTTCTTTCGTCACGTTGCTGATTATACTGACAGTGGATGATGAAATTAACTGTTATGTAAGAAGCTGTGAGTTTTATTAATTTTTTAAATAGCCATTTCCCCCCTTTTAATTCCAGAAGACATTTTGCACTGTTTTCTCTTGTCAGACTATTATAAATTACATAAGGAGATAATTAGCTGAGGGAAATAAATAGGTTTAATTCTAGATCATGATACTGCTACAACTACTTTAGGCCTACTGCCAGTACATGGATCTAGCTTTTTTTTTTATTATTCCTAGCAGTTGAGGTTAGGTTGAAATACAGCCTGGACCAGGAGAAAAATGTCATAAAAGTGATTCGGATAATTCTTTGATAGCTGCGTGTGGCAGAAAGGTGCTATAGCTGTATCGCCATCTAGAATTAAACCAATAAATATTCACATGCTGTTGTGAATTCAGTTCCTCATTTTAACTGTGACAAATTTTATGAAAGGAAAGCTACGTGGCCTGGCTTGGAATCCCTCCCCCCCTCCATAGCCCAACGTAGCCTTCCAGCACCCCTCCCCCCCCCCCCCTCTGGACCGGGCCATGTAGTTTGTGCACGGTCCCTACCTTTAACCACATGTTAATTCATTATTAAGAATGTGAAGTAAAGGAAAATAATGAATCAAATTCTGTCTCATAAAGTTCCTTGTACATTCCTGTAATAGCAACAATTGTGAAATGACTCTTTTATTTATAAAGGTAATAATAAAGTCTCTGCCCTTTTAAACACAAGTTGAAGTGGAGCTCTTCTTGCGTGATAAGTTATTTTGTTAAAAAAAGTATATGCTTGTTCATACAGTGACTCATCATCGCATTTATGATTGGAGCACACTTGCTTGAAGTTACTTCAAAGAACACCGCATGATGCCAACCATACATTATAGTAAAGTATCACTCTTTACTTTTTGTTGATACACTTTATACTAACTATAAATTATACGGAAACATTTTATTTCTGGTACCAGCCTACAAAATGTCTGGGTTGCTCATCCCTAGAGTGGGTCCTCTTACTTTTTTTCTGGTCTAGGACACATTTTAGTCTACCCTCAAGTGGTAGTAATAAAACTGAAATATCCAGTCTGCATGTCAACCATGTAATCATTGTGGCTTTGACAGAATTAATTCTTGGTCCAGGCTGCATCCCAACCTAATCCCCTCAATTTGGATGTTGTATATCCCCCAAACTAAGAAAGATATCGAAAATATTTATTCCTTATCATCGATTTTTTTCGTCATATTACATAAGAATCCATCATTAAATTTGACTTTTGCGAAATTTTTGTTCTGTATTTCAACTGAAGACACCTCACTTTTGATACAGTATATCTCGAGAACTAGGTGAAATATCGAAAATTTTTACTCTTTATTTTTTATTTGTCTCGTCTTTTTAAATAAGAATTCATCATAAAATTTCACTTTGAATAATTTTTTCTTCAGAATTTCAACCAAAACCATTTAACATTTGAGACAGAATATCTCGTAAACTAAGCAGGATATCAAAAAAATTTATTCTTCATTTTTTATTTGTCTCATCGAGTTACATAATAATCAATCACCAGATTGCGGCGTCACGTTTATCCTAGAGTCCCCTTGAGGTTTTTGTACATATTCCCCGTGTTTGTTGGGAAGCGGCCATGTCCCCTCCACTCCGGCCATGCCTCCCCACTCCTCCTCCGCCTGGCTTCACTTGATTGCGTGGTGAAGGTTGCTTGCGTCGTCTCCATATTATTCCTTCCTCCATGGTGTATCCTCATGCGGAGAACATCTTTCCGTCGCTTATTTAAGATTGTTAAGGTTTCAGTGCTGGCTGTAAAACATTTGTTCTTCTTATACTCGCAATGGAAGTTGGTTTTATCAAGGCAAATAGCTCTAATTTGCCCAGAATTGACGAGATGATGCTGGGAGTGTTTTTGCATCAAACACCGATTTCTGATCACCAGAATTCCGGAATGTCAAAACGTCCAACTAAATACTTACTTGTTATATGTTATACATAATACCATATTACGATAAAACGTTAGAAAATAAGGTATTTTAGAAGCGTGTGTGTTAGTGGTGCGTTTTACTTACTAATACAGATTGGTAATTTGCGATTTTAATCAACAGGTCTACATTTCGAGTACAGTATTTCATTGTAGTATCTTTTAAAATGTGTTTAATATGACTGTTGCTTCGCAGAATCATGTGCAGTATTTAATTGTTAGTATAATTACTATTTTAAAAAAATCCTTGAGTGATTTCTACAACTATTTTTTGCCGCGCTGGGTTAGTTAAAGTTAAGTCTGTTCACATTCGTTCGACGCTATTTTTTCGGCAGTAATGTTGTGAATATAAAGCTTTTTCTTTCTTTATTAGAGGTTATACAAGTTTTTGTATAGCTAGAAAAATATTTTGATCATGTTTTCTAAGAAAGTCGTAAACTATCGTCCTATTCAGGTCGAAATATTTTTCGATATTCGTTGAAGCGGGGATTCTACGATAATCGTGACAGATTCTTAAGTAACGTGACAAATTGATTGTAAGGAATAACATTTTTTGATATCTCGCTTAGTTTTCGAGATATACTATCTCAAAAGTGGTTAGGTCGAAATGCGGCCTCGACCAGAAGAAAAATTTCTCCAAATCTAAATTCCATGATGGATTCTTCATTAACTCGAAGACAGAAATCAAAAGTAAGGCCTAATTTTTTTTGGATTCATTAGTACTTTTGATACTGATCCCATTATATGATACTCCATATAGTTTTCCAAATCGTTCGGCAACTATATCAATAATAAAAAAAAAAAATTGATGCATTTACAACGAACAGCATTTTAACCTCCAGGGTCGTAATTTATTTACCGGTAATAATTTAAGTTTATCTTAGCACAAAATATTGAGGTACATAGCTTATTAAATATAATATAATATTAAGCACAAACTTACGTCAATGCGGTCTTCACAAAAATATATCGAGGGTGTTGTAGACACATAAGCCGGATCGCGTCGTGCAAGCGTTAACCACTTTTTCCAACTACTTCGTTGCGTGGAATGGAAACAAACAATTTGTTTGGTGCATTTAAGGTCGTGTTTACACACAGAGGCACCACACACCATTTGTAAACTCTAGAACACATTTTATTAATAAAATAAGCAAACCGCCTGTATGTTTACAATGGCACGAGCCAACAACTGACGTCACTAGAGACCAACTGACAGCTGGGAGCGTTTTGGCGCCAATATTCAAATCATCGCATAAAAATGCAAAATTTTGCTATTTTCCGTTCGTTATTTCAAGAAATAATATTTATTTTGTTTATAGTAGAGGACCAGCTACAATACTGACTACTTTCCCAAAATTAGTCAAGTACCCCAATGGGTTGACCATCAGATTGTGGCGTCATGGTAATGATAGAACTGCCAAATTGCGAAATGCCACCAGTACTGCAAAAATAACAAAATATATTTGTTTCAGGGATCATATCAATCTAAACTGTTTTTTTCCCTCATAGAGTAAGCGGTTAGGTAGAAATGGGCCTGTACCAGAAGAATCTCGGAAATGATGTATTAGTTTAAAAACGAAAGCAATTGATTCTCTCAACTGATACATCATGGCGAATCACAAACAATATTTATCTATTTGAAAATTTAATGTTATTTCATGCGACGGAGAACAGCTGGAATACTAAACACATTTTCAAACAAAGGAATTAACAAATATTTCAAGAGATTTCTATCAATTTAGACCGCTGGTGGCATCTGATAGCTACGCGACACACTTATTTCGGTATTTTTTTTTTAATTTTCATTTGCACTGTCGGATCTAGAGAAAGAAAAATCGGGGCGCTTGCCCCGGGAAGCAACTGATAGCATTTCGCAGTTGCGCATCATCTCATATTTTGGCATTTTTAATTGAATTCCTGGCGACTTTTTCGCAAAACAAGAGGACAAAACGTGAAGAGTACATATTGCCGAAGCAATAAAACCAAATTTCAACAGGATATTACAAATTTCGTGAGAGTTCCGAAAGTGGTGCAGTGTCCGCAACCAGTGGCGTAGCTAGGTCAACAAGGGCCCCAGTGCAAAAAATTTATTTTGGGCCCTCAGGCTAGACGGGCGACCTTTTTTTGCTTCGTGTTCTGGTATAGGCCCCCTGAGCTGAGGATGGGGGCCCTTGAGTTGTCCTTAGGGGCCCCGTGAGCAGTGGTTGGGGGGCCCCCCTGAGCAGCGAGGGCCCTTAGTGGCGGTCTTCCTGTGTCTCAGGGGGCCCTTTAGACGACGGTAGAGCTTTTTTTTTTTAAAAAGGGCCCCTTGAAGTATGCTTGGGGGCCCCGGTGCACTGCACCGCCTTGCCCCATAGTAGCTACGCCCCTGTCCGCAACTTCAGGGGGAGGCAAAATCATGTTTGTAAGGTAATAAATATTTATCGCAGCAACCACTTTTTTTTTTTTAACTCCATTACTGCGCCGGTTGGCGGGCGATAAATTTGGGTGATAATAACGGGGTGGCAAAATGATATTTGATAGGCGGCAATCTCACAGTTTTTACCCCGGCTCGGAAAATTGCTAGATCCATTTTGTGGCTATTTTACCAAAGAATGTGAGTAGAGAAAATGAACAACACATCATATCGAAGCAGTAAATGGTCTATAAATTCCGAAAGGTTAGTACCAAGTGTAAACAGTAGTGCAGTTCTCCGTTATTCCTCTGCCGTCATTTACTCAATTGCGGATAGTGTGGAATGGCGGCTGACCGGCATTCTAAATAATACTTGGAAACTTTAAGCAATTATGTCAACAAAACAATTAATGGTTACTGGGAAAAGTACGGCCAGTAGAAAAAACTATTAATTCGGGTTGAAAATATGACTTGCTGCTTCCTTGGCGCTTACTCTTTAAGGAAAAGTGTATCCGAAAGTCGTAAAATATGTAACAAAGGTGTAATCCGCTCTTTACACACGTTACTGACTGAGTTAATAGAGGTCTTGAGCCGCCTGTGACGTAATTATAGTCAGAATTTGGCGTAGCCGTTGTTTTCTTCACTCAAAATCCACTAAGCACCACGAAATATTAGTAGTCAGCCTGGTCCAGGCTGCCATTCGGCCTAAACACAACACGGTTACGCATATTACCGAATTGTCGGCATAGACATCTCGTTCCGCCTGTGACGTCATTATAGTCAGAATTCGGCATGGTGGCCACCTTAATCGTTCAAAATCCACTATACACCACGGAATATTAGTCGTAATTCTGGTCCAGACTGCATTACAACCTAACCACACCATCCGCTAATACAGCTCATTGAAAATCAACATGTGTACAGCTTGAGGAAGAGCACATTCGCGGCAAAGATAGCTGCTGCACATCGGCAATACCGCATGTAACCCGACGATTTTCACTATATTACATTTTTCCTACCTGTTTTATCGACTTCGCGTACACTTTTTCTTAAGTAGAAATGCCTAAGGAATGCGTTAATCATATTTTCAGTTTTTTTCTACTGGCCGTAGTTTGAACAGCACCCCAATTAAAATTTTATATAACTTATATTATGTTTACGGTACGCAAACACTACGAATGTAAGTCATTATAGTACTCTTAAAAAACTTTGTACTACAATACCTTATTGATTAATCATGTTTAGAGAATGCTCTGATGTTTTTTCTTCTGGTAATACATAAGAAAATCACTCCCAGTTCAAAGTAATATAATCTGTTGCGAACGAATAAAATCTTCTTCGTAAAATATTAAAAATTAAGAACGTTATTCTCTACAGGTAGATGACCAAAGTGTGGAGAGGTGCCCTGACAACAAACAACACATTGCTTACACGTTGTTATGGAAACGCACGGAATATTACTCATCGTTTAAAGAGTTAGATGAAACAGTACTGTGATACAAAAAATTGTATCGAAACAAAATATTAATCAATTAATACAGCTGTTTAAAATATTTTGATTCTCTAAATGACAGAGGTCTAAAATAAATTCGATTAAAGTGCTGAAACGTAACAGAATATCATTTTCATTGATTAAAATTGTCTGAATATTTATCATTTCAAATTAAAACTTGTAACAAGCTTTATTATAATGACTTTATATTATTTTAATAACTCATGTAAGACACACAGTCACCTGTAATGAACAGGAAGTGATTTATTATATAATTATTTATGCTACATACGGTTTCAGTTAAAACTATTGTTTTCCCCAATTTCCAGTTTTCTGAAGCATATTTTCTGTGTATCTTTTATCGAAATTAATTAGACCTGATCCTGACGTAACAACAACCTGAATCCTATGCGAAAGTGGGGTATGCAGAAGGTATTGTGATTTTGGTCTGAAATTTGATAGGCCTAAGTTTGTTTGGCGGTATTATTCGAGAAAAAATGCGCATTCAAGCCACCAAATATAAATTAATGAAGTAAAGTCGCTCTGAATGTCTGTTTATGCTGCTTCCACATTCAGCATCGCCGTCAACATTCTACGACGGAAGGTGGCTGATATCACATCACGACGCCACAGACGGATGTGATTAGGTTGAAATGCATACTGGACTAGAATGAAAACTCACGAACTTTGTGACAGGATAAGGCAAGAGAAACGTACATTCGCTGTTAACCACAATATTTGCATATTCTATCACGAAAAAGTGCCAGTCATCTGCTGCCCGTTCATTTTTGAAGATGCTACAGTTGGCATCGAAAATGTTTAGAAATAGACGCTAGTGATCAGCCGACACGATCGCCAACGATAACTTTCGTGTGGCATCATACGTAACCTATGTTTCTTTTTGCTATAATTCGCACGTTTTTGAATGGTAAAGTAAATTCGTGTAGTCTTGATATAGGGTGACATAGTTTCGATTAGCTGAGCATTCCGCCTCTGTCGTGGCTGGAACTTGGAATCCGAACCACGAGCGTCCTGATATAATCAACAGGAAATCTTAAAAATTCGCGGCCCCAACGGATTTGAGCCGGGAACGCCTTACTTTTGAAGAAAGCGACTAAATTACTGAGTTATCAAACCGTGGACAGTCTAAGAAATACGTGAAAGGATTTCAGACCAAAAGGACAATTCTTTCTGGATATGCATTCACTGCCCAATAAGCCAAAGTTTTATTCATTTGTCGCTTTAAAAACAAAAAAATTAAAAGTTTTCTCAACTTTTATAAACAAACTTATGCAAAATAAAAAAGTATTTAAAATGTGGTTTACTTGTTTTTGGTGCATTTTCAAATGCAGTGCAGCTCTAGGAAATAAAGCAGCAGACCAACAGCTATATTTGGGGAAAGACTTCACAAAGACGGATCATATTGTAAGATGAAAAAGGAAGGGAAGGGGGGAGACCAGGAAGCAATCTTATTCAATTGGGAAAGACGTTCCTTTAATTTCAAAGAACAATCATGAAACCTATAGGCATTTTATAACCAATGCTGTAAATGGCACCGTGCCAGGCATACAAACATACTGTTCTCTTGCAACATGTAAATTCTCATGGTGGTTAGCTAGAAGTGTGTTCCAATGGAAGGGGGAGTTATTCTAGCCATGTAACCCATCTGAGTTTTAGGGGCAAAAAGAAGCTTTAGGGTAGGTGGGGGTAAGTGTACGCACTGGGGTAAGTGTACGCAGTGTAAAATTTCGGCTCCACACAGCTAGGTTGGCAGCTATGTAGCATCATTAACTCGACAACAATGCCAAACGGACTAGCACGGACTCTGAGCGCCATTCAGCAAGTGTTCTTGGCAAGATGAGGTAAGTTCTGTTTTCAACATTCTCACTGTAGTTTTTGGGTAACTTCGTTCCCGTTTTTCTGTGTGTTTATTAAATTTCTTGCTCTGTGTTAATCTAATGTTAAGACCCTATGAAGTTATAGTTTAGTAGCAAGTGTGAATACCCCACTGTGAATACTCGTAACTTTGTAGAAATTAAACATCTAGGAAATCGTAAAATGGGGCAAGTGTACGCTGCTCTCAAGGGGCAACTGTACGCATTCAAGTAAGTGCGTACACTTGCCCCTTGGCGAGCAGAAAAATACTGACATTCTTTACTCTCCACTACTCCAAGGCCCTTCATGGCTTGTAACGAAATTGCTTTACTCGTATTTGCCTTTAATTGCAAGTAGAGTTATCTCCCTAATGTTTTTACCATTTTCTTTTTTCCCAATAGGAATTACATAAGGAAAACCGAAAAGAAACCCCTGACGGATGAAATACTACAAACTGTACGACAGCTACTGAGCAAAAATTATTCTATTAGAAAAGCAGCAAGAACAGTTGGTTTTCATGAATCGACTTTGCGAAAACGGCTTAAAATGGGTAAAGGTTCTCAAACATTGGGGAGGTTTACGAAAGTTTTCACCCATGAGCAGGAAAGAGAAATTGTGGAACACTGCAAAGAATTGGATCGTCGTTTTTATGGGCTAACTTTGAAATCTCTTCGCCATTTATTGTTCAATTATGCAGAGTTGAACCAAATCAAACACCCCTTTCCACAAGAAAAGAAGATGGCCGGCAGGGATATGACAAGGGATTTTATGAAGAGACAGAAACTTTCTTTGAGAGTGCCTCGCAACACAAGTATAGCAAGGACTATGGGTTTTAACAGAATCCAAATAAATCATTTCTTTGATAATTTGGAAAAATTGTACCAAAAAAATACAAATTCACACCAGATTGCATATTTAACATGGATGAAACTGGCATCCAGACTGTTCCACATAAGTTGCCCCTATCAGTAGCTCCTGTTGGGAAGAAAGATGTTGCAAAAGTGGTGACTGCTGAACAAGGGAAATCCATCACTGTTATCTGTTGTATGAGTGCATCAGGCAACCACATCCCACCTTTTTTTATTTTTGGACGCAAGAGAATGAACCGCCTTCTTATCAAGGATGGACCACCAGGCTGTGATCTCGCTCTTACTGATGTGGATACATAAATGTTCCCACTTTCATCAAGTGGCTTTCCCACTTTCAAAAATTTACAAAACCATCTGAACAACAACCAGTTCTTCTCATCCTGGATAATCATGTCTCTCACATTAGTCTTGAAGCAATAAACTTTGCCAAAGGCAATCATATTCACCTTCTTACTCTTCCACCTCACAGTAGCCACAAGGCACAGCCACTCGATAAAGTTTTTTTCAAGCCTCTTAAAACAAGATTTGCTGCTGTTGCTGATGATTGGGTAACATCTCATCCTGGGGAATCCATCACAGTTTTTCATCTCGCTGGGCTTTTCAATACTGCTTTCTCCAGAACAGCCAATGTTGAAGTAGCTGTTACAGGATTCAAGTCTACTGGCATCTTCCCACTGAACAGACACATTTTCACCGATGAACATTTCATGCCAGCAGAAGTAACTGACCAACAGTTTGAGGGCGAAGGAGACCTAGAGAGTGAGGACATGATGTTGATTCAATTTGATGAAGATACCATCGAGGAAATGCCATCGGAAGCTCAGAGAAACCAGTCTGCACTGTCTAACAATGTATTGGAACCACCTGCTTCTTCCTCACAGACAACACCAGACCTACCAGAGAGTCCTCAACCCGGACCATCATTTTCTGCTGGTAGGCCTTGTCACACATCACCATCTGATATAATTCCAATTCCTCGGATCCAAAAAGCAAGGAAACGATCAAGGAAAAGTTTGAAATCAACCCATCTGACATCAACTCCACACAAAGAAAAGTTACAGCATCTAGTTCAAAAGAAGGGGGATGCAGCTAATAAAAAGAAACAAAAAACAGATGAAAGGTCCAAGGCTAAAGAGCAAAAATCTAAAACTGCAGGGAAAAGAAGACTAGTTTTTTCTGTTAGTTCTTCCAGTGAGTCTGATACAATTTCCCTTCATAATAGTGAAGACTCAAGCAACTGGGAATTTTCTTCAGAGTCTGAGATTGATGAAAGGGACCTATCCACATACACAAGACCAATACAAAAAGGTGATTTTGTTATTTCTAAAGTGTTTGGGAAGGCTTCTTCATACAGAATTTATGTGGTCAAAATTACAGAAGTTAATAATGCTGGTTTTGAAGGATTCTTTTATAAGAGGATACCACAAACATTTAAATTTACTGAGACAGCAGAACAAGCATTTTTGCAAAAGGATGACATTGTGAAGAAACTATCACACGCTGTGCAATCTAGCTCTATTAGATTCAAAGATGCAGTTGGATTTCAAGATGACCTGAGCAGCTACAGTGCCTTATTAGATTGATGATGATGTAAGATGATCTGTATCATTTGTTCAAGTTTTGCTACCAAAGTTTCAATTTTTCCTGGTGTGTTATTTCATATTTGGTTATAAATGGCTTAATTTGATTGCTTGTTATGTAATAAAAGATGATATCTGTCAAAAAATATATTACAGCATCAATTTTACAAAATTAGACATATTTTTCATACTTTTCCTCTCACAGGGGCAAGTGTACTCACACACGTACACTTGCCCCATTGAGTGGGGCAAGTGTACTCACTGACATTTCCTTGAAAACTCTCAATTTATTGATAAACTAAAAACATAAAATCACTTTGAGAAATGCATATAGTTACCAAGAGCATGCTTTACCTACAGTAAAATTTTCATATCTCTGGCTTCCTTCAGATTCTGTCCACACACCCTAATGCAAAATTTGCGTACACTTACCCCCACCTACCCTACCTGTTTCTTGATAATAAGATCAAATGATGCCAGATGAATGAAGACTTATTCCATTGATATGTGAGGTTTGGTCATAAATCAAGTAGATATTTCAAGATGCCTAAGAAAAATTAAAATCTATTACCAGTTATTCATTCTTTGAAACAAATGTATGCTTATCTAAATTGGAAATTACAACTGAGGTACAATAACCAATGCCATAACATTAAATCAAAGTCTTCAGATCACTATTCTAAATCAAAGTGTATTAGAATGGGTATTTTATTTTCTAATAATAAAAAAAATGGGACCTTTATGCAAGGGTAAGATAGTGTGATGACTATGAACTCAAGATAAACTGTAAGTTTTAATTTTAGATACTAATCAAAGTAATCAGAAACACAAAGAACACATTTCAATCAGAGAAAATAAGGAATTCCTGTAATGAAATGAAAAATGTTCAGAGTAAGATAAAATATGAAACAGGAATATCTGTGAATGGTTAAAAAACAAATATAAAAATAAAACAAAATGGATTTGTCCATAATTAAGTAGATTCACTTATAAAATACGTAACAGAAAATTTATTTCAGTTACAGAGAAATTAGCAACAGGAAAACATTCCCAACTCATGCACTAAGGCTTCTTCATATTGCTTTCTGTAATAGATTTTGTGGGGATCACTCTCAGAAATAAATGAACTTGTGAAACATTTACAACCTAACAATTCTTATAGCTATGATAATATTTCAAACGAATTATGAAAATGCGTTTGGGTGGTATAAGTTGTATATTTACCTACCTCTTAAATGAATCTTTTATGCAAAGTATATTTCCATATAGTCTAAGATTTGTTATTGTAAAACCATCACTAATTGACACATCACTAAATGATACATCTGTCACTATATTAGTAAACTGAAGAGAAGGGATGATATTTAGACAATGTTATGAAAGTTATGAACAATTTGAAAATCGGCTTTGATCTACATTGCTGTCCACTACTTTATATAAAAGTGCTTTACCATTGGACGGAATTCGTCTTTGTGCCAGTTGCTAAACCACTCACTTCAAACGACTACTGAATGAGAACAATGCTTCGATACTTGCTAAAATTTGCCCTGGTGGGGTTTAAAGAATGGAACTTTCCAGGCATCACATCAGCTGCCTGGTAAATGCCACATCAGGTTAATATGTACCAAGCTTTCAACTATCATGCTGAGGCCTTGTTGCAACAGCATGAAAACAGGCTACTGATGCCATTTTAATCACAGAACTGAGACAACCAATATTCTGGTCAAGGAAGCTGACAAATAAAGTTACATTTACCGATGCCAGTGTCTTCAGAAAAAGGACAAGAAATCGAGTGATTACATTGCTTGTTATTGCTATGGAAGTAGTCATATCATAGATGGTTTTCATTTACTGTGGTTAACTTAAGTAGTGATTTGTTACCACATTAGAAAATTGAAATAAAAATAATTTGCCTTATTTCAGTAGGAATGGAGACAGAAAATCATTTTCTGGTTTGGCAGCGGACACACAACATGAAAACACTTGAAGGTAAATTTTCTGAATTATGTTCTGTATTAATAGTACGTACTTCACCAATGAAAATCATGTCCAGGGAATTTGAAATATTCCAGGGATTTTAGTGATCATACACTGTTCAATGCTAATTTCTTTCTCCAAAATTATACATTATTGCATCCACTGACAATATTTTAGAAGGAATAAATGGTAAATTAATTCCTGTGGGAATTTTTTGTGACTGATCTAAGGCATTTGACTGTGTAGATCTGGGGTGGAAATGCGTCATAACTCTGCGAGCCGCATATAAAATTATATATCCCCATATTAGATTTAGATCCCTATAGACATTATTTTGGAGTGAATATAATTTAATTATTCTGTGAACTCTTAACTGTAAACTCAGAAATAAAACAGGCAATATAAGTCATATATTCGCAAGATAATTATTTTAAAATCAAGGTTAATTTTTTCTCATAATTTTGACAGTTAATTTTAGAAAAAATTGATAAACAAATAATGTATTTTTTAATACATTGTTTTTTACTACTTTGGCCATTAAAAAACAAATATATTTTATAAAATTGTGATGAATCTTGCAGGCAGCAAAAATGTTCAAGGCGGGCTGGCCATTCCTGGTGTAGATCATAAAATTCTGATACAGAAATTGAAGTATTATGGTTCAGATGGCTTTGTTAATAAATGGCTTAGTTCTTACCTTCTGAATAAAAAACAGAAAGTGTCAATGGAGAATTTTAAGGCTGCCTTAAGTGGTCCACTGTTTTCAGATGTGGAGTACCTCAGGGTTCTATATTGGGCCACTATTGATTTTAATATATATAAATGATCTATGCTGTGTTTCATCTAAAAATTCAAAATTTGTCCAATTTGCAGATGACACAAACATAGGAATTAAAAATACTCCAGATTTATCTACAGAATATATTCCAAATTCTGTCTTTGAACTTATTAATAAATGGTTTACAGCTAATGGCTTGTCTTTAAACTTTGATAAAACTCAATATATGCAATTCAGCACAACACACAGATTAACACCAGATAGAGACATAAAATTGAGGCAAGAGGTAGAGTGTGTGAAATTTCTAGATTTGCATATTGATCATAATTTAAATTGGAAGGTACATGTTTCTGACTTACTAATCCCATTGGGTGGAGCCACATTTGCAATTCGTACAATTTCAGCTATAGGTGATATCCGTATGAGTCAGCTAGTTTATTTTGCTTATTTTCACTCCTTGATGTCATATGGAATATTCTGGGGGCAAGTCCACCCAGTTTAGAGACCAAAAGCGAGTAATAAGAATTATGTGTGGGGTTAGCAATAGAACTTCATGTAGAGAGCTGTTCAAGAAGTTAGGGATTTTAACATTGGTGGCTGAGTGGACATTAATGTGTATATATACACATTAATGTCCTTTCTAGACACAAATCATACTACAAATAGTAAAATACACAATTATGGCACTAGAAATAAAAATGATCTTCACAAGGATTACAAGTCATCATCATTTCTGCAAAAAGGGGTCCGATATTCAGGGATACATATCTTCAATAAGCTTCCAACACATATTAAATGTCTAGCAGATGATAAGAATAAATTCAGGAAAAAATTGAAACAATTTAAAAAAATTAATTGACAACTTGTTCTACTCTATCATAGAATTTATTTCTAAGGTATCTACAAAATAAACTGCCAGTGGTTTGTGTAAATGTAGTTGACATAATTAATGTACCATGTATGCCATGACTGTACATCATCTGGTGTATGTATTACTTTGTTATGCAATTGTTTATCTGTAAATTGACAACTTTCCACATCCCACAGAGCCAGGCTCTTATATTGGGTTCAATGGAAAATAATTGTATTGTATTGCATACACTATTGTGATTACTTTCCTGAAATTTTGTATTTGTATCTTTAATTAAATAAGAGATTAATTATGTAAGGAAAAGGTTGATAACATGAGTAAGAAATTAAATTACCTTACAGCGTGATGTATGACAAAAGAGTGTTTTCAGTTGATGTTTTACTATAGAAAATTTTATAATTGAAGTTATTTTATAAAAGTTATACAACTTTAAAAAACAAAAATGAATAGAAACATTACTGAAGTAAAATAAATATATTTGTTTAATATTAATATCTAAATACTTTACATATAAATAAAATTATACCTGCATAAAAAAGTGAAACACAAATCATATATATTATTTCTATAAGTTTTTGTTGTTGTTGTTGTCACAAGCTATTATGAGCCTTCATACCAAACTGAAATCAATGAATGAGGTGTCATATTAAAACTTATGGTCTCCACCTTGGTAACATTATATTTTACGAAAGGATTTTTTCAGATTTCGGACCTTAAAGGGCAAAAATGTCAATATTTCTAAAATGCTGTTTTTTGTGTTACGAGTCCTTTATCTCCCTGGATACCCATCTCAAATCGTTTAATGAAGTATCATTTTAAAGATTAAGATCTCCGCTTTAGTGACATCATATATTAAGACAGGATTTTTCCGAAATTCAACCCTTAAAGGGCAAAAGTATCAATATTTCTGCAACGCGTTTTTGTGTCACGAGCCATTTATCTCCCTTCATATATAACCAATATAGATAAATGAGGTATCATATTAAGGAGTAAGGTCTCCGCCATGGTAACATTAAATTATACGAAATTAATTTTTCGTAATTCAACCCTTAAAGGGCAAAAATGTAAATATTTTCAAAATGCTTCTTTTTTATCTCGAGCCATTTATCTTCCTAGATATCTAACTGAAATCGATAAATGAAGTTGGATTATGAAGAGTAATGTCTCAGATTTGATGACATCATATATTAAGGAAGATTTTTTTTTTGGAATTCAGCTCTTAAAGGGAAAAAGTATCATTGGTTATACAACGCATTTTTGTCACGAGCCATTTATCTCTTTCCATACCTAACCGATATAGATAAATGAGTTATCATATTAAAGAGTGAGGTCTCCGCCATGGTAACATTATATTTTAAGATAGGTATTTTTCGTAATTTGACCCTTGAAGGGCAAAAATGTCAATATTTCTAAAATGCATTTTTTGTGTCTCGAGCCATTTATCTTCTTGGATATATAACCAAAATCGATAAATGATGTAGGATTATGAAGATTAGTGTCTCAGCTTTGGTGACATCAAATACTAAGAAAGATTTTTTTTTTTTTGGAATTGAACTCTTAAAGGGAAATAGTATTAATGGTTCTTCAACGCATTTTTGTGTCAACAGCCATTTATCTCCATTAATATATAACCGAGATAGATAAATGAGGTATCATTCTAAAGATTAAGGTCTCCACTATGGTCACATCATGTTTTAAGAATGTAATTTTCTGAATTTAACTCCTAAAGGGCAAAAATATCAGTATTTCTAAAATGCATTTTTTGTGTCTCGAGTCATTTCTCTCCCTTGATAATTAAACAAAATTGATAAACGAGGTATAATTTTAAAGACTGAGGCTTCGTAAGGTTACACCATATTTTAAGACAGGAATTCCATCGTAAACATTTTATTCACACAGCAGCACATATCACAGAGATGTTGATATGCTGTGTGCATTTTGTTCGGGTTGGTTGTATTGTGTTAGGGTCAGTGACACTTTGTCGTACATACAGTGTGTTTTAAATTTTCCTAACTCTTTCGTAATATGTTTTGATGCGTATCTATTACACTAAACAAATAAATATTTGCAACAAAGTGCGGTTCTACTTTTCATTATATTACAAGCATTCAACCTCACCATTCATTGTATTTTATTAGCGAAATTTTCACATGGGTCATCTAGTATGCACATAAAACTGAGCAGAAATGTTGAAACAAAATGAAAATATGCACCGCTACTAAGAATACATATCATCCACTTTTCTTGTAAGACTGGGAAAATGTCTTTTTATTTTTTTTATTTTTTATTGTAAAATATGAGAAACATTTTCTCATGGAGTGAAATGGTTTTCACAATACTGGTTTGGGGAATCAAGTACATTAATGCAAATAAGAACTAATAAGAGTAATACTGTAAACAATAACAAACATTTGTACACATAAAGGTACTACTTAAAAGAACACTGCAGAGCTAAACCTCTAAGTAGGAGAAATATTAAATGATATGCAGATATAGTTCAAAGTTTGTCAAAATATATTTGGGAATCCATTGATTAAAACCATTTAGATTGTGTAAATAAATGTCTCTCATCAGAAGAGTAATAAAAAATATATTTTTGTGACTTTTTACACATACTCCTTTTCATAGACCACTGGGGAATGAGAGAAAGTGAAAAATTGGAGGAAAGTCTGTCAGAAAAAGAGTATTTTTTAGGATGAAAGGATACATCGTTTCTATAATTAAAATTATTATTGTGGTTAGGATATTGATATGCCTGCTTTGTTTCTTTATAAGTATCTGAACAAGACACATAACATGTTAAAATATCAATAGGAATAAAGTTAACTAGCAACTCCTAATGTTTAAACACATCTATGCGGAAGTACATTAAAATGTTTCAACCAGAATCAAGCATTTGATACAGCGTTTGTTGCTTTCAGGTGACAAAATAACAGTATTCATTTCTCCACTCAAACTTACTACACTTCCTGCGTTAATGACAGCCAAACATCAAATTCAAAATGTGTTGTCAGTCTTATGAAATCAGAAACAATAATGTCAACAGTAAATTCAAAACAGAGTGTTAGAAAAACTAAAGGATGGATACTGAGCATAGTGTGTGAGCAGTAACGCTCTGCCTTACATTTGGGAGGATGTGATTTGACACCCATCAGATCATACAGATTTGGGATTTTCATGGTTTCCACAACTCACTCCAGGCGAAGTCTGGGATGGTACCTTCAAAAATGCAATGGCTGGATTTTTTTTTTTTTTGTTCCTTGCCTCTAGTCATTTTACCCTGTGCAGATCACTTGTGTTTGTGTGTGGTATTATTCTTTACAAACACAAAGTAGAGGGTACAAGCTACCGCTAATCTTGTAGTTACTTTTTGTTCTGCCAGATGTCAGCGTTTGCAATATGGCAGCTAACGTTATAGAGAAGGCTTTTTGCACTCCAGATTTTCACGTGTGTCAGTCCAACGGCACTTTCGATTTTTTTTTTTTTAATGAAGGATGCACCTTCAGACAATTCCATTTGGAGGTGGTATGTGCAGTTTGTGGAGAAGGGCTGCTTATGCAAAGGGAAAAGCAGTGAGTGTCCTTCTGTGTCGGAAGACGACGTGAACTGCGTCAGAGAAGCTTATCAACGTAGCCTGTGGAAATCAACAAGAAGAGGCAACAGAGAACTGAACGTTCCGCAAACCACAGTTTGGCGCGTGCTACGAAAACTCCTAAAAATGAAAGACTATCGCCTAGGGCTACTTCGGGCTTTAACACCTGACGACCATCGCAAACGTGTCACAGTTTGCATCATTATGCATAGAATTGTGCAGAGTGACACAGGCCGCACATATCGAACATTTGTAATGGATGGAAAAAAAACTTGAGTTTCTTTACACATCAAAATAAGATTCAAATTCGTATCTCAATTGTGCTAAGTGTAGGAAACCCCGACAATCATTTTGAATCACCCTGTATATTAAAAATCTGGATATGAGTATAACCACTACTTACCAAAGCAGACGAATGCTGCAGTGCAAAAACGTGAACAAAAATAGTGTACTTGAATTTTGGATTCATACATATAATTCAACAACACAGTGAAAATAACTGCCTGATGGAAGCTGGCAGTTAACTTAAGGTGCAGAATGTTGGCCAGTGGCTCATGGTGGGAGAAAATCAACATAGCAGGAAGTATGGAGGGGAAACCAGAAAATTGCTAACCATATTGTGAAAACAAGTCAGCAGGAAATATTTATTAGTAAATTTTTTTCTCATATATATATTTTTAAAAAAGGAACAAAAATATTAAACGCTACTCAAAGATTAGTTCTGAAGAGCAGTGGTTCTATGAGAAGAGATAAAGGTTATGGAGAATGAGTTGAAAAGGAGGAATACTCTGATGTTATCTTAAATTAATAGGTGACAGCTGTCTGGTGTCCAATTTACACTGATAAGCCAGTTCCCACCTTCTAGTTCAAAGATGCTGTTTTTGTCTTAGAGGATTCTGATGGCATAGACAGTGAAGCAAGAATTGAAATTGTTGGTATCATGTGAAGTGGCATGATAAGATACTGGGTGGTCAGGGTTCTGGGTTAACACTATTTGTCAGTGTCCATTCATTCTGATGGCTAGCAAATTTGTGTAATAACCTGAGTATGAGGAGATATATGTTTGTCAGTAAACAGCTATGTAACATTAAGCATAACTCTTTAACATTATTTAATTAAAAATAAATACAGCAGTCACAAAAAAACTTTGGTAGTCAGTATACATCAGACTAGATTTTTAAATTATTTTGATAACATGCTTTAGTAAAAATCAGTTTAGAAACTTTCAAGAAAACAGCACATTACTCATATCTCCGTAGTCTCTTCACTTGCCCTTGGTTGTGTGGCTGTCTTACAGTTTCTGGAAAATATGAAACAAAGATTATTGATCACCATAAAGTCTATTTTACTATTATTATTATTATTATTTTTGCCACCATTAACTGGGTCTTACCTACCTCTTCCCCCTCAAAATTTCTCGTATCAGGAAGCAATTAATGTAATCACTATGCCCCCCCCCCACTTCTCTGAAAACACTCTCATGTCAAGAAGCAAGTGCTTTTAGCAAATATCTCCTTAGGTGCAGCGATACTGGAAAACTTCAGGTGGCATTTTCAAAAAACTATTCATATTTCTTGTCAATCAAACAATACAATTTAACTGCCCAACTGTGATGAAGGGATGAAAACCATTTTGGAATGCTGCATATGTAGAATGCATAATGAAATAAGATTACTGATACCACTTTCATATTTTTTTTTTTTTTTTTTTTTTTTTTAGATTCAGAATCAATTAGAATATTTGAGATACGAGGGACACATCTGGCAAGTTTTAGTTAAATTACAATATGGAATACAAATAAAATGCAAAAAATAAGAAATCGAATTTTTTATATGTAAAAGAATAAAAATTTTCTCCGGTAACTAGACGATCAAACACGACATTTCAGTGGTCACAATCTCTGCCGCCATTGTGTGGTCAATGGACTAACTCAGCTAGTTACCCTAAATTTTATTCATTTGCAATGCCAAGAAAACCTCCAGTCATATATAGTTTATACGTATGTTTTAATTCTGTTATTCAATTTTAATCTGGAAATTTAATCTGAAGTTTTCAAGTATTTGGAAAATTTCAAACAAAGAAACATGTTCTAACTAGAAGAAGAACCCAAATCAATACAGTTATTATGGTAGAAGAAGGCTATATGGCAATAACTAAGAAATTCTATAACAGTAAGTGATTGAAATTTAATCCTGCCATTCACTATGAAATGCTGGAGATAACAAAATTCACAGAATCTTATTTCATAACGTGATATTACATTATGATGTAATGTCTCAAAGCTTCATTTTCATTACATGAAACAAAATAGAAACTATATGCACATTACTGTTATGCTATTATCATATGCCTAAAATTTCAAGCCTTATTATTATGTGTGAAATTGGGTCACCACTTGTTAATTTTTTTTGGTATGTCGTGTTTAAGTTTGGCATAATGGGATTAATAGTCCATTATAAAGATTCTTCTAGACTACTAAACAATAACACATTTTTTTCACTTTTTATTCATAGTCATGTAAAAATTCCTGCACAACCACCACCACCAGCACTTTAACATATCAGTTTGACCATTTAGAATGTGAAATCAGGCTTCACTTCTCAAAGATTACATGTTCCCCTATACACTGCAGCTCAATCAACACTGCACCAACTCCCAAAAAAAAAATCAGCTTATTCTAATAAATATTCAAATTTGCCAAAAAATGGTCTCAAATAAATTAATAACATACAAAAATGTTCCAAAACACCCATTCTGCACTACTGAAAAACTTGTCCTAGCTACTTTTACATCATTTTGATTTGGGGGGGGGGAGGGGGAATTTGCAGATCTGTGGTTAGAACAAACTAGCTGAGGTACTGATAACAACAATCAAGGAGATTAATGAATGGAGGCTTTCCCAGTGTATCTCTACTGTCAAAAATATTCTCGGGCTTTCCATCAAGGGAGGGTATCAATTTGACGTGATGCTTCAAACCCAATATTGGGCTCCCAGAATCCTACCTTTCATTGCCTGCACTGCTCATTACAAAGAGGCCTCAGACAGCCTGGTATATATACCATCCCTTGCGAATGTGGGCAGTGGTACATCAGTCAGACAGTACATTCCGTGTTTCAGCGTTGTTTAGAACACGAGAGATGTGTGCATCTGGGGCATGTTACGAAATCAGCGGTAGCTATGCATAGTATAGAAGAAAGAGTCAGTGATGAAAATACTAATGGATACTGGGATAGTGTGATTAAGGAGGCTGTGGTAATGTGTCTTGCAGAAAATGGAGTATCAAATCAGTGTGGCATGGAGCCATTTTATACGTTAGTTAGAGACAGAGAAAAAGGCATCAAGATCATCACAAAATATATTCTGACCTACAGCCGATCCCTTCTACCGTGCATATCCTCATCATGCCTCTTGCCCCACCAGTCCTTTTATCCCACCACCTCTGCACCGATAGGCACTTGACGCACTTGTCTGTGATGTCACCGGCAACTACTGACCAGTGTAGCCTATATAAGGAAGAACTCTCCTGTGGCCCACACTTTGCTGGAAAATTGAGCCAGTGACTGGCTTTGAAATGTAACTTGAAAATGACATGCTACCACAGTGGGAACCCTGAGATTTTATACAAGAAATGAAGCCTTTTATAGTAAATTAACTGTACTCAACAATGTTTCTTGAGTTTTCCCAAAATAGATTTCCTAAACAATTACTTTTAAGTAAATTACTTATTTAAACCACAAACAATGTACAAACGCATCTGAATAATGTCTTTTAATGTATATGCTTGTATTATCACTAAACAAATGTGTTAATCTTTAACAATTTATATTGAAACTTGTGTGGCGGAAACACATCGTGGCATTAACAGTTGTCAGCGCAGTTCCGTCGTTGTCGCGGCGGCTGCTAACGCAGTATCAACGATGCTCGCTGACCATAACCAGGGCAATGATAAAAACAACCAGAGAGCACACCGTTGGCGAGGCGTACTAAACACGGAGACTACATTGCCGCCAATACAGAAGCTGTAAGTATTATTAACATTTGCATTGATATGTTATTTCAATATAGTGTGCATATGTATATGTGTTATTTATTGGTTACATTAAATACATGGATAAGAGTTTCGTCTTCCATATTGTAAACTACGATATTGTTTATATGGGCAACGTATCCCCATAATTGGTGACGCCGACGACGAAAAAACCCGAACTCCTTTGAATAATGGACGAACTTCAAGAACAACTACACCAGCTACAGGAGCAAAATCACATTCTGCGACAGCAAATGCTTCAACAGCAACCCTCGCAATCTACAGTCTCGCAGGTTGGCACATCTGTTAACCGTCTTGCCATGAAATTATCAGTTTTCTGGCCGGACAAACCGGCACTGTGGTTTGCACAGGCAGAAGCACAATTTGGCATCGCGGGCATTACGCAAGATTTGACGAAGTACGCCTATATAATTTCACAGCTGGACAGCCGCTATGCGGCCGAAGTGGAAGATATTATAATAAATCCACCTCCTGAAAATGCATATGAACACTTGCGTAACACTTGCGTAACGAGTTAATTCGTCGCCTCTTTGCATCAGAAGAGCAGCGAGTTCGCCAGCTGTTAATGGAGGAAGAGCTTGGTGACCGAAAACCATCCCAGTTTTTAAGACACTTAAGATCTCTAGCTGGTGCCACTCAAATGCAAGACAATCTCCTCCGGCAATTATGGATCCAGCGCCTACCGTCACAGGTACAAGATATCTTGCAAACTCAAGCCGACACACCACTAGACAAAGTTGCAATACTAGCCGACAAAATTATGGAAGTTTCTACACCTGCTCTGCACACCGATGTTAATGTTATCGGCATGTTACCTGCTAATACCGAGGTAAGTCAGCTTACAAAGCGCATAGAAGAACTTTCGCAGCAGTTGGCTACATTGCAAGCCTCATTTCGCACACATTCCCGTTCTCGAAGCCAGCCCCCGAAGCCGCGGCACGCTCGCAACAGCCGTGATTCTTCGCCGCGTACTGACACCTCTCACGTTTGCTGGTACCACCGCCATTTTCACGGCCAAGCTCGCAAATGCCAACAACCATGTAACTTTCAGTTAAACCCCAACGGCAGCCAGTGATGGCGGTAGACGGCTGCCCAACAGGAGGTAACTGCCTTTTTGTATTTGACAGAAATAGCCGACATAAATTTTTAATCGATACTGTTTGTGATTTATGCTGTTTCCCAAAAGATTTTGTAAAAGGGCGTCATCAACGCAACAAATATGAACTTGTAGCGGCAAATGACTCTACTGTTCATACCTATGGCACTTTGTTTCTCAAGCTGAACCTCGGATTGTGGCGCGATTTATCTTGGAGATTTATAATAGCTGATGTAGCTGTTCCTATCATTGGCTCCGATTTCCTTGCACATTATCACTTGCTCCCAGATTGTCACAACAAGCATATCATTGACAGCTTGACAGGATTGTCAGTGCCTGTACAGCCGGCTAGCTGGAAGCAACCTAGTGTGAAATCACTAAAGACCACAACAGTTTTTCATGAAATATTGTGAGATTTCCCAGATCTCACGCGCCCACCTGGAATGCCGAGAGAAATAAAGCACTCTACCGTACATTTCATTCGCACAACACCTGGACCACCTGTCTCTTGTCGTGCTCGTCGCCTCGCTCCAGACCGTCTTCAGATTGCTAAGAAAGAATTCGAAGCAATATTAATGGAGGGCACTGCGCGCCGCTCAGAGGGACCATGGTCCTCGCCTCTTCACCTTGTCCCAAAGAAAGACAAGGGTTGGCGTCCCTGTGGAGACTATCGAGCTCTCAATGCACGGACAATTCCAGATAGGTATCCACCTCACCATCTCCATGATTTCAGCCACCAGTTGCGTGGATGCACCATTTTCTCTGTTGTCGACCTAGTCAAAGCCTACACTCAGGTTCCTATGAACCCAGACGACATTCCAAAGACAGCAATTATTACACCATTTGGACTTCTTGAGTTTCCGTTTATGTCTTTCGGGTTGCGGAATGCCGGTCAAACCTTTCAGCGATTCATTGATGAAGTTCTATCTGGCTTAGACTTCACCTTCGCCTATGTAGACGACATATTGGTATTCTCTAAAGGCCCTGAAGAACACGAGCGCCATCTGTGATCACTCTTCCAAAGACTGTCATCTTATGGGATTCTCGTTAATGCTTGTAAGAGTGTTTTAGTCCTCTCCAAGTGTTACCTTCTTGGGATACGAAGTCTCTGCCGCTGGCACTCGACCACTACCAGATCGGATCAGCGCTCTGCAAAACTTCCCCCTTCCACAGACAGTCCGTGAACTCAGACGCTTTTTGGGAATGGTGAACTTTTACCGCCGTTTCCTACCTTTAGCAGCAGAATACCAGGCTTCTCTCCACTCGGCAGTATCCAACCTACGAGGCTCTCAACCTGTACCTTGGAATCAGAACCTGGAAAGCACGTTTAATGCCTGCAAAGCCAGCCTTGCCAAATCGACGCTACTAGTTCATCCCGATCTCAACGCACCTCTAGGATTGTTTACTGATGCTTCCAACACAGCTGTAGGGGCTTGTCTACAACAGCACGTAAACGCTACATAGCAGCCTTTAGCCTTCTTTTCTAAGAAGCTTTCACCAAAGCAATCAGAATGGCCAGCGTACTATCACGAGTTACTCACTATCTACGAAGCGATCCAACACTTTCAGCACTTCTTGGAAGCCAACCAGTTTACAATTTACACCGATCACAAGCACTTACGTACGCGTTTCAGCAACGCCGTGACAAGCTCCTGCCTGTGCAACTGAATCAATTATCGTTCATTGCACAGTTCACCACCAATATTGAACACATTGAAGGTTCTTCCAATGTAGTCGTAGATGCACTGTCCCGGGTCGACAGAATCGCAGACTGAAACTTGAACTTTTCCGCTCTGGCAGACTCTCAGAAGGACGATCCAGAAATCCGTTCTTTCATCGATGGCGAAACATCACTTCGCTTGGAGCAAGTCCCAGTACCTGGGAGTCACACTATCCTCTTCTGTGACACCTCAACCGGAAAACCCAGGCCCTTTATCACCACATCATTCCGAAAAGCAGCTTTTTCGTCCGTTCATGGCCTGAGTCATCCCGGTGCCAGAGCTACCACTCGTTTGGTATCAGAACGTTTCGTCTGGCCTAACATGGTGAAAGATTGCCTCGCATGAGTCCGAGCCTGCCAAGATTGTCGGCGCACCAAAGTTACGCGTCACACGAACGCACCAGTCGGAAACTTTACAATGCCATCTGCCCGGTTTCAACATGCTCATTTGGACATAATCGGACCACTTCCAGCGTCAGGAACTATCGTTATTGCTTAACAGCCATCGATAGATTTACTCGCTGGCCAGAGGTCTGGCCTTTAGAATACATCACTGCAGAGGACGTGACCAACGCATTTGTAGCATGCTGGATTTCACGATTTGGATCACCTCTATGTATTACCACCGACCAAGGCAGGCAGTTTGAATCTGTACTGCTCCGGAACCTGGGTCTCTTGACTGGAGCGCTAAGAACCTGCACCACTGCCTGGCACCCCTGCTCCAATGGCATCGTGGAGAGATTCCATTGTCAACTCAAAGCAGCTATTATGTGCCATCCCGGTATGTCCTGGCTGCAAGCCCTTCCCATCGTTCTTCTCGGTATTCGTAGTGCCTACAAAGAAGACCTTGGCACCTCTTCTGCCGAACTTGTGTACGGTGAACCACTACGCCTCCCAGGTGAATTACTGTGCACCGCGATGGAAGAATGTCTGGAAGATACATCCGACTTCGTGGACAAACTACGTCAACAAATGCGCAAAATACGTCCAACACCAGACATTGTCACAGTCCGACCTTTGTTTTCAAGGATCTTGAAACGTGCACTCACGTGTATCTTCGGGATGATTCGGTACGTGGTGCCCTGCAGCCACCATACACTGGCCCACACCACATGTTAGATCGCCAGGATAGGACTTTAACTGTTTTAAACAAGGATAAACCAGTACGTGTCAGCATAGAAAGAGTGAAACCTGCCTTTCTGCTCAATGACGATTGTCCTAATATCGAAGGTAGTGCTGTGACAGAACTACCTAGTATGTCAATCAGCAAAGCAAAGAAAACTACAGATCACGATACAATGGACAACCCGAGAACCACAAGATCCGGTCGCCGGGTAAAGTTCCCCAAACATCTTCAGCCGTAGCCTCATCAACTCTGTGGGGGGCTGGTGTGGCGGAAACACATCGTGGCATTAACAGTTGTCAGCACAGTTCTGTCGTCGCGGCGACTGCTAATGCAGTATCAACGATGCTCGCTGACCATAACCGGGGCAACGATAAAAACAACCAGAGAGCACACCGTTGGCGAGGTGTACTAAACACGGAGACTACATTGCCGCCAGTACAGAAGCTGGAAGTATTATTAACATTCGCATTGATATGTTATTTCAATATAGTGTGCATATGTATATGTGTTATTTATTGGTTACATTAAATACATGGATAAGAGTTTCGTCTTCCATATCGTAAACTACGATATTGTTTATATGGGCAACGTATCCCCATACATGTAATACAGAAAGATCTTAATCCTCCATGCCATGAACATGCTTCCCGATATTACTGAATCATGAAGTATGAAAATACTTTAAACCCCATAAATGCCTTAAACTGATCCAGATTAATTAAAAAATATGTTAAGTTTAATGATTTTACCACCGCAAACGAGTTTTAACTCATTTCTTCATGAATAAAGCATAATGTCAACAAATTAAAGTCTCTTCAAATTATATATTAAAAAAAACTTGTACAACTTTTGTGTTTTTTCTCATCGCAGCTGTCAACTTTGATATGTGGTGGGTTAATTCCCTTTCCTTTATTATTTATATCACCCAAAAGCTGCTTCCATTTTCCTTAGATTCATCAAAAACTTGTACAAGTAATATTTTATGATAATTTTGTATAAACAATGTTTGATCAGATTTTACTTTTTGTAAATTGTTTTTTTACCAAGAAAGTTAAAAAGTGAACAGAAAGCATACCTTCATATGGAGGCGCCCTGTTATTAGAGGATGGTTGCCGTTGAAGCTAAAAAAGAAAAAAAACATTTACTCTGCACAATTGTATTTATCTCTTGTCAATACAGTTATCAGGGACTAGTGTTTAAGTCCTAAAACTGAAGAATTGTTTCAACGAAAGGAATAGGTAGATTATAAAATCAGAATGAAGTGGAAGAGAAACAAAAAATGACATTTCAAATTATTTATTTATTTTTTAAAAAAGGCAGAAAGTTGTACAGCTTTTTAAAAGCAATTCCTTTATTACTAATTCCTACCAACAGTAATGTCAACAGGATCATGATCGCTGCTGGTTCTCCAAATTTTATTTCACTATCCTTATAACTGCCAGAATCGTCATTATCATTTTGATTTCAGTAGCATCCTGAATGTCATGAACTATTATTTCTACAATAATAAATCAACATGATAGGTGATAGAAGTTATAATTTTTTTTAAAAATCACCAGAAAAGAATCAGATCAAACGGGGAGTGAACTTAAAACTTCTCCTAAGTTCATCAAAGATTTTATAAATAATCGACTGGGATGTTCTGAAAAGTAGAGATATATACAAAATTAACTTCAGTTATATTACTGAATATTAAATTTAAAATGAAAGACTTTTATCCAGATTAAAGAAAAATATCAAATCTTAGTATATGATAAAGACAGAACACAACACTCAAAGTCAATTATATGCCATACCAGTATCTGAGCATAGGAGTTTTTATGGTGAGTGTTACCCCTCCTCAGTAACATCCAATAGAAGGAGATTGGATGGTTTTCAATTGTCTTCCCTACAAGTGAAAGTGTAATGTGTGTGTAATGATGCGTATGTTGAGTGTTGCTTGTGCTGTGGATGAATTATGAAAGCAGAGAGACTATGCAACCTGGCATCAACCCATTCAGGCCCTGATTTATTTGGGAGCTTTTCAGTTGGATTTACAGTTCATGGAACAGTAAAAAAAAAAAAAGCAATGAGCCATGTCAGAGAAGTTGTAAGCATATCAAAACAAAGGAATGTGGCAATGTCTGAATATGATGCAAACAATACTGAGATTCTGAAATTTTGTAACAGCCAAAATCCAAAGCATGTTTATTAAATTTATTCACTAGCAGTGTGAGTGCAGGTGATTGAAATTTTAATGGAACAGAAGAAACTTTACATACGAGGTGCGGCTAGAAAAAAAATGGGACTGGTTTTCTGTTAGATAAACCGTGCGAGCCTCAAGTTCAAACGCCACATTGCCGAGTCACCTGACATCACCCCTCCACATTCCTGCCAGTTGGACGAGCTTAGCTTGCTCAGTCGAGTCTCAGCCTTCGTTCATGTTGGACCGTGTGTGTGCCGCTCGTCGGAAAAATGGTAGGCGTCTTAATTGAGCAACGTGTCAACGTGAAATTTTTAGTGAAGCTGGGTAAATCCGCAACAGAGATTTATTCTCTCTTACAACAAGTGTATAAGGAAGAATGTACGTCACGTACACGCATTTTTGAATGGTGTAAGCGTTTCAAAGAAGGGAGAGAAGAGATTGAAGATGATCCACGCCCAGGACGTCCTTCAACCTGGAAGACGGATGAAAGATCGAGAAAATAGGCAAAGTAATCCGTCAAGATCGCCGATTGAGTATCCGTGCAGTTGCCGAGATTGTGGGAATTGACAAAGAATTGGTTTGGCAAATATTACATGAAAATTTTAATATGAGAAAAGTGTGTTCCAAAATGGTGCCAAGAATCCTCACGTCGGAACAAAAGGAGTTACGGATGGGAATCTGTTCTGATATGTTAAAAAACATTAGGGAAGATCCTGAACTGTTGGAAAGAGTTATTACGTGTGACGAATCATGGTTTTTTACCTATGACCCAGAAACTAAGCGACAGTCAATGCACTGGTAGAGTCCGAATTCACCACGAAGAAGAAAGCTCGAATGTCCAAATCAAAATTCAAGGCCATGATGATTTTTTTTTTTTTTTTGACATCCATGGAATTCTGTATGTAAATTGAGTTCCTGAAGGTCAAACCATGAATAAAGAATACTACCTTGGGGTTTTGGCCACCCTCCGTGAGCGAGTGCGAAGAAAGCGACCAGAGTTGTGGAAGAACAAGTCGAGGATTCTTCATTAGGACAATGCCCCAGCCCACACTGCATTGGTGGTTAAGACATTTTTGGCCAAGCATGGGATCCCTGTGTTGGATCATCCACCCTACTCACCAGACCTAGCTCCATGTAATTTTTTTATGTTCCCAAAAGTTAAGGAAGTGTTGAATGGGACCAGATTTGAGACTGTGGAAGCTGTGAAGCAAAAAGCGACGGAGACTATGAACATGCTAACAGAAAATGACCTCAAACACTGTTTTGAAAAGTGGAAAATTCGAATGGAAAAGTGTAGGGATAGTGGAGGGGAGTATATTGAAGGTGATAAGGTAAAAGTTGTAAAGGAAACAAAATAAAAAGAGTTACACTAAAAATCCCGTTTTTTTCTAGCCGCACCTCGTACATGACGGTCCTCAATGCTGCAATTGCTGTATGTTTACAAGGAAATTAAATTCTTATACTTTTGAAATGAAAATTATGTAGGGCATTGTAGGGAGGAATTTATCAGCATTACATGTCCCACTTTAAGTTCACATGCACTGCAATTTTCTGCACATGCTCACTTAAAATGTTAAAACTTAAATTGCTTTATATTCACTGAAAATCTAATGACGACGTCAGACATCCGGAAGAGTTGTCATTATTATGCAGTGAGAAATGCACCAGTATTTTTTGTTTATTATTTACTTTTTGTTTATTTATATTAATTCGATGTAGATGGTTTTGTTTTAATGTTCGAGTGCTTTTATAGTAAGAAAAGAAATACAGAACCATGTTTATATTGCGATACAATGAATATATTAATGAAACTAAGTATAAATGAAACGGCTTTAGGCAATATAAATTACAAGGAAAGGGAAGATGACTCATCACTCACCAAAGTTGAAGGCTGCGATGAATGAAAGACATATATGATGAACACAAGAATCTATATATCTATAAATGAGAAAACCAGGAAGTTCGGATGTGTGTTTGGATGTACGTCTGGAATTTATAATGCCATAATAACTCAACATATTTAAATTAAATTTGGCATGAAATGAGTTAATTGCGTGCGAAGTGACATAGGATAAATTTTATCCAGCAAAAACGCATAGTTCTTTTAGAAATTGCCATTAATATCAATTCGCAAACAACAAAGAGTTTCCTACTTCATAGACAGCCATTCAACGTTTACTCTTTGTTTTTTTACATAAATAGCAAACACTGCTTTTCAGAAATGAAAGTGAAAACCTTCTTACATATGTAAGTTTGTGTTTAGTTTAAAAGCCATAAAACCGATGCACTTGACAAACAATAGTTTGGAAGCAGGAATTATAAATATGTACTTAACCTTAAATTAAAAAAGGTAGGTACTGTTGTTAAGTTCATAAAGAGATTTTTTCATTTGCGTACATAAAGTAGTATGACATCTCAAATATCGCACCATAATTTCGACCGTAATATACTAAATGTGAAAAATCAGAGCTTGGAAAAAAACACCGTAAAATACTATGATTATACCAGCACAAAAGTCGATTTACTAAAAGTGCAAAATGCCGGTGCTCGAAATGTCGTATTTATAAAAAAAATATCGGATTCCATTCTATCTCGGTTTAATTTATTTCCTGTGTGTCTTCTTTTTTTTCCACTATACATTCTCTGTAATATTACAAATTATTAACTAACCATTTTTTGTTCAAAATTTTTGTATAAATCAGTACAAATAGTAGACTATGATTTAGGAAACAGTGCTTTTTTACTTACTGTTAAATTTCTACAAATATCTAATAAATCCGGTTCAAGTTTACGTCGCGATACACAACATTGCTAACTTAGGATAAAATAATTGTTTCAATGCGCGTGTGGTTGAGGTTTTGAATTTGTAGCGCCAATAGTAGAGGAGATTGTGGTTACATTGATATTCAGCCTGGACCATAATGAAAACTGAATCTTTTTGTCACAGCCAATGGCATGAGAAATTTAGTTATCAGTTATTTAAGCAAATATCATAAGCACTATGTCACTTTGTGACGTTATGTATCGCCACGTAAACTACTCCAGTAAATCCTTCACTTAAAACGAATGTATTCAATGGCCTAACGTAGAGACTTAATGTTTCATGAAGCAATTTTGCAAGTCGTTTACAATGCGATACACCTCATTTACACAGAGCTTATGAAAGCTGCTTATTTATTACTAATAATAACTAAATGACTGCTGCCTTATACTGTAACAAAAACATTCTGGTCTAGGAAGCATTTCAACCTAACCACTATCTCTGCTAATATTGCCACTACAAAATCAAACGTTATGAACACACCTCAACACATTAAATGCATTGGAACTGGATTTCGAATAGTAACAGAACTTTCTATATCAAGATTCCTAATTAGTGTAGCATAAATTACTATCACAATTAATTTCATTATACGCCTTACTAAATCACGAGCAGTAACAAACAGTCACTTTATCACGATGTAAGCTTGACCAGCAATATTAACAAAAATTGCCTTAGAGTTGTAGAGAATTATGAACTTTCCATTGTACACTAATTTAAAGCATTTTAGTATAAATTTTTTAATTACGTAATTGCAATAATGAATGTAGTTTCATATGTATTCAGTATTTATTTTCCTGCAATCTGAAATAATAATTCACATTACTAATGTATTAATGCGTGAGTGATAGAAGCTTTGATTTTCTAGCGGTATTATTAGTGGAGTTTGTCACTTTGTTGAAATGCAGCCTGGACCAAAATGAGATCTGAAACATTATTAATAGTTTAAGCTTCTTTTACAAGCACCGTTTTAGTGACATCATGTATCGCTTTATAATGATATAGTATCAAAAGATATATAATAAGCTTGGATCATTTAGCAGAACACACGGCAATGCTCGAAGTAAATTTTTGAAATTTATAAATGTTTTATTCAGATAGTGGAGAGTCAGACAAGCAGAGTGGTGATTTGCCGGTAGACATTCAATTCTGTTTGCAGATTCAGAAACCTATTATGAATAAAGAATCTATTACTACTTTAACATTGTAATTTATATTTGAGAGAAGAATATTAATGGATCGAAACAAACAAACTATAGTATACTGATCTACATGCAGACAACTGTTTTCACAGATAGAGAAACGAACATTAACACTGAACATTATGAATAAAAGAATCAATTATTACTATAATACCTAAATTTCTGATTTAAAACAGACTTCATTGATGGAACCCACATATCTTCAAAACAAAATGAATATTCAGAGAGCAAATTAAAAAAAAAAGATTAGTAATTTTCAGATATTCAGCGCAAATCAAAATATACATTTTTAGTTTCGCAATTTTTTAATGAGATCAAGTCCTTGGGCCACTTAGGTATTTATTTGCTCTTTGAATGTTAGTAAATTTTTTGGATGTTTAGTCGCTTCCATCATATTTTGACGTTTTGAGTTTCCATTAATTAAAACTATATTAATTTTTATTCGCAAGTCTTGAAATTATTAATTTTAAGAGATGCCGGGTAAACGAAATTCAAATCTTTCAATTAAATGTAAGAAAACTACGGCTGTGAAAAAAGCCAAAACCCAGGAACAAATCCTCTAGCAGAGCTGCACAGGGTTGAGCACTTAGCACGTATTGCGGCTTCTGGAGATGCTGAATTGCCGGAGCAGTCACAAGTTGGGCGACAACACCAAAATGAACACTTGGTGTCTGGAAGATCACACCGGGAAAATCGCGAGCTCGGTGCTAAGAGCAAGTGGATTGGCAATCGATCTCAAAAGCTTCTGAAACACCGAAGCAAACAAAAAGACGGCAATAACAATACGCCACATATTTGGCATTGCAACGAGTTGCTGAAACACCTGAACAAACGCGAGCTCATTACTAATGTTTTCCCGAGCATTCAACTAAATATTATCAATGACGAAGGCTGGTTAAGTTAGAGGACAATACTTGCCCCAAAAAATGATTCTGGAGCAAATATATATATATATATATATATATATATATATATATTAGAGGAAATAGTCAGGGAAGTGACAACACACTCTTCCATCGATACAGTAATGTTAACTGACGATGCTGCTACTTACCCCGTTGAGTTTTTAAATTCCTTCGAGTTATCTGGGCAATCGTCCCATAAACTCGAGCTTAAGGTTGGCACTCGAGTTCTCCTGATGCGTAATCTCGACCCCCCCCCCTCCCCTCAAGGTATTGCAATGGCACCAGATTACACATCACAGAACTAGGAAGAAACATTGTGAAGGCGTCAATTCTTACCGGTGCATCTAAAGGGGAAGCCATTATAATTCCGCGTATCCCAATTATTCCCAGTAATATTCCCTTTGAATTTAAAACATTACAGTTCCCATTCAAAATTTAATTTTCAGTGACAATTAATAAATCGCAAGGTCAAACGTTGAAATTGGTGGGAATACACTTGGCTACTCACTGCTTTTCCTTTGGTCATCTATATGTTGCCTGCTCGCGGGTATCGAGTGTAAAAAATTTACATGTTTTTTCAGAAAACAATATATACACCGATGTATTAAACTGAAAATACTACTAACATACAGAATATTTTTATTGTTTGAAAAGTTTGATGAAGTTATTTGGAACAAATAGATTTTTGTTATTTTATTGCAGTATTTATTACTACTATCACCAATAAAAATAGCTCTAAAATTAATTGTATGGTCGTATTGACCTGGTGGCAAGGCTTCATTACGTCTGCGCAATCAACCCCTTTCGTAGCTGCTTAACCTAACGCAGTAATCCTACTGGGCATAGAGGACGTACAGTTCAACGTGGAATCAGAACCACGTGAGCATTCTGGCGCACTTCACATCACACAACAACCTGTGCCAGAGGTGAAGGTCGAGCTAAGGAACTATGAAAATCCTCTGCGAGACTGGGATTCAAGCTGGGGACTTTTCCATGTCCAGTTGGATGCCCTAACCACTAAGCGACCAGACCTCTCAACAAAATCTTTATTACAACACTCTTCCGCGCGGACGAAGTCGCGGGTAACTGCTAGTATACAATATTTCAGTTTTAAACCTCATTCATGCTGTAGAAAATGAGTCATGTGGTACAGGTGTGTATGAGTAATGTGTTAAACTTCAGCATGCCGAACCACATGAATCATTTCCTACAGCATGAAAAGGGTGTAAAACTGAAATATTGTGTATTCTTGTGGGCATCATATATGTTTTTCTTTCATTGCAGCCTTCCACTTTGGTGAGTGATGACTGATGAGTCATATTTCCTTTCCTTGTAATTTATAATGAATATATTAATGCACATGTGATAGTTTATTTACATTCATTTGATGACAATGGTTTCATTATATTCTCTCATCACTGTTATAGTAAGAAAAGAAATATGCAATCATGTTTACATCATGATGCACATGCAATAAAAGCTTTATTTTCAAGCAGAAGTCTTAGCATTCATCCTTATAACACAAGGAATGAGTTATTTAAGTTATGAGCCAGAAATCTGTGTTCAACATGTTTATTTGGATAGGCTTAGAAGCAAGTTATTAATGAAATTTTTGCACACTGGTATATGCAGTACTTTTAGTAGCTACTTATTAATGAACATTGATTGTAAGAACGGTAATCAGATAATTTTGCCCCAGATGTTCTCCAATATAAAAGCTCTGAATAGAAAATACAGTCCAAGGCTAGATGCATTACTGTATAATATAGTGAAGTGTACTTTAAATTTTTAATAATTTTTGCGATTTATGTGATTAACTTCAAAAAAGTTCCTATTTACTGTAAAAATGCAATATAGTATCATTAGCCCACTCAAAATCTGCTGTGACTAAAAATGTTAACTATTTTCAGAAAAAAGGAAGTATCCTTCAACATAGAACCATACCTGTTCCTTCCTAATTGTCTGCTTTTCCATGTAGACTGCAGGTTGAGACTTAATTTTATTTCTTGGCTGCACTTCATTTTTCCATTCTGAAACAGAAAATTACTAACTTTTAATAAAATGACAGTTTATACTTTTCCTAACCATGCTTGAACAAAAATACAATATTGTAACAAACATTGTCTTCAATTTTTGCAGAAATTTGAAAAATTACCCTTGATAATTATTAAAAGCAGTGTTGCAATGTAGTTAGCAAATATTTTAATGTACAGAAGATTAATGACTCTGGATATAACAGTAAAACAATTTGGGAAATTGTGAAGAAGAAGTAAGGACATTTTCATCAAAAAAGCTTGAAAATTAAAATTTCTCAAATATTGATCTTTTCATTAATTTTGTTTTTAACTGTTGCTAATGGCTTCCAAACGCTCAGTGTATCACATTACAGGCTCCACTCCAAGAAAATCATAACTACAGATTTTGTTACTCTAGATGAAATTGCAACACATACCACATGCATTGACAGGGATTCTGGCAGATTAATTAAATGTTGCTTTTCAGACTTAAGAAATGTACTACATTATTTGTTTAATATATATATCTGTACATTTGGAGACTTTTCACGATAGCTGTAAATATGCAATAGTTTAACCACTTCACAGAAAAAAGTTGACAAGCAAATTACATGAACTGATCATCCAATTTCATTACTAACATCTTTCTCCAAATTTGTCAGTGATGCAGAAGAGGATTTAGGTTTAAAGTAGAACATTAAAAATAAATCTTAACTTGGATTTTCCTTGTACGAGAATATGCTGAATTTGCATTTATTGATTATGATTCAGAAGAAATAAATTTGTCTATTAACGAAAGGTTATGGCCAATCAATCAATTTCAGCATAGTTGTTAAGATCCACTCCACACAGAGTTCTGTAAGAGATTTATAACCACATTCCTTTGTTTTCAAAAGATCATGGTGACATATCACTTTCAAACTGGGGGAAAGCAAAATATAATTCAATAATGAGCAATTTTCATAAATGTACCTAGGGTATGCAAGCTAAACAAGATTTGACCAAGACATGTAAAGTGGTCGGTGTCTGATGGTAGCGAATCAGTTGTTGTGGTCCAAAGTTCCTAAGTGCGAGTCAATCTGTATTGAACATTTGCAATGAAATATATTTTATCACAACTAAACATTTAGGGTGACGTGTACTTATGGAAATATATTTATGTCAGGAACTTGTGAGAACCGGGTGGTGACTAATAAACTCTCTTAATTAATTACAACTAACATATCTTTTTAAACTTATTAAAATACAAAAACATTCTCACTTATTTTCCCCATCACATTGCACAGGACGAAATTTGGAGTTTAACAGGAAAACAGAAAAATTCTCTGTGCCAACATGACACTCAATTGGATGAAGAAATATTTTTCACAACCGATTAATGAACACATTTTGAACTAGAATTAATTTGACTGCATTCCATGCATAACATGGCTTCTCTAAACTTCTGTGATTGATGTAACCATAAAATTTCTATGCTGCAGTAAATACTATGGTACAGATACGAAATATAAATTGTATCACAGGCATAGCTACTTCGTGGAACAATGTAAGCAGTTAGGTTTCTACTCGAGTTCTCAAGTCTGAATACTGTTTGTTACTATTATGGCATTTGTAAATGACTGTGATAGTGGGTGTGTTAAATGTAGTATGTTGCTTCTGTAATGGATAAGAGAAGAAAGAAGTAGGGAGGTTTCCATGGTATGCCCAGAAAAATCATTCACTGACAATATGTCAGATAGGGTAAAAGGGTTCCACAGTTACATTTTACAGTTGATATCTTTTCCACTTGTATAGCATATCTTCAGATTTGTCATGCCCTGTTCTCATGCTACAGAGTGCAATCAAAGAACTGTGTGGGACATGCCATCCATCAATGAGTTTTGTAACTGAAAAGATGACGTGCAGTTGTACCCTTGTCCTTACTTCCCATCAGTCTCGCCATTCTCATAAGGAATCAAAACTCTACCAAACATGTTAGTGGCATCATACAAATTTAGGTCGTGTGATCTTAGCATGCCGAGATTAATCACTTATAGGTTTTTATGAATTGCCAGTTCTGGATTGTTGATGACTTTATGGAATTCTGAAGGGAAAATGTTATGTGTAAGCCAGGTGGTATTATACCTGTGAGCAATGGGAGTCAATGTAGTGTAGTAGAACTTAACGTTCCAGATATTATACACATACTGGTATATAGTTGGGTGTCAATCTGCCTTGGTCATGACTGTTGTTCCAAGCTGGTACCTAGTACTTGGTAATTGAATACATCAAACACAAGGTAGAAAATAATAAGGTTTGATGGAGAGCCTCAGCTTGTTTCATGGTAATTATGGATATTATCACTGATAATCTTCAAAAGTTTATATTGAGTATCATAGTCACCACCAAATGCTTGTTTAGATGAAAACAAAGGGGTGGGAGTCTCCAATCCCTGAACTAAGACTCCAGTTGGAAAAATCTTTCACCAGCACTTGCTTTGTCTTCACAAGTTCCTTACATTGTACTGTTAATACTACACCATCAGTATTGAACATTTTTCTTAATATGGTATCAGGAAAGCCAAGATATATATTAATTAAATATTCATGTTGATGGAACTGATCCTTGGGGCAGACCATTGTTAAAATTTCCCTCTATATTCAAGTTTCCATTGATTGCTTCAAACTTTCCATCACTCAACAAATCATTAATCTATGATCATATTTTCTAGCAGGTTATGTACCACCATTGTAATTTGTTTTCTTTTGAGAAACCCAATGATATGACAGCATGTAAGTGAAATATGGTGCATTAAGTACTACCACACTGCATTGGCTCCCATTGATCACACAGAGTGTGGCAGATAAGTGGTAACATTCTGGCCTTGCATCTGGCCATCCAGAGTTTAGTTTTGCATGGTTTCCGCAAATCACTCCAGGCTAATGCCTTTCCTGTCACCAATGACCTCCGCGAAGTGTACCAACAGAAGCATAAAACCAAACCATTGATCACAGGAATAATGTCACCTGTATTTTGACAGAACATAAATATCTAATACCAATTGTATGTTTAAAAATACTGCAGCTCATAATAGCAGAAGCTAAAGTAGACAAATATCTGACTTTGTCCTTGGAACAATTTGAAATACAAATTTATGCTCAACTTTTTTCAGTTTAGCACCTGAAACAAGATAACTAAATTTCAATGGAGTGCATGCCCCCATGGCAGTTTCACCGGTAATGTTTTTCAGTATTATGACTAAATTGTTGGTTATTTTCCACTTCAAAAGATACTAGGAACTATATGTACCGAGCTGGCATTTGCCATATATCTGTAATCTTGCCTAAAACTGTTTAGAAGGGGGTCCATCACATATAGTTATATAGTAAAGGACTTAAATAAACATTTTCTTAATAATAAAGCACTTTTCAACTCAGAATATAATCATTTTCATGAGGAGACTTGTTTTAGAAAGCAGATATTCTAATATAAAAGGATTTTGCCAAATCCATTTAAAGCTTAAAATTATGGTAAGTTTGATTTACGGTTTGCATAGGCTGAAAATTTTATTTAAAGAGATATTCAAGTCATATTATGAAACGTGCTTGGATAGAGCAAAACACAAAATTTAAAATTATCAGTGAAGGAGAAGAGTTATCCCAAATTATAATTTCACAGGTTGTTGTCAGCATAGGTAGATGTATTTTGAATAAAAATAAAGTCTGTAGATAAATTCTAAAATTGGTAAAGAATTTAAATTTTGTAAATAAAAGAGCTAGGAAGATAAAAGTAGGCTTAAATGAGAAAGAAAAATCATTCAATAATAATAAAATAACAGTTTAACAGTAATTTGAGATTTAAATGGCGAAAACAGAATTTTAGTATTAAAACTTGATGCCACCACCACATGTGACTTTTAAAAATTAATAACCCTCAAATAAGTAGAATTACTAGAAATTTTATAACTTTAAAGATTGGGAATAAAATAGAATGTAAGATATAGATCTCATTAAAAATAAAGTACCACCAGAAAAAGGGACTAATAACTCACAAGAGAATAATATTTGCCTGCAGGAATATCCCGAAAGTCCAGAACAATCCAGTTAAAGGTTAGCTGCTCTTCCTGGTGGCTGACAGTCTCAATCTAACCATGACAGGTCTTGAGTTAAAATAACATTACAGTTTAATAAATAATGAAGGAAAGGGAAACTAACCCACCACATACCAAAGTTGACGGCTGCGATGAGAGAAAACACTTAGGCAGACAAACAAATACACAATATTTCACCAACTGCCTTCTTCAGTAGTAGATAAATGGGCCATTAGGCTTTGTACGTGTGCATCACAGAACATCACCCAATGACTAGCTAGGTAGTGGGGAAAAGGTTGGGGAAACGGCTAAGGAGTTCCCCCACCCTTCCCCCCACTACCTAGCTAGTCATTGGGTGACACTCTGTGGTGCACACGTGGGGAGCACATGGCCCGTTTATCTACGCGTGAAGAAGGCAGTTGCTGAAATATTGTGTATTTGTTTGTCCGCCTAAGTGTTTTCTCTCATCGCAGCCATCAGCTTTGGTATGTGGTGGGTTAATTTCCCTTTCCTTCATTATTTATATCGCCTAGAAGCCGCTTTCATTTTCTTTGGGTTCATAACATTTTGATAGTAATTTGAAATTTAAAGGGAGAAAAGCTGAATTTTAATATTGAAACTTGGTGCCATCACCATGTGTGACTTTTAAAATTAATAAAGTTTAATTCTATCACCTCAGAATAAGTTTAATAAGTTCAAAGAAACTTTAAACTAAGTTCAATGATGGATTTAAAAAAAATGTTTCAGATGTCTAAAATAGCAGTGTTCAGACATTCCATCAAGCTCCATCTAAATTTTGGGATTGCAAATCTAAGTATGTTTGCAAGAGTGAATGCTTTTAGCCAGTGTTGTGACTTGAAGAATAACATACAATTTTCATATGTGATTTCAAATATCTAATCTAATGTGTGACCTGATATCACTATTAGTTTCATTAAACTTTCATGAATATATCAAATTAGCAACAGCAATGACTTTTATATTTGGATGTGTAACCCCTCTGCGTTGTCTGTTGTGGTAGTATCAGTAAACGGAATGGCGACCGAAAGACAGTATATGAACTGAGCAGCATATTCAAGAAAGGAATTAGAGTTATCACATAATAAGACAGGCATCACGATCAAGGAATTGTGCGAATGTTGCATAACCACAAGCAATATTTGGGCATTGCACATTGTAGGTATACCTGGATTTTTGTATGATGTCCCCAAATATTTTTTAGGTATTTTGAAAAGCTTCCGCAGAAGGAGATGCCATAAGTGAGAAGGAATCTCAAATATGCAAATTATACCAACTTCTTTGTTTCTAAATCAGCTATTCCTGTGTGAACCTTACAGTCCCATGAAGGAGACATGTAATTACAATGACTTTATTCCACAAATTTGGGAGATACTCAACTTTTGGAAAAGAATTACTAATTTAGTAGATGCACTTTTACTCATTTAAATCATGTATCATATCATATAGATGATGTATGACTAATTTAAGGAGTTTATAAAGATGTGGTGCTAATAGGAGCACAATACTCAACTTTGAGAGTGATAATTCATATATCGATAAAAATTTAAGTTTAAGTTAGAACAAAATGTTGAGGTACATAGCTTATGAAATATAATAAAATATTACTTAATTGCATCAAAGAAGTGTTAACAAAAATATATTGAAGAATTTGTAGATAAACATGCTGGATCACATTGTGCAAGTTTTAGCAATTTTTTCCGCATATCTTCCTTTTGGAGTGTGAATAAACAACTTGTAAGCTAACCTAGAATTTTACAAACTCCATAACAAAATTTATTTACAGAATAGCAGGCTCAGTTGAACAACATGGTACATTGGCTTTAGAGTCATTAGTTAATTCAGGCAATAAATCAAGTTAAACAGTCAATTCAGGCAATAAACTAAGTTTAAAAAGTCAATACGAGTTATAAACCTAACTAAACAGCTACAGAAAGACTGAAAATAAGATCAGCATATTAAATATTTGATTTCAGAATAATTTAGTAAAAGCAAACATTTTCTTCACTTTGAGAGATATTCAGGATAATAAACAGTAAGACGATGATAAACCTTGTAGCGAGGAAATCATACTAAAAAATTTGAATATATTAATAGCTAAAAGTTGGTATGGAAAATTAAGATGCAATTATATATTTTAAGTTTGAGAAGTGGTATTTTGAATAATATAGAAAGTCAAGTTATATCAAGAAAGAAACGTAATTTTTACTTACTCAACATATTAAAGTTTGGGAAAGCTCAGTAAAGTTTAAAGGTTGTTTTCAAACATTATATAGTAACTTTAGACACATGGCATAAGGTAATACTAATCAGTTAAGTAATAAACTTAAATTTAAGGGAGGAAAGCATATTCAGAACACACTACAATTTGTTAGAAACAGTTTCCAGTAAGTCTCACTAAGAGATAGGTAGTATTTCGGTTAGGATGGAAGATTTTTATAGTTTCAAGAAACACGTCTGGACAAGCTGGCGTTGTTTGTTGTACCAACCTGAAGTAGCATTTACTTTAGAAATTCATAGTAAATCGAAGAAAACAGGTAGCGACTTCAAAATCGCTCAGCAGTCATTTGAGAATACACAGAATCATTAAAAGTAGGCCTCAAAGATGTAAGTTATTAGCGGCGTCGAAATTTTGGATTGCATCATACCTTACATAAACCTGTTACAAAATAATATTATATATTTTATTTTTTTTATTTATCAATCTTGTTTCATGGATCCCTGCTGAGGAAAGACATCTGGGATGTGAAACATGTCACGGTTAATACGGTTAGGAATAATCATAGTAAAAACAAGTACCGTGACTCAGGGTTACTTGGACCCTAGGGGGTAACTTGAGCCCATTACGATAAAATGATAAACTCCCGCTCGGGTACTTATTTGTTGAGGAGATGCACGTAGTTCCTAGTTTCCCCGCTGAGTAGAAGCATTCTGCAGACTCTAGCGCTATCCACATGGTTATCTAAGTTACTTCCTGAGTTTAGTTGAGGTTACGAAGTTGCCTAGCAACGTGCACAGAATTTTCTACCGGACAACTTTTATGCTTTCAAAGCATACAATTCATTGTTGAAATCAGGTAAGTGCATTTTTTTATTGGCAGACCATTTACTAATGTAATTTCAACCAAAGATTGTCAACATCAATAGTTATTTAAGTTATTTATAACAAAATCTGCGACAGGGAGCCGGTAGCCTAATTCTAGGGTTACTTGAACCCACCATTGGCGTGGCTAATTTCAGCCTTGAGTTAGTATCAGACGCTTTTATTGCACACCTTGAAAGCAAATGTCAGGATTTTGTTAAGACTCGTCCCACCAAAAAGAGGAAACTGCAAGTCCCAGCCGGAAAAAAACATTAGTGCCGCTGATGTCAATGATTCAATTGAGGATAAAACATCCAATCAATCCAATAAGAGGAAAGGACAAATAGAGAAATCTTATAATAAGGAGCTCACATCAAACCGCAAGAAAAAGCAAACGAAAAGAGGCTGGGAATCATCGTCTGAAGATGCAGATGATTTCAGCCTCCAATCGTAGAGAGAAAGAGAGTTAAGTTTTTTGAACAGTGAATTTGATCCTTTGAAGCTTGTAGATTTGCCGTCAACTACTGACGCTAGTGAAGTTAGAGCGAAGAATAAACTCTCCAATCAAGATGAAAACATTATCGAGGATAAGGACGATGAAAACTTAGTTGAAAATGAACTAAAAGAAACATTAGTCGAAGGCAATTTCGTTATAGTGTTGTGGGAGAAAAAGGAATTTCCCGGCATCATCACAAATATTGATGAAGAAGGTGCGGTTGTTGAGTGCATGCAACGCACTCTAAAAGGTTGGAAATGGCCAGAGGTGAAAGACGTTCTACATTATAAGTGGAGTGACATTAAAAAAAAAAGATTGATCCTCCTAAAATGCTAAATAGGGGAATATTTTCTGTCCAGTCAATCAAAGAAAATGTCTAGATAAAGAACAAATATGTAATTTTCCATTTTTGTAACTGTAATGTTCTGGAAAATATATTTCTTCATTGATTAAATTGTATTTTTTCAGATCCTATGTCCTACATGAATCCAACAGAAGCTTACAATGCTTTATAATATGGAAAATAAACATGGGTCCAAGTAACCCAATCCAAGGTCTACTTGAAACCATTAAAAAAAAAAAAAAAAAAAAAAAAAAAATCAAGAATTTTAAAAATCAAATAAATCAAAATTAAAGGTTAAATTCTTAATTTACAGGTATTCTTTATAAATTATAAGTATAAAGTAAAGAAATCATTCTATATGTATGAATATAAATAAGGATTGATCAGAAATACCGCTAAAAGCGGGTCCAAGTAACCCTGACTGACGGTATATGTTCCAAAGACAAATAAAGAGAATAACAATAAACATTAATTTTTACAACTGAATTTTGAAAAAGTCATATTGAATACAATTAATTAATTTGTTTAAATTCTTGAATGTTGTAGAAGGATTTGTCAATAAGATAATCTCTCAGTTTTTCTTTAAATATATCTTTATTATTTGCAGACTGTTTTATACTCTTGGGAAGTTTATTAAACAGATGTATACCAGAATAATTAACTCCTCTTTGTACTAATGACAGAGATGTTTGTGTTTTGTGCAAGTTATTTCTGTTTCTTGTATTGAAATTGTGTACCTGTAAATTAGAAGTAAACAGGTTAAAATGATCTATGACAAAGCACATGAGAGAATATATATACTGATAAGTCATTGTAAGAACATTGAGTTTTTAAAAAGTTGTCTGCAAGAAGTTCTTGGTTGTACCCTACACAACATCCTAATAGCTCTTTTCTGTGCTATGAAAACTTTTTTACTTTGTGAAGAGTTTCCCCAAAAGATTATGCCATATGACATCACTGAATGAAAATATGAGGAGTACAACTGTTTTGATAATTCTAGAACTGCTGTTAGAGAAAGTGTTCGTATTGCAAAGGTAGCACTACTTAACTTCTTCAGAAGTGAAGTGATATGTTCGTGCCAACAGAGTTTCTCATCTTATTTTAATACCAAGGAATTTTATACTCTTTGTTTCTAATATTGTGTTACTTTTATAGCTTACTTGTAAAACTGGCCGAGCATAATTTTTTGTTTTAAACCTAATATAAGGTGTTTTTTTCAAAATTTAATTTTAATAAATTTGCCTTAAACCTATTTGCTACTTCACTAAGTACTTCATTTACATTAAATTCTAGATTGCTGTTTGGTGTTTTTCTCAGTCAGGTTAGTGTCATCTGCAAATAAAACACTCTTAACTTTGTCAGATAAGTTTCCAGGAAGGTCATTGATGTACAACAAGAAGAGGAGGGGTCCTAGGAGAGAACCTTGTGGAATTCCATGTTTTATTTTCTCCCAGTCCTATGAAGCTTCTTTACTTATTTTAGGATCAAAAATTGAAACTTTTTGCATTCGACTTTCCATGTATGATTTAAACCATTTACCTGCAGTTCCATAAATACCATAGTATTCCATTTTCTTCAAAAGTAATTCATGATTTACACAGTCAACTGCTTTTGCAAGATCACAAAATATTCCTACAGGGCTCATTTTATTATTCAGTTCCTCAAATGTGTTATTTAAAATGAATATATATCCATTTCTATAGATGATCCTTTTTGGAACCCAAATTGTGATTTACTGAGGATATTATTTTGTTTAACATGTTTTATTCTTTCGAAAAGTATTAGAAATATATTGAGAAAGGAATCAAATTTTTTATTAACACCCTGTGCATGGTACACTTCTGACCATTGTTCATTATTTAAGGAACCTATGAAATGTTTTATATTGTTTTCATTAATATTTCTTCTATATACCCAACTTTTCTTTATCTGTTTAATAGTGTTTCTGGACTTGATACATAACAGCTGGGCATCATGATCAGAGATACCATTTATTACTGAAAGTATGTTGTAATTACTGTACTGAGAAATACCCATAAAAAAATTATCAATTGCAGTCCTGCTATTATTTTGTATTCTAGTACGGAAATTTACAAGTGCCGTTAAGTTAAGAGACAACATCAAGGCTTCCATATCTAGCCTCTCATTGCTGTGATTGAGAAAGTCAACATTAAAATCTACACATAAAACTATTTGTTTGTTATTTTTGAAACATTGTAGCAAGGACTCTAACTGAGATAAAAACAGTATAAAATTTCCTGAGGGGGCCCTATAAATTGCTATTACTCTGAGCTCTTCCTTACCATAATCTAGTTTAGTAACACAGCCTTCAAAGTGTTGTTCTATACAATACTTACTGAAATCTACACTGTTGCATTGAATATTAATTTTAAAAAAATGGCAACTCCCCCTTTCTCCATTTTACATCTACAGAAATAAGAACTTAGTTTATAATTTGGGATGGACAGCTGAGATATTCCTGTGTCAGACAAATGATGCTCAGATATGCACAAAACATCTACATTGCAATTTCTGGAATTTTTAATCTCTTCTAGGCATAAGGTAATGTCATCAGTTTTACTAAATATTCTCCTTATATTTTTATGGAGAATAGTGGTCTGAACACTTTGATTCAATGAATTTAAATTGTTTACTTTATTAGTACATACTGGTATGTCAGATGGAATATCTAATTTCGATAAGTTTTGATCTATCATAAGTTTCAAAAAACCTCTAGTGAAAATATAGTGGTCCAATCCTCATGCGGAAGATTATTATTTAGTGGTTTTGCTTAACTGTTGTTTAATGACCTAACTTTGATAAATTTTTACTCAGAGCATACAAAATAATTTTTTGAGCATTGTGGTCTCAAAAACCATTTTCCGTTGGAATTGTTCCATACTATTCTAATTTATTTTACTATATAAAAATGTTATCAATAATGGTGCACGTATCCTTTGGTATTCTGGAGGAAATTTACAACTCAACAAATAATGTATAATTTAAGCATTCCTAGAGGATAAACTATAAATTTATATTGTGGTCATCCCTATCATACATTTTAGATTTATGAGAACTACTGGTATATAAAGTTTATCACAAAAAAGTGGGATTCCCAGTAATGTAGTTACTTGTCAGGATCCAAGGCGTATGTGGGGTTGCATATCGCCTAAGTCACCTGAACCAGATGTTGTCCAAGATTTTCTAAAGTTATGAAACCGTGTAGAATTAATATTGCTAACAGTTCAAATGACCACAGTCGCCACTTGCAGGCTTAACCTTCTGCAAGAAAGGTAGTATGCTAATAAATGAAAGTCTCAAGTCGAAATCAAAAGTCATATATTCTCCAAAATTTTCACATAAATGTTATAAGTCACTGTTAGCACAGGCAATCGGATTTAAATCGTCTCCAAAAATTACAAGTTGAGATTCCAGAGCATCAAACCGCTTCTCCCCAAGTTGAAACAGAACAAATGTTTGAAATTCACATGTTCATCCAAATTTTCAAAATGTCCGCCACTACGCGTTCTAACAAGGTCAGTCAACCACACCAGACGCCATGATGTAGGTTACCCATGAGCACCTTCAACCAAAACCGCGCGAGACCCGAACGTGCTCTCACACGCGCTTCAACATCGAGACTGTTCTATCGGCGTAGTGGTGTCCTATCACAGTTTCCTTATATAGGAGTTGATCCCGTGATGACGTATTTCTACCGTGTCCTTCCGCGCTCCTAGACATCCCCTACTGTTCGATCTAATAACTTCCTTAATACTAGGTTAATCTCAGCAAGTAAATGGTAAAAGTGATGGGTGTTACTAGACGAAGTGTATAGTGCCTGAATATTGTGTTAATTTTGCCTCTCCGAAAACTTGTCGACATGGTTGATTTTTGCAAGTCTTACAGCTTTAGTCAAAATTTTGTTATTTTTAAAATTGGTTGTAATTATCAATGTGAAAGTAAGCTTAAAATATTATTCTCGATTTTAGGTTCTCCCAGAATGTCTACTTGTTTAACTCAGTTGAGTTATGGTAAAACCGTTAATTCCTCACACTCGGTTGTGACCACGATTTAGTTTTCCTGGAATAACTCTGAAGTTTTATGGGTTATCGTGCCGGAAAAATTATCAAAGTATAGCCTGGATTTAACTGCGCATTTTGAAGTTTATCTTGTCTCTGTAGCTGTTACCACTGAGACACAATAAATTGTTTAGTGATTTGCACGTGTGTTGGGTGTCAAGAAAAATCTATAACATCGGTTCTATGGCTTTTTATAACTTGAAATTAATCTGTAGGAAGCTAAAAGAATGGATTTTTATGATAAACTAATTTTTATCCCGGAATCAAAGTAGGTTATTGAATGATAAATTGCCAAAACTGGGTGTTCAATTTTACGTGTTAAAACTATATTTAAAAATACTTAAAGTGTTGGAAACTATCAGATTTAATTGAATTTACTTCACTTTCGGACTGTTTTATTTTATTCTCTACTTTATATTGTGTGGCAGTGTTTAAAATCAGTGTTGAAGCATTTTATGTGTGCAGTGTCTGTAACAAATTATTTCGTGATCGGATTAACATTCAACAGGTTAGTGAAATGCCTTAAAATGTGTTTAGAAAATTAATTATGGGTGTAAACTGGTATTTACATGCTCTTAGCGCTTTTGAAATGGCTTTAAAGTGCTGGAATTTATTCCTGAAAGTTGGACAAATTAATCGATTTACCGGCGTCTATTTACTCACTGATATTTCATATTCTACGGACTGAAACTATTTAAAACCTATTAAAATTGAAAGATTATTTTATTTACTGCTTGTTTTTCTACTTTTAAAATCCTGAAACTACTTAAAAGACCAAAATTATGTATGTGAACTGTTTAAGCAAAATGAGTATTAAAAATCCAATTTAATTTCTTCTTGTGGTTATTAGATGCTTTAAAACTATCAGAAACCTGTTAATTTATCTACTAGACTGTCTCAGGGATTATTATTGCTGTTTTTGGGGCTTTAAGATGGTCAAGTTTCATTACAATGAATTATTTTCATTTCTGCTTCAGACTGTTATTTTATCATCCAGTTTATTTCTTTGAAAATCCTACTAAACTATCTTTAAATGTGAAGTTATGGTTATGGTGCGTCTAGGCCTGTGTATTATAGGTTCTTTATTGCCTTTACTGTGTGAAATTCACTTCAAAAATACCAAAACTGATATCTGTCAAGATTTTTATGGTTAGATTTTTCCTGTATGGATATTACTTATTTATCTCTGGAATGATTCGTATTAAACATGATAAGGGTTTTATTTATGCATTCTACTTGCAATTATTTAACATTTACTTCGTTTAAATCGGTTCCCAATATCTCGCCAACTAATGTTAGTATCTGTTATCGGATGTTTATTCTTATGTGAAATAACCTATTTCCTACTGAAATATCCTGGCTTAAATGCAGTTTATAGTTTATTTATGTTAGTTATGTGTGATTTATTCACTTTATTATACCTGTGGTGTAGTTAACTCGATTTTAATTGTGGTACCGGATACTAAAACAAACCCCAAACTCGACCGAAATCCTACTAAATATTTGAAAATAGAATGAGGGATACCTTACATACTGAACTGCTTTAGTTTGGATAAATCAATAAAACTGTGAAAAAAATGGCACTTCAGTAGTATGTTTGTTTTTAATAGTACTTTAGCAGAGTTAGGAAAAGTTTGAAATGTAACAAACATACGAACATGCTTTCAAATAAAATTAGTTCCATTAATCTGTACACAAAATTAATGATATTATGTGAAATGAGTTATTTCCTATATAACCATATATCAAACACACAGATTAGAGAATAAATGTTACTTACTTCCTTCAGTCACTTTTGCAATATTTGCAAGTAAAAATTCTTTGTCTTCAGCTTCAACTGCTAACATCTCCTTCAAAAGGTCTATCATTTCTGCACATGCTGTTGCCTTGGAATGAATGTAATAAGCCCAGAAACTGCAATATCATTAAAAAATAAACTTCTGTCAAATATTTTATATGAAAACAAAAAGGTGACGACTAGCAAAATTAAATGAAATCTGAGAAAAAACACCTATGTTTATCAATGGTGGTGGCTAGATGATACAAATTAATAAAGCCAGTAAGGTCAATGGAATTTTCTAGTCAGAGTTTCTATCTATCAATCAAAAATCATGATTTTCAACTGATGCATTTAAACCCCAAAAAATCAACTGTTCTGTAGAGGCTTTTCAATTTTATTTTAGATCTGTCCACTCTTGTAGTAAGCAATCTCTACTTTTTCTACCTTAGTTTCAGCCACTACTGTGTGTTCATGAGAAGTGGTTTTCTAACAAGTTCAAATAACATAACAAAACAACAGAAATAGACAAAAAGTTTGGTTTATTTAACATTTTGTCAAAACTTTCATAAATAAAATTAAACAACAGAAAACAATACAACAGATGGTGATCATACCATAGACTGCATTTTTCATTTGCTTAGTATTCAGATTCTTCAAGTTTGTCAAAATTCACTTTATAATTGTTAACAGCAACTGTCGTTCAGAAAATTCTCATCACATGTACTTTTAAAAGTTTGTTGAAGGTTTACAGTTCTTCATAACAGTTTACCAGATCACACGAAAAATGAAAATATATAATTTCCTGTGTAGACTTTTATTTCTTGACAGTAATACCTGCTTAGAATTTCTTACCATTTACACTTCCTGTCTTGACTTTATTTTTGTTGAGACTATATTCGTCTTCAGGGAACTTCCTGTCTTCAGAGCTTTTTCTTATCTTGAAACTACTTTTTGTGCAGACTTTTGTCCACACTTTTTCCTCAGGATATTTCTACCGCCTTTTTTTTTTTATGGACCTATGGGTCATGTAATCTCTAGATGGCAAACTTGAAAACCAATACCTGCATTTACACTCTCAACATCATCTGACTGGAAAAAGTGGAATTTTAAACTGTTTCTCTCTGCGTATCTGTGGTGTGTAAAAAAAAACTGAGAATAGTTGCAGAGCAAGGAACTTAAGGAGACATTTCTAGCTAGTGGCTACATACTTCACACTGCAACATCATGAAAGAAGGCCAACAAACCATTTGATAAGTCAATTGCCATCCTGCCTTCTTTCAAGAACATGACATATAAGATTAGTAACTTAATTAAAAAGAAAATCTTTCGTTCTATATAAAAAGCTCACAAGAGGATATCCAACATACTAATAAGCATCAAAAACTGATGAAAGCATTTGCAGATGCCTGGCTTCTATCAAATTCCTTAGTTAAATATACATTGAACAAAGAGTACTTACAATGGGAGGCTCTACAAACATGTGAGACACTGTAAAACAATTATGTGGATGTAGCTACATTCGACTTACAGGGGACACTTAATTTTAATTGATAACACTTGTGCTGTAGACAGAGAGAAGATGGTGGCCCAGGCAAATCACAGTAGTGCTTCAGATCCAGAAGAGATGCAACAATATTAGCTCTGATGGTGGATTACAATGTGATCATATGTGGTCATGCTTGCTCAGAAAAAAAAGAAAAACAAAAAACAATGCTACAGTCGATTTATGGGTTAGTTCTTTCACTTAGCTATATTCAACAGAGTGAGTGATCAAAAATATTATCAAAGATAAAATGATACTTTAAATACTAATGTAAATGGTTGTACAAAGATGGCTAAAGGGGAGTGTATTTATTATTAGCTATTAATTTTCACAAAATTCTCTGATTGTACCATAAAATGTGCTTTGCAGTAGTCTCAACATTTAATAGATCAATATTACTCTCAGTAAGTTTAGTAGCTGTAAAAAATATAAAATTGATTTAATAATTCGTCCCTGATGTATCTGAAGTGATTGCTTTAATCGGATTTTTGAGGAATTAGTTAGTAGTGTATTCTATTGTGAGGCTTGGCCAGAAGCAGTTTTTATGGGGAGTTGGAAGAAGTACCACATCAATACATGTGGGAGTGTTTTAAAAGAGTGTTTGTGTGTGTGAAATGGGGGAGGGGAATGGCCACGCTGGTATACTGTAAGATACCTGTCCAAGAAAATGCTAATTAACAAGACTGTAAAGAGAGAAACTACAGCCACAACTTTGTGAACAATTGTGGATGCTAAAATGAGGGTTATTTTGGTGCTTCCATTAGGGACACATGTGGATATTGTTAGTAGAGACTGTATCAGTAATTGTGAAAGTGTGGAGTAGGACAAGATCACCATTTCAAATTAAGAACGCAGCAATCTTCTGATAACAATTATAAATTATAATTTGTTGCTGGCCATTATTGAAGTGTAAATAATTTTAAAAAAATCTTCTATGTGAAGGGACAGATTTATTTTCATATTGGAAGTGTAACTTGTAATTAATCCATATACTTTTTTCCTCGCCGATACTGTGCCTATCAACTTGGCGACTATGAAATCAAATGAAATTGTTGACTTTCTTGTAATTATTGTATCTTTTATTATTTGAACTAACATGAACATTACCAGCTAACATAAACCCAGAGAGTAGAAAGTTTGTTTCATTTTCTGACCCTCACAAGAAAAAGGTACAAATGATATATGTGATATTTGGATTGTGGGTCTTTGTGAAACGTTGAACACCACGATGGGATTTTTGTAACAGGAACTTATCTTGTTTTTATTCGACATAACAAGTGAGATGAACTAGTCACAAACAGCTGCTATAGGACAAAATTAAAACTTAAGTGACCTTGAATTATGGCGGAGCAAGTAAAGTACCTTTACCTATCGGATCAAAATCAATATTAAGCAATTTATTTCTCTGAACATCGTGATGTAATATTTCAACCTCAATAATAAATCATGCATAAATGTACAAGATAATAACAAATCAATACTAAATACAGTATTTCCATGACTGTCACCAGAGAGAGTCTTCGGTTTCATCAACGTGGTCAGTGACATGCAGCGCTTAGGATATATAGGAGGGTCATGGGAGTGTACAAGGCATATACTGGCGATGAGGTATGGAAAGATATTGCAATAGGTATGAAAAGTAGTGCATGGAAGGGAAAAGATGACCATGACCACAAGCTGGCAATCGATTTCAGGCACAAGGGTGTGGGAAGATTCTCTTTTATAGGTAAGGGTGTCAGGGATTGGAATGAGTTACCAAGAGAAATGATGAATAATTTACCGAAAGGAATTTAAAGATAAAATTTGTAGAGGGAAAATGTAGGTAGGTGCAGGATAGGGGTAAGATAGGTGTGTAGGGAAATTGTCACCGGAGCCTTTGCTCCATTGCAATTAAATAATAATAATAGTAATAAAAGAAATGGAAAAGCATACATCATTCCAATTAATATTCCTGCAACAACTCCAGGCTTTGTAAAAAAGAAGATAACTTTCCAAAATGTATGTCCCTCTTCAAGATTAAATACTGTATCCATTATCAATTTAGATATGTTCTCACGAAATGGACCACATTCGACTGAGGGAGTTCCACTGAAAAATAAATTCACTGTTAACATTACACGAAATGTGGAAACAACAAATGTAAGTAATATATTCTAATTTCATTATTATAAAGTATTGTTACTCACTATGACAGAACATAGCCAAATCCAATAATTGCAGCTAACAATGAAAAAAAAGTCAACATGAGAAAAACAGTCTGTGTCTGAGAAGCACGCCATGAGTTACTAGCAGGCTGGCAACTGTACAATGCTCCAATCTGTTGAAATACATACAGTAATACATAAAAAAATATTCACACAAATTTAAGATTTTATCAGAACTAATGTATTTAACACAAGAGGGCATACACACTCATTTTCAAGCAGTCATGAAATTTGATCTCACTGTTACATAAAAAGAATAAGAAATAAAAATAATGAGCATTGAGTCATTTAACACAGAGGCAATATGAATAGAACAAAGCAGAAATAAAATAATATGATGTGACACTAAGGTCACAACCTTGTAATCTTGTGTTACACCTATGACTTTTCATTACCACATACAAATGAAAAAAATTAACAACCATGGAATGTTTGAAAAGTTAGCCTACCATCAATACAGAGCACATTAATTAATTTCAAGTACATTACAACCAGACTGACAACAATTTTTTAATAAAAAGTTAAAATTTCCAAGATTCCACCCTACATATTGTAATGTAGCTATGATAAATGTTTCATGTGTATTATCTTATGTTGTATGTCATACCACAGTATTCATTTCACATGAAATATTATGTGTGTGTGATTAATTAAAGCAGAGCTTATTTCTTTTAATGTACAATTTGAATTCTTTGAAACCACAAAAAGAAAGACTTGGAAGAGAAGTGACAACTATTGACTAGAAATACAGGGCCTCTTGCAAAATAGGTTCATATCACCCAATGTACAGATATGTCACAAAACAAGCTTAAAAAACCACTGCTGATTATCATAGTTAAATGTCAAAGCACACAAAAAACATAAGAAATCAACTGTTTATAATCAACAAGCAAGGTAGAGCAGTCACTAAAGATTTAACCTAGAGAACCTAACATTACTATTGTTTACTTCACTATTAGTTATTATTATTATTAATTTAATTGCGATGGAGCAAATGCTACAGTGGCAATTCATCTAATTATCCCTTTTTTTAATTATCATATATAATTTGAATGTTAAATTTTTCCCCCATCTACTTTTGCGATTTATGAATTTTAATTTCAAGTTTCTTCAGTGTTTTTGGTAAATTACTCATCACTTCACGGCAATTTGTTCCAATTCCTGACACCCTTAACCGCAAAGGAAAATATTCCTACTACCTTATGCATGAAATCGGGTGCCAGCTGTGGTCATGGTCATCTTTTCTCTTCCATGCACTATTCCTAATTCTGCGACCAATATCCTTCTAAGCTACATCATTACAGCTGCCTTGTATAATTACAGCACTCTCTTCAGCCTCCTCCCATTTTCCAATAACTCCCATTCCAGCTCGTTTCCCATATTAGAAACAGAGATGAATCTCTGATAATTTACCTGGACAAATCTGGCTGCTTTTGCACGTCCTCCAGCTCCTGTATTTGATACCCAAAATGTGGGTCCCATCTACACAACCATATTCAATCAATGGTCTGACCAAAGTTTTGTAACCCAATTCCCTAACATCTATATTACATCCTCTGATCATCGTATCCAGTAAATGAAGACTTTTGTAACCTATTCCTACCACCTGCCCAGTGTGCCCAGTTATCAAATGTTAGGGCTAGATATTTACACTACAATCCTTTAACAAACAATTCTGACCCCACCCTATAATCATAAACAACTTTTAGTTTTTTTTTTTATCTTTGTAACTAAGAAGCTGAATCTTCTTGGCATTTATCTTCATTCCATGTTGGCCTACCCATTTAGATATTCTATCCAGGTCACCCTCCAGAGTCTTCTCCTGTATTGATCATATCATATACTATTATGTCATCTGCAAACAATCTAATTTCTGTAAAAACGGAGACTTTCCCGGCGTATGCTTGTCACACGGGTGTACCGCTGGATTGCGTTTTGAAAAAACGATATTTCGACTACTAGCTCCATTGTATTCATCAGATATGGAGAGATCTGCACTGGTCGGCTGACCATCAGATACAGAGACAGTCCAGGTACTGCACCTCCTTATATAGCCGATGGCTCTCTCTGAGGCCCACTCCCAGTGGCTGGCTGAGAGTGGGTAGGGCTACAGTTCTTTGTTGGGGACCGCCGATGCTAATATTGAGCTGTCTGTGGCAGTTAATGGACAGATGTACCATGCTCTCTGCAGAGGGTTGCCAAGGCTGGTTTTCATGCCTCACTAAGACATAGCCCAATATCTCCATTGAACGTATCAGTCAATCGAGTTTCAATTGCTTCTTTAACTAAGGAATCCCAAACATATGAGATCTTAGTCAATATGGTAACATTGTTGAAGTCTACCCTGTGGCCATGATTGTAACCGTGTTTGGCTATCGCTGACTTGCTGTGTTGTCCTAGGCGGAGATGGCATTTCTGTTCTTCACACCGGTGCGGATAGTTTGGTTGATGTTGCTCTTTCTACACTCACACACGATGCTGTAAATTCCAGGAACTCTGAGGTCAAGATCATCCTTAACTGAGCGGAGGTAGTTCTGTATTTTAGCTGGTGGTCAGTAGAAACATTTTATTCCATGTGTGAAAGAATTCTGCCAATTTTCCCTGAGGTGTTATCAGCAAATGACAGAACAGCGGTGGTGTTAGGTGTTTCTTCCTTTTGAACTGGAATTTTCTCCAGCTTGCAATCAATTGCCTTTATTATCTGCCTCTCGGTGTAACTGTTCCACCTGAAGACAGTTCTTAGATGTTCCAGTTAATGTGGTAGGCTGGCTTTGTCTGAAATTACACTAGCTCTATGTACAAGTGTATATATTACAGTCACGCTGCACGAGATGGTGAAAAATTGTGGCACCCAAATACTGGTCCATGTGGGTTGATTTTCTGTATACGCTATGTCCTAGCATTTAGTTCCTTTCAATTAGGATGTCAAGGAAAGGTAGCCAGATGACCTTTAGCAGTTCCATTGTAAACTTAATGCTTGGATGAATTCCATTTACATGGTATAAGAACTCATTTAAAGCCTTGATACCATGGAGCCATGTGACGAATGTGTCATACACATACCAGAAAAAACATGTTGTCTTGAGACCCGCACTTTCCAGAGCTTTTTCTTCGAAAGGCTCCAGATATAGGTCGGCGACTACAGGAGAAAGTGGCTATCCCAGGGCAACACCATCCACTTGTTTGTAATATTTCCTGAAGTAAGTGAAATAAATGGACGTCAGCACATTTTTGAAAAGTTCAACAATGGCTGGTTCAAATTGGTGGCATATCAGCTCCAGTGTGTCCTTCAACGGGATGCAAGTGAATAATGAAACGACGTCGTAGCTTACCACTATCTTAGAATCCTTCAGTTGAATGGTCTTGATGATCGTGACAAATTCTTTGGAATTCTTGACATGTTTGTTGCAATTGCCAACAGAAGGACTCAAAACACGGGTAAAATATTTAGCCATAGGGTAAGTCGGAGCTCCAATACTGCTGACGATTGGTTGCAGTGGTATGCTTTCTTTGTGTATTTTTGTCAGACAATATAGCCGAGGTGGTCTGGCAGCACGAGTTTTTTTATTGGTCTCTGCAGGAAATTCAGCTTTCTCCAATAAAACCATAGCGTGCTTTTGTGAGAACAGTACGAGGAGAAGATGAGAAACATCCTTGACAATCCTTCCTATTGCCATCTTGAAAACCTACCAACAGGATTGAGAGAAAGACTACGGCTACCTTTCCTCGACATCCTAATTGAAAGAAAGCCGGGTGGAATTCTAAGACACAGCGTATACAGAAAATCAACCCACACAGATCAGTATTTGGGGTGCCACAATTTTTCACCATCTCATGCAGCGTGACTGTACTATATATGCTTGTACATACAGCTATGGTGATTTCTGACAAAACCAGCCTACCACAGGAACTGGAACATCTAAGAACTGTCTTCAGGCAGATCGGTTACACCAAGAGGCAGATAAGAAAGGCAACTGACTGCAAGCTGGAGAAAAATCCAGTTCAACGGGAAGAATCACCTAAGGCCATCATTTTTCTGCCATTAGCCGGAAACATCTCAGGGAAAATTGGCAGAATTCTCACATGGCATGGAATAAAATGTTTCTACCACCACCAGCTAAAATATGGGACTGCCTCCACTAATTTAAGGATGATTTTGGCCTCAGAGTTCCTGGAATATATAGCATCCCGTGTGAGTGTGGAAAGAGCAACATCAACCAAACTATCCGCACCGGTGTGAAGAACACAAACGCTATCTCCGCCTAGGACAACACAGCAAGCGATCGCCAAATATGGGTACAATCATGGCCACAGAGTAGACTTCAACAATGTTACCATATTGGCTAGGATCTCATATTTTTGAGATTCCATAGTTAAAGAAGTGATTGAAATTATTAATCGATACATTCAATGGAGATATTGGGCTATGTCTTAGTGAGGCATAAAAACCAGCTTTTTCAACCCTCTGCAGAGAGCGTGGTACGTATGTCCAGTAACTGCCATAGACGGCTCAATATTAGATTCTGTGGCCCCCAACAAAGAACTGTAGCCCTACCCACTCCCAGCCAGCCACTGGGAGTGTCCCTCAGAGAGCCATTGACTTGATAAGGAGGTGCATCACCTGGACTGTCTCAGTATCTGATGGTCAGCTGACCATTGCAGATGGCTCCACACCTGAGGAAGGCAACGGAGCTAGTCATCGAAATATTGTGTTTTCAAAACACAATCCACCGTGAAGACTTCATTGCAATTTAATTTATGACAGTAAACAATCTACAAATTCATTAATTAGAATAATGAACTAAAATGGTCCCAATACACTACACTGTGGTACCCCCTTATTTACTTCCACCTCTTCTGATGATGTATTTCCTACTCTAACACTTTGCTCTCTGGCTTTTAAGAATTACTCTATGCAGCAAGTAACTTTTTCATCCAATCGAATAGATTTCAATTTATTTAAAACCATTTTATGACTCACTCTGTCAAAATGAGTCATCTAGAAATATCTAACACTATGCAAGAGTAAAAAATTTGAAATAGATTCCAAGGATATTATGAGAAAATTAGTAAAAATGGGAAAAGTAATATTGCTAGAGATTTTACTAATATACAACTTACTACAGATGAATAAATTAGTGGGAAAGGGGGAGGGGGTTACATTCACCTCTGCACCATTATCTGCCGTAAATTTAGATTGAGTCTAGAGAAATGTTTAACGGAGGAATGGATTAGAGCCATATTTGTACAATTAAGGAATAGAGACAAAAAGGGTTGAAAATTTAATGCCAATTAGTTTGACATCAGTGGTAGGTCAATTGATGGAGAAACTTATATGCAATCTCATCAGAAATACATGTGAGGAATAAATCTGGTTTATCAGTTAGCAATGTGGGTTTAGGGGAGGAATAAATATTCATGTGAACTTTCACAAGCGTAATACAAGTAAGATATTTCAGACAAAATGGGCAAGGAAAGCAGAGTTAATAGCATAGCACTCAAAAGTATTTACAGAGTGAGCCATATGGTGGTGAATAAGGTAAAACCCATTAGGGTGGATGAAAACATGATTTTTTGGGTAGAAGAATCCATAAAAGGTAAGAAGCAAATAATCAGGGTAGCAAATTCGGTACCAAAAGAGAATGATTTGAAAAGATAAGTGCCACAAGGTAGTGTATTGAACTGTTGCTGTCAATTGTTATAATGAATGATTTTGTTGGTTTAGAGTCGGAGGATAAGTTGTATGCTGATGACAATGTTATGTGATAGGATTAAAATGGGAGAGGAGTATGAACTTCAGGAAAACCTCGAGAGTATTTATAAATGGATAGGTCAACACAGAATTGTGATAAATGCCAAAAAGATTCATTTAATTAAAAACACAGATAATTAAATAAGGTTTTTTATTAATATTAAAAAAAGGCTGTAGTGTGGAGGAGGAAGTGTTTACTGAAGAGCCAAAGTGTAAATAACATGGCATAACATTCAATAGTAAACACAAATGGGGAGGAAACAGTGGGAGGTGGTTATGAGAGGTTTCAAAATTATCTTAAATTGGTAAAGATCACGAGGAAATTGGTTAACAAAACTTTGATCATACCAACACAGGAGTTGAAAATTTTGCAAATAGGAGGAGCTATATTGGTTTGTGGAAATTACTGTAGAAACTACATCAGTAACTGATATGATAAATGAGCTGGTTTGTGAATCATTAGACACAGAAAATAGGTAAAAAGATGTATTGGTGTATATTAAGTGTGTGTTGGTTGATGTGGCTTGGATGGATATTGATACAGTAATTAGCAATAGTATATGAATGAAGAGATGACCATTACTAAAACTGAGATAAATTATTTAAAACACACACACACACACACACACACACACACACACACACACACACACACACACACACACACACACACACAGAGAGAGAGAGATAGAGTCCTCCTTTCCTCCTTCTGAACATTTTAATAGCCTTGTCATTAAACAGTATTTTATATAACATTTTTTTCTTCACTCTATTCTCAGCAAAATATTATGCATCTCAATTTCTCAAACTGCCTTATCAAAATACTACCATTCGAGTCCCCAAATAAACAATTTCAACAAAAATTCTCTGTCCACTGCACAATCATAAAATATCTAACAAGCTGTTATTTCTTGTGATTGTCTTCGAACCACATTGATAGATCTAACTAGATACTATGTTCTGTTCACAGTCCTCTCTGTGTGTAACACAAAAATACAATATTATGTCAGATGAAAACAAGATGGTTTTTGACTGCAATTCATTAGAAAAATGGGCAGTAATATTGCTCTCATATACTGCACCATTTAATGTACTCATTTCCATCTCCTATGATATTGCATTTCCTACCCCCACTCACTGTCTTCCACATCTCTTGAGAATTCATCTAACAAAAATTCAAAACCAAGAAAAAAATTTGGTATTATAAAGTAAGTTAATGTTTGCAATAGTTTAAGTACAATGGGGACAGCATAGGCCTACTAATTATGATTATAGTCTAAGATCCATGATTTCTAAGACCATCTGTTATTTGATTGAAATGAAACTTTTATATATAATTAATAGCAGAATACGATTCTGCCAGGCTCCCTATCAAAATGTGGCCACATATCTTTTATGAAATTAAAATTCAAAATATTTCATTCACTTCTTTTTTTAAAATAAATTTTAATTCATTTCAAAGAGAGTCATGTAAAGAACATAAAAAGTTTTGGTTGCATATGTACAAATGGCTGCAAGTAGGGTTGCCAGCTGTTAAAGATATATAAGAGTGTATCAGATTTAGCGTAGCACACTGTCTGTCAGATGGTGTAGTGTGCTAACTTTAACAGCTGACAAACCGTACTTGTGGCCACTTTTACATTGGCAACCCAAACTTTTTATCGTCTTTACACGTCTCTTCGAAATGAATTACAATTTATTAAAAAAAAAAAAAAAAAAAAAAACAAGTGAACTATTTTTTTAATTTATTAAAAATTCTTGTGACCATATTTGGACAGGCAAACTGGCAGAATCATATTCTACTATTAATAATTATACATAAAAATTGCATTTCAATCGAATAACAGATGGACACAGAAATCATGCTCGAATCGGGAGCACCATGGGAAGGAGAGGTTGACATTAGGTTGGAAGAAGCTAATACAGCCTCTCCCAAGAAATAATAAACTAGCTTTTAGGTTTGGTATAAAACAAACTAGGAAGTAATTACAAACTACTTTCAAAAAATCTTACTGTATCAATTAGTAAACTAGGTAAACCAAAAAGGGGTCCCTTTTGTATATATATTATCCTTAGGTTAGTTGTACCATCAGAGAACAAATTGAATACTATCAGAATGGAGACTTCCCAGTGTATTATTGTAAAGGAGTTGTAATGCAACAGTTTACTCATAGATGTGGGAATTATAAAACATCTCAGTACATTGCATAATAATATCATAGGGGGTTAGGATGAAGGGTGTCAGTAAGCGACAGTGGACAGCAACTGTGGTTGGTCAGGTGCTCCAATTATGGATAGTGTCGGGAGTGTTTTGAAAAGTGTGGTTTGAAGTTGCTAGCATTGAGGTTACCTCTGTTTCCATGGTGACTGGGACCAAAGGACGAGTGTTAAATAATGTTTAGTGCATAATAGTAAATAAACATGATGTTATTTGTGCATATTGATCACTGGATGGACAGTAATTGTTGAACTCCACAATGCATGTAAAACTGATGACATGCAGTTTTTCCTATCAACCAAAGGTGTTTTTGACTCACTTGAAATTCTATTACTTTTCAGGAATTTGTTTTATTTGGATATGTAGTACTAATAAATAATTGGCTGGTGGCTGACCCCAGTGTATGTTTGAGGGTTGCAGAAAAAAACTTATTCGTGTAATTTCATAACTGTCTACATTAGTGTACTAAACTTCATTTCTTAGTAGTTAGAGTGACCTGTCATTTGAGATGTGTAGAGGTTTAGCTCAGGCTGGCGACCAGAAACTACTAATCTAAAAGCGGCATCAGTAGATGATTTCGAGCCCAAGACTTATTACGTATATCACTGAGTGAATAACCATGTTACCAGATGGTGCTGTCACCAGGGTGTGTTAGTTTAATTTTCACGACCATATTACATGGTTTTACCATTACAGGACAGTGCAGTGAAAATAACAAACATTGTAATCAACATGAAAACATGCTTGAAAATAATAGTTAAAAAGTGAGTCAGATAACAGTATACAACAATTTATGACAATGGACACGTTTTGGACTAGATACAATGAGCTAAAGGTCAGCTGAAGTTAAAAACCATTATAAGAAGGCATTGAAGGCAATGGCAAAGATATATGTGTCATGGCTGGCATAGCTAAACAACAGCAAAGACAGTACCCAGAGACTACACTTCACAGGCAATAAAGCAATGGAGGTGGCTTGTAGTGGTAGCCAGAAGAACTAGGCAATCGGCGCAAGACACAAAAGTGAGCACATTGCTGCATGAGCACATTCGGCAGAAGCGACTCAGAGAGCAATGACCAAACTTTGGAGATCTGCGAGGCTGCTATCCTAGCAGAGCGGGAAACTGGTCCAAGTGTTCCTGAAAGCTGTAAAGATTCATCGAAAGGAAAAGCATTTAATTTTTTTTGCTCACACAAAATGACATAGCAGTCACTCTATAAACTTTTTTTTGGGGGGGGGGGGATACCTTCCATAGTATTATTTTTAATTTGCCTTTTTATTTTTTTGTCATTGAGGATGAAGAAGACAAAATTAACAAGGAAATGTTTTTAGAGATTCAGCCTGACATCGATCTGCTTATTAAACATGTTTTTGTAGTTGTTGATTAGTCTTCTGTACCATATAGTATTTGGTTTGCCTTTATTTCAGTGTTGTTTACACCAAGGCTCAGCCAAGTGTGTCAAAGCCATCTGCCTAATTGTACTGAGTTTCTTTCAAGAATAGGAAAAAATTAATAGCAACTTAGAAGAGGAGACCCATAAACATAAAGATGTGTAAGTGCTGGACATACCCAGAGACCTTCAGGCACAATTAAATGAAAGTAATAGTTCCATTTAGCCACAATTAATTGAAAATAATATTTTTATTCAGGAATTTAAAGATGAATTTGGGGCAAAACTAATGAAACCAATAGTTCTCTTCAGTCACAATTAAATGAGCCTAATATTTCTATTTGGGAATCAAAAGAAAGTAATGCATCTCTTCAGTCAAAATTAAATGGAACAGGGGCAGCTTAGAGAAGAAGTGCTGCAATGTAAGGAACACAAGTTGAAAATATGGGAGCAAGGAAGAAAAGAGAATTCTTGAAGAAATTTGTAAATTGAGGGTGAAGGAAGAGCAAGAGAAAAGAAATGAGATAAGAGAAACTAAGGAGAGTCATGATGGTTGTCACCAGGAAGCTAATCAAGTAACTGATGGAGAGGTCGATGATATGATTAATAGATAGCAGAAGATGATTTCCAAAGAGTCTAAAAATTACTAGAAGAGAAGGCGTATGGCAAACTGAGTGAAAACAAAATGTCCAGAAAGAAGGCAGAAAACTCTGTTAGTGATTCATATGAAATTTGCATCAAGGAACAAATATTGGCAGTAGAGATATTCAAACATGCTGAACAAAATACACAAGAAAGTGAAGCAAGAGGAGAACCAATGGATGATGTGCAAGCATGTAATGACACTAGTGGTGAGGAAGGAGACGAGTAAATGCTGATAAGCCACACTATTACAAATGTTACAACCTGGACCAATAATTTGAAGCAAGAAATGGTTAAGACAGAGCTAGCAATACCTTCTATGTTTCAAACAGCTACAAATCTGCTGCTGTTTCCACACAGGTTAGCATCCTGCAAATTCCTATTTTGTTATCCTTTTATGGTGCCAAAGGGGAAGTTTCAGATGCCAGACTATGTCAGTTTGTGAGTAGCATTGCGTGTGTAGTGTTAAGTGTTTTTGAGTAAACAGTGAATGAGTGAATGAATGGCCAGCGCTGAGTACATTGCTGGCATACGGGTCAAGTTAGCTACTATGTAATCCAGTCAGCAGTGGACTCATTCTATGCAAGGAAAGAAGAGAGTTTCCAAGTATATTGTCACAAATTATAAAAGCATACAAAATATCATGAGATCAGTAGCTGTGGAGAGCTGCAAAGAGAGTATAAGGATTAGGAAAAGAACTAACAGCAATAGAAAGAAGAAGAGGTTGATTTTGTTTGACAAATACAAAAATCCGCATAGGAAGAAAGAAGAGAGAGAAGAAACCATCTGGAAGTGTAGAAAAAAGAAGAAAAGAGGGCTTCCATTGTTTGCGGAAATAAGAAATGTAGTTATATTTAAGGAAACAGAATGCTGTTGGTGGGTAGCTTGTTTGCACCACATCGCACATTCCATACACATAGACATTTCCTGTTTAAATTGTCACTAAGACTATGCTTGTTTCACGTTCCTGGTAAGACGAAAATGTTCTTCCTTCACCATGACGAAGGAACTTTCTCTTTATGTTTTTGACCTTCTGTGTCAGAAACAGCTACAATATCTGCAGGTGTTTCAACACAGGTTAGCATCCTGCAAATTCCTATTTTGTTATCCTTTTATGGTGCCAAAGGGGAAGTTTCAGATGCCCTATTATGTCAGTTTGTGAGTAGCATTGGATGTGCAGTGTTAAGTGTTTGTGAGTAAACAGTGGATGAGTGAATGACTGGCCAGTGCTGAGTACATTGCTGGCATACAGGTCAAGTTAGCTACTATGTGATCCAGTCAGCAGTGCACTCTTAACAAGATTGTGGTGGAGTTTTGTTTTGGTAGTTTTTTGAATGTGATTTTGCACCTAAGTTACAGGTGGCATGAGTTAACAGAGAACTTGTAAAGGAGTAGTTTTAAGATGGATTTGTTTATATTGAGTGAGAAGCTGAAATTTTGTTTTTATTTAGTATTAACGAATTTAAGTTACCAATGTTTTAAAGTGTAGCCAAGCAGCCACCAGTAATTTCTTATATTGTAATCTCTGTTTGTATATGATTTACTTAGTAGTTAAGATGTATGGGAGGTGTTTGGTGATGAAAGACTGGGCTTTGTCAATCCCATCTTTCGCCAAGTTGCACCAGAGGGTATGTAACATAGCAGTTGACTCATACTGTGGTAATTATAAAACTTCTCAGGATGTTGAATAAGAATTTCGCAGGGTACAGTAAGATGGATGTCAGTCAGTAAATGGAGAATGGGCAGTAACTGCAGATGGTAGGGTAGGCCAATCATTGATGGCGTCGGGGGTGTTTTGAAAAGAGATTTGAAGTTGTTAGCATTGACATTAAACCAGTAGACATGGTGATTGAGGCCAAGGGCCAAGTGTTAAGTGTTAAATGATATTTAGTGCATAATAGTGAATGAACATGGTGTTATTTATGTGTATGGTTCACTGGATAGATGGTAATTGTTGAACTCCATCATGCATGTAAATCTGATGTTATGCAATATGTCATTTTAACCAAAGGTGTTTGAGACTCAATTGAACTCCTCTTACTTTTAATGAATTTCTTTTCTTTGGAAATGAAGTCCTAGTTAATAATTGTCTGGTGGTTGACTTCAGCACGAGTTATTCATGGAATTTCATAACTGTATACATCGGTGTACTAAACTCTATTTCTTACTAGTTGGTGTGACCTGTAATTTGAGATGTGCATGCAAGTGTAGAGGTTTAGCCCAGTCTGGCGACCGGAAACTACTAATCTGAAACTGCTGAGACTTATTACATATTGCACTGAATGAATAATCATGTTACCAAATCTTCATGGATGTATTGCCAGATTGTGTTGTAAAAATGCAGTATTTAAATGACTAGCTCTATTGTCTTCCTCCGGTGTTGACAGCTGTAATGATCTGCTGCTTGACAGATAATTAGGCAGTTCAGATGCTGTATCCTTCATATCCAATCATTCTGTCCTTGGTCTGCAAGCAGAGGCTGGCTGTCAGAGGGCATGTACGAGTGCGGTCCGATAAGTACTTAGCCTACAAAGGAAAAAACGAAAATTTGGAAAAGTGGCGATTTATTTCTCAACAGTCTCTTTTTAGCTCAATACAATTGACCCAGCAATGCTCCAACTTCTTTAACCCATCTGAAAAATACGTTTTCTGGAGATCTGCAAAGTAAGCCTCTGTGGCGGCGATAACCTCCTCATTCGACTCAAATTTCTGCCCGGCGAGTGTCTTCTTCATGTTTGGAAACAAAAAGAAGTTGAACAGGGACTAATCTGGAGAATATGGTGGATGGGGCAGCAGTTTGTAGCCCAATTAGACCAATTTGGCCATGGCGACGGCGGAGGTGTGAGCCGGTGCGTTGTCATGGTGGAAGAGCACTTTTTTCTTCACCAAATGGGGCCATTTTTTCTGCAATTCGGCGTCAAATCAGCCCAATAATTCGGCACAGTAAAGCCCTGTGATCATTTTGCCCTTCTGCAGGTAGTCGGTGTAGATCACACCTTGTGAATTCCAGAAAATGGTGGCCATCACCTTCCGGTGGATGGGACAGTATTCGCCTTTTTCGGAGCACATTCGCTGGGAAAAGTCCACTGTTTTGACTGTTCCTTGGTCTCTGGTGTGTACCAGTAGATCCATGTTTTGTTGACGGTCAGGTAATAATGCAGAAACTCCTTTGGATTGCACTTAAACAGTGTTAAACACTGCTGTGAAGTGGTCTCACGATTGCACTTGTTGGCCAGTGTGAGCAAACAAGTCACCCATCGCGCCAACAGCTTTCTCATGCCCAAAATTTCATGCAAGATATGACCCAAATGGTCTTTTGAGATGCCTACTGTACCAGCAATCTTATGCACCTTCAATCGGCAGTCTGCCAATTTGAGATCGTGGATTTTTGTTATGTTATCCTCCATGGTACCCGTTTTCGGGGCACCTGGGCGTGGCTCATCAAAAACCAATGTGTGACCACGTTGAAACTCATTAAACCAATTTTCGACAGTCGCCATCGAAGGAGAAGAGTCACCGTACACAGCATCCAAGCACTCTTTGATTTTGCTGCGAGATTTTCCTTCCAAAAACAAGAATCCAATCACAGATCGATATTGCTCTTTTTCCATTTTTCTAAAATCTGCGGACACACCACCTTTCACGTGCAATCAAAACAAAACTATGAGTCTGATTTGGCTGAAGTTTTAACAATAGCTGTCTAAGAAAATGTACTACACGATAATAAATTTCTCTGGCTACAGTTGCACCATCGGGGAGAGAGGCTTAGTACTTATTGGACCTACCTCGTATGTAGGTCGTTTTGTGGCCTGCTGACCCTAATATGAATCCATCTATGGAAGCAGTTGTATACAGGTAAAGTGGTCTCTGCGTAGTTTTGCCAAGGATGGTTTCAAGGCCACACTAAGACATAGCCCACAGTCTCTATTCAACATATCAGCCATTCGAATTTCAATCACTTCCTTGACTATTGAGTCCCAAAAACATAGTCCTAGGCAGTATCCTAATGTTCCTAACATCTACCATGCAGCCTTGGTGCTTGGCAATCGCTGATCCGTTGCACTGTCATAGGTGAAGACAACGAATATGTTCCTCATAGTGATTTTTTACAGTGTACATAATAAGTGTATCCACACTCACACGATACTATAAATTGCAGAAACTCTTAGGCCAAAATCATTTTTGACTGAACATGGCAGTCTTGTATTTTGGCTGGTGGTCAGTAGAATGTTTTTATTTCATGCCATGCAAGAATTCTGCCAACTGTCAAGGAAGTTGCCATATGGTTCTTCTGATGATTACTCTAATTAATTAGTTAATTATTCAATTTACAAGTTTTCTCCATATGGTCGCCAAGTGATTTTTTACCTTTCACCAAAGGATGATAAACACAGCTTCCAAATTGATTTATGACTTCAATGAAGTAACATACACACTTTTCATCTCACTTTTATTCAATCTAAATCTTCATAAAATACAGATAGGCATTGATTTCATCTAGAGATGCTTAACCAGCAAATAGACTTCTCAAACTTAATAATTACTCTAACTGACTGATTAACTGCTTGTCGTTGCTGCGATATTAAATAGGTGTTAGAGAAACATCCAGAAGGTGATAAAGAGTGTTGACAAATATTTTTCAAGTGCTAACAAATCACATTGACAATCAAATACATACAAAAACAATTACAACTCACAATAATTAGGAACCACTTTAAAATGGAAATTAAAGCTATTTACACGCATTGAAATATATAGCTGACAACATCAAACATACCAGATAGCTGAAAATCATTTTCAAAACACTGTGGCTTATACAACATTTATAATGACAAGCATTCAATTAATATTTCACACATTCTTTTTCCATAAAAAGGAATATTCATTCACAATAAAAATATAAAAATTAATAATTAATCTCTCTGTACTTAATTCCTAAGATTAAAATCCACAGAAGAAATAGTGTGGGCTGTTAAACAATCTGCCCCAAAATGTTTCAGGCAAATGGAAGAAAAGCAGTGGCTTCGGGTGTTTTATCCTGTTGAACTGGAATTTTCTGTAGCTCAAGATCAATTGCCCTTTCTATCTGCCTCTATGTGTTGCCATTCCACCTGAAGACAGTTTCCAGATGTACCAATTCCTGTGGTAGGCTATTTTTTTTATATAAACAAGTGTATAAAACAGTATTATGATGAACAGGATGGTGGTAACTTGTGGCTCCCAAATACAGTGCGTTTCATTTGTGACGAGTCCACACGCACGGGAAAAGTCGCCAGAACAGCGCTGCCTCACTTGCCAGGAAGTCACACGGTGCATCACCCGTTCTCGGGAACTCCTCATGTGTGTGCTGATTTCTTACCTTATAGCATGTGATGGAAACGTTGGCCATCGGCTTCAATACACGCTAGACATCTTCTAAGGATGTTTCGGCTAACTCTCTGCAGGGTTTTTGAAGAAATATGAAAGAAATTACGGTTATTTTCAACAATAGTGTAAATCCCTGTAGGAAAAAAAATCTTATGGGGTGGAGTGGAGTCCCAATGTTCACAAACTCGATTCTTTCCTATACTTTCTTCTCTGCAATATTTAATTTAATTAGAACAGTCGCCAACCCAAATGGTTTTAACAATGGGATTTTTCAATGAAGGTTAATATCTAAAGATTGTTCTCAACACAGATTTTAAAGTCCAGTATTTTATTGTTCAACGTTTAAAGACATATTCACTCTGACAACAGAAATTGTTACCAGAAAGACTTCGTTTCCGAAAATTGCAGATTAATGCCACGATAATTACATACACTCCATTCAGACACAATAAAAAGTTCACTCCACTTGAAACCTCAAACGAAATCATACAAATTGTCAAATTTAAATTATGGAAAAGAAGTTTGTTAAATTAATGATCTGTTTCAAAAATTATAGTTGCCGTCTACGAATATTCCAAGTCCGTTTATTCATGACTGTTCTAACGCGACACCCACACCATGCGACACAGCCATAACGCCCGCCTCACACCTTCACCCTCTAACCAGTTCGAAACTAATGCGGTCGAGGTCCCGCCTCAGGTCTCTTATATAGGTTCCCCCAAGCCTGATGGGAATTTCCACTCATCTAGTGTCCTCTCTATGCACTCTCTCTCTCTCTCTCTCTCTCTCCCAGCTCCACTCACAAAGGCTTTCCCCCCAAGTTTTTCCGATTTTCCTGAAACTTTGTGATAACGTAGAGTTCCTCATCCTAAGCATTTGCTATCCTTGTAAAATTTTTCCTATCTGCTCTCCTATTGTTGTTATTAATTTTCGAAGTTAAATAAACCTATTTTCTAGATCTAGTGTCCCAACTATTTGTTTTAGCATGAGTGTTCTAATCTTCAGGAATTCTACAGCTTTTGACAATTAATTTGGTGTATCTCACTACCTTCTAAAACCCTTTCATTAAAAAGATATCGCCTCTCAATGTTTTCATCCCTTCTTGTCAGCCATCATGGAATCCAAATTAAATACTTTGAAATTAAATATCTTATATTGAGAGTGCATTGTTTTGATAAAACTTTCCGCCAAACTTACTTAAAAAAAATTGTACTTTCATAAAAATAGGTTGCCTCCCAGATGTTTTTTCTAGTTTTTTCTTTCCCCTTTGTCAACTTTCATTTCTACCCATTCTCGACAACCTGGTTAGCTACGATGCTTTAACCGCTTTCGATTTGAAATTACTTTTAAAATATTTCTACTCAACTCAACGATCTCAAACTGCTGTCATCATCTTTTCATAGGAAGGCCTTTAATTGGACATAATTTTATTTTGACTACTTACTTTATTCTCGACTTACTATTTTTTCCTTTATTGAAAAAGTACCTTAAAATTAGTTATATTTACTCTAAATTCCGTTGGAAACCATGTTTTGTACTTCTAAACAAAGATTCGATACTTTCAGCCTGGTATCTTAATTCATTTATTACCATTCTTTCATACTTCTATGAACCTGCCGGCTGTTGCGTCATCACTGCCACAAAGCGTCTCTGTTCGGACTTAAAGATTGCTCATAACTTCCTTCCGAAAATTCGTACTACTACCAACGTAGGTCTTGCATTCTCTTCTACACCTGATTAGTGTTATCTTTTGGGGGAAATATTACTTTGGGTAACCTACTGAAACCGATACCAAACACTCTTCCTTCTCGTTTTCTCAGTTGCCAATAAGGCCAACTACGTTACATCCCCATACAGCCGAAAATTCTATGTGTGCTTTAAAGCTTGTTTACAGTGAAAATCAAATTATCAGTCGTGGATTGTGGCCTCCCTGTTCTCCAGACATGACACCTTGTGATTTCCCTTTGTGAGGTTACCTAAAAGAGCGTGTTTATGCTTCAGATCCCCGTACGGAAGAGGAACTTAGGGAAAACATAAGAACTAAAATTAATAATATTTCTTCACAAACACTGCAGAGAGTTAGCCAAAACATCCTCAGTAGATGTCAAGCATGTATTGAAGCTGATGACCAACATTTCCAGCATGTGCTATAAGGCAAGAAATCGGCGCACGCATGAGGCGTACCTGAGCACGGGCGATGTGCCACGTGACTTCCCAGCAAGAAAAGCGGTGCTGCCCTGGGCGATTTTTCCCGTGTGCGCGTACGTGTCATAAATGAAACACCCTGTACTTGTTCGTGTAGGCCAATTTTCTGTATATGCTATGTCGTGGTATTCTGCCTGGCTTTCTTGCAATTAAGATTTCGCAGAAAGGCAGTCACCCATTGTTTTCCATTTTCATTACACACTTTATGCTAGGATGAATTTCATTTAGATGTTCCAAGAACTCATGTATAGCTTCATAACCATGGGGCCACAGGACAAATGTGTCATTGACATATTGGAAAAATATGTCAGCTTGAGTACTGCTCCTTCCACGGCTTTATCCTCAAAAATGCTCCCTGTATTAGTTGGCAACTACGGGAGAAAGTGGGAGCCCGTGACAACTCTGTCCAGTTGCTAACAGTATTCCACTAAGTAAGTGAAATACGTGAATATCAGTACATCTTTGAAAGGGTCCACAATGGCTGATTCAAACTGGCAGTTTACCGGCTTCAATGGGACATTGATGAATAATGAAATGACATCAAAGCTGACCACTATATCTGAATCCTTCAGTTCCATGGTCTTGATGATCTTAACAAATTTCATGGTATTCTTGACATGGTGGTATGGTAGCAATGGCTGACCGATGGACTTAAAATACAGCTCAGATATTTTGCCAGTGGTTAAGTTGGAGCTCTGATGTTGCTGATGATTGGTTACAGATATACACTTTCTTTGTGTATCTTTAGCAGACAGCATAGCCAAGGTGGTCTTGCAATGTGAGGTCTGAGTTTCTTGTTGGTCTCTGCGGAAAATTTGGCTTTCTTCAATAAAGCCACAGTCTTGCTCTAAATCCTGCTGGCAGGATCAATGTGTGCTGTTCTGCAGGAAGCAATAGCATAGCATTTCCCTGGTTCACCAATAAATAACAACTTCATTGTTCTACTGCAAGAAACAATGTGCTTCACACTCCTCCCTAGTTATATTGATCTTCGGGCATTTTGATTTATCCAAGACAGAACATGTCTCTCTACGAACCTCTTCTGTTGTCTTCCACGACAGGATATGAACAGCATGTTTAACCGAGCTGATGATCTCAAGTGTTGGTATGCATCTTGGCTCTGGGACAAAGTTGAGGCCATGACAGAAGTTTCATTCTGCTCGGATTCACCACTGTGAGTTCACTGTTGTACAGACAAATGTCTAGCAGTTGTTCTCTGCCACTCCAGATTCTCTCTCTATTACGACTCTCATCATGAAAAAAAGAAACTGGCTATAAATTAGAGCTTGTGGAAAATTATGACTGCTAATCACAAACAAAGAGACTAATATAAATAATCTCATATCATTACATCAGGTTCATTGCGGAAAAAAAGTGTTTTTGCATTCCAAAACAAAAGTTATAATATTACTACTTTACCTTAAATATTTAATACTGCTTTTAAATATTAAAACGGTTAATTTAAAATTTATTTTTACTCCACCATTTATCATTTAACAAATCAAAAATAAACCTGTACAAGAAGGGGTTCATGGACATAGAAAGTTTGGGAACCACTGGTTTGAACAACAGCTTTCAGCTCCTTCACTCAAACAGTACCGTTTAGCTGTATCCTCACTGTGTGTCTCATGATTAAGTTGACATAAAATATATATATAAGCTGCTGTCATTTTGTACAGTTCTAATTCTCCTGCCTTCAGCTTTGTTAAGATATAGTTAAATTTCTTATTGTTATAGGTGTAATATTAAAATATTACAGAAAAATAAATGCCATAATAAATTACTAACCTAGCAAAGAAGGAATGTGTGGTAGTGTAATCATATCAAGCACGGAGAACAAAGCTACATCTACTCATAGGAGGTGAGGTGTGAGCATGGCAGAACATACATTACATAATGATATGTGAATATAAAACTGTCAGCCAACACCCTTTATCAAGGGCTTATTTTTATGCATGCAGTACCAAAGACATTGAGTAGGAAGAAAGTACAAGAGGGAAGAACGTATCAACCATAGGTGAATGAAGTGCAGAATGGAGGAGGGAAATATATATTAAAAAGCCTTAGGCATAGATACATTGCTGAAGGATAATTCAAAATAAGATAGGATATGGAAAATAACCTGTCACTTACCACATATGAAGGCAGGAGGGCCAGACGAACACGTAAAAAACTCAAACAGAATTCACAATATTTCGATTAGAAACATTAGTCATGTAGGAGGTGAGACATATGACGGGTGGAAAGATGTGATAACATCCAGACCTGCCACATGAATGAAGGATAATCCAGAGATAAACTGACATGCACCTTCACCAAAATAGTAAACAAAAATATGAGAGGGATGATGGAAAAAATCCTCAAAAATTGTAGCATGTATTGCCATTATTAGTACAAGGATTGCCCGTAAAATAAGGTTCCCAATGCTTTTTCACAAAGAAAACCATGTTAATTTGCTTTGAATTATACATTTTTGGAAAGTTTAGACTTTTTCTTATTTTTGACAATCACCATTGAGGTTGATGCATTTTGCATGCACTTTACCATCTTCTTTATACTACAGTCATAGTACTCTTCCCACCACACCGTGAAGGTAACTTACCACCTCTTCTTTCAGCTCCTCCTGCTCTGAACTGAGTCCCACCCAGGTGTTTCTTCAATTCAGGGAAGAGATGGTCTGGGCTGTAGGGCAGGTGTGTTACAATATCCCATCCAAATTGGTTGAGAAGATTGGTTTTTACACGGGTGGTGCCCAGACAAGCATTGTTGTGATGGAAATGAACTCCCCTCGTGAGCATGCCTCTCCTCTTGTTTTGAACTGCACGGCACAAGTTATTCAACATCATACAGTAGCAGTCAGCATTGATTGTTGTACCAGCAGGTATGAATTCACACAGCAATAACATCTTCCTGTCCCAAAACACGCTCACTATCACTTTACTGGCAGACAGTGTTTGCTTGAACTTTCGCGGCTTCGGCGACTCTGGATGTTTCCACTGATGGGATTGTCCCTTCATTTCCAGCATTGTGTAATGAACCCATGTCTCAACACCAGTAACAATTGAATCCAATAATTCTTCACCATCGGTTTATAGGCTTGAAGAAATTTGCGGGTAGCTTCATCACATTGCTGCTTATGGTCTTCCATAAGCATTCTTGGGACTCATCTTGCCCAAACCTTGGCATACCCTAAATGATCTGTCAAAATTTTGTCAATGGTAGTCTTGCTGACATCAGGGATCATCTCACAAAGCTCCTGAGCTGTCACCCTTCGATCTTTCAGTATTTCTTTTTCAATTTTTGCAACTGTTTCATCTGAAACCGATGGTCTCCGGAACGCTGTTTGTCGTGGACATCTGTATGTCCATCTTTGAATTCTCTGCACCATTTGCACACGTGTTGTATGCTCATACATTTTTCTCTGTAGACTTCACACAATTGGGAATGAATTTCCCCTAGTGCAGTGTTTATTGCACACAAATTAATTAATAATTCACACCTGGTGGGTGAAGCGAATGGGAGCTCCATCTCTAACTGCTGCTCAACCAAGACTGAGTGTCACAGACAGTTCGCCGGGGTGGGGACTGGGAGGGTGGAGCCAAGCTACATGTCAGTGTTGCCAGATCACAACTGCAGTGTCTTGAGAACCTTATTTTACTGACAACACTCGTATCTTCGATGAATGTATTGAATTTATGGGATTAAAGTAACTCTTGGTTTGAACTCAATACCAGAGGCCTTTGATACCTGTCAACAGCTTTATGGTTGTATGGACATCACATGAGGCAGACAGTATGATCATATTAATGGCATATAACCTGGGATATTTTACTTAGCTAAACTAATCAATGAAATATTCCTCAATATTTTGGTAAACTGTGAGGAACTGATATCTGGATGGCCAGATGGTGATCTGAACTGACATCCTCTTGAATATGAAGCCAGAACATTATCACTCACCTGCCAAAATATGGCTTTGATACAGAAGGATTGTGCAAATTAACTAATAATTTGACAAGCATGCACCATTTCACACACGATTTTCAATAGGGGAATATGCCATTATTTCCATAGCTCAGAGGTTTGCTTTAGCATGTGACTAATAGATCTAAGGCAGAATAAGTACTGATGAAAGACATACATCCAATGGACTATTTCAAATACTATTTGGATTTGTCAAAAAAGAAGACACTTGAAAACTTTTCTGTGGATAAAGTATCAGAGTTTAGTAATATCTGACTGTGTAAAGTGTAAAGAGCTGCTGTTATGTGGAGCAGATATTTTAAAATTCTGATTTTTTGTTTAGTTATAGTGGCAGTTCAATTTAAGCTGGATATTCATGTTTCATGTTAACAAAGGTGTAAAGAGAACTAAATAATTTAAACTTCTAGGTAGATTATATTAGTGTATGCTGACTAATGAAAAATTTCACTATGTAGACGTAGCAGCTTATCAAGACCATAAAGAGAGCACCTGTATGTGAAGGTCAGAGAAGTTTAAGGGGTTTATCCTCAGCAAAACTAATTCCTGGGGTGAAAAAGAAGCAATGGATTTTAAGCTTGTTAGTGGAAATCCACAAACCTTTTCCTTTTGTCACTTCTGTTCCATCTACACAGCATGCAACACCAGCTAATACAAGACATTATCACCCAAAGAATTATTATTATACATATGTCTTTTATCCTAACAGTTCACACCTCTGAATTATTTCCTCTGGCAAAGTTTCCTCTTCCTCCACGCATCATAACCTACAACTGATAGCCTTCCATTGCCACACTGATTACCACTGCACCCACGATTGCTGCTGCTTAATGAAGAAGAATATACTCACAAAATATTATTTCTTTGATTTATGGTGTAATGTGTCAGTGGAATTATTTATAAAATATGAATTTACATGCCTATAATATAAAATATAAATGGCTAGGGTAATAAGAAAGCACAGAACCCATTCACCAGAAAATATAAGAAAATTATTGCTTACTTTCTTAATGTAGAATGTGATGAACATTTTAATCACCACAACCAGAGGCAGAAGTGGACTGTAGAAGAATCCCACAAAAAGCAGGGTTTCATTGTATATTAGGTTTAAGGTATTGCGTGCAATATCAAATTCTGGTGCACCAATATTTACCCAAAGATGGCTGCAAAATAAGCAAGATTCAACTAAAAATAAAGAATATTTGATTAAGACAACTCCTGGGAATTCTACTTAACCTGAACCTAAGAAAATATAGTTTCACAAGGTGAACTACATCAACAGTCACAGAAATAAATTTAAATGTTTCAAAATTTCTTTCCTCAGCCACAGAGAAATAACTGTATTTTTTATGATTTTTTAAAATTTAATAAGGAAAACAACTGATAATTAGACTGGAACTAGATATAATTTGTTAATAAACATCTGCTTATTTTCCCAGAGCATAAAAGTTTTCGAATAAATATTCTCGTGATGTGATGGATGAAAATTTACATATTTAATGTCTGTATTGGTACAGCTAAATTTAAACCAATATTCTATACCCTGATTCTATCATCCTAAGAATCTCTTGTAATTTTTCTGCTATTCTTTTAACAGTCAGCACATTTTGCTCATGTACGATCTGTAATTATAACAACAGTATACAAAAGTCTTGTCAGTACATTAAATTTATTTCAGTAAGTGCAATTGTGAAGTACATAGTTGATGACACAAAGTGCAAAACTGTAAAATTTGGAATTTTTGTATGTCTATCTGTGTGCACAGCAAAAACAGTTACACGAATTTCAACAAAATGGCACTTAGTGATACCTTATACCATTGTTTAACATTTAAGATACTTTCTATCCCAACAAGAGACTAAAACCATAAATTCTGTAAATTTTGTCTGTCTGTGCAAGAATCTAGCAAAAACTAAGGAACAGATTTCAATGAAACTACACATAGTGATAGCATATATCAGCAATCAACATACAAGATACTTTTTATTCCACCTAGTTTCTAACAATACATTAACCAAAGCAGTATATTTCAAAATTTTTGTTTGTCTGCATGTGGATTAGGCAAACACATTTCAGTAATAGCTTATGTCATTAGTGAAACAGAGGCTAAATCCACATTTTTAAAAAATCTGTGTTGGTACGTGCATGCACTTAGCAAAGATTTCTACGAAACAATATACATTGATATCTTATGTCATCAGGTAACGCAAAGAATACTTTTTATCCCAATCAGAAATAGTCCTGGTGACATGAAGCCCAAAACCATAAATTTTGACATTTTTACCTATTTGTGCACATATCTCATTAAATCTAATGTATAAATTTTAACAAAAATTAAATGTAGCGATAGCTTATGTCATAAAATAAAAAAATTAAAGTACAAAAGCAGTAGAGAAATAACTTTTAAGCACTGTTTATTTAAATGTGAAGCTGAGAAATAATAATAATAAAAGTGCCACTAGCCAGAAGATGCTGTCGACTGGACTTTGAGACATAAGGCAAATTGATCAACTGGTGGATGACATTTCAGTAAATTTTCTGTGGCAATTTTAGGCAAACAACCTGGTCATACCATGAAGAAAACACCTGACTGAATAGTTCCAGAATCTGATGCAATGATACACAAATATACCTGGACTCAAACATACAGGCAAAACAACTCTGTCTGTGGGGGCTACCAGCCGGATGTAAGTTAAACTATAACTGTGTAGGGTACCATCAAAGATAATTGCATTGGTTCTTTAGTCAGCCGCCAAACTATTGTTATTACCCCTCAATAGTTAAAGGGATGTTGAATCAAACAGTTTTCTTTTAGACTAAAGTTTATATTCTTGAAATCAGAGTTGTACAAATTAATGGTATCAGTATGATAAGACATCGAAACTATCATCTCCAAGAATTTAGATAGCAGGTCAATGTTACACACTTTCACTTACTGAGGGCAATCTTTCAGAATACCTCCTGAAATTGAAAGAAGTCCTATGGCATCATGGAATATAAATAGGGTCCACTATCTTGACTATGAATAGAAAGTTCCTCATTTCACCACTACTTAAAACTTACTACCCTAGCCTCATGGTTCGCTGCCCATCGCAGAGCTCCTACCAGACGTGTTCTCTCATCTTGAATCCCAGCTGAAAACTGCCCTCTAAAAAGGAAAACGAAGTTCCTTTTTTAGGGATCAGCCAACTGACTGGCCAAATCACCTTTGGACTAACTGTCGTCATCTGTCAACTTGCTCTAATCTCCGTGAAACCTTTACAACTTGTAGTGCTTTATTTTCTGATTATTATGTTCCATCATGACTTGTGTCCAAAATTGCTTCGTTTAAAAGTTACTACATTATAAAGTTTCAAAACACAAAATCTTGTTCTTAAAGTTTTCAACCTCCTCATGATGGTTTGTGTGTCAAATTATTTCCTAAATTTCTCTAATCTTTTGAAATAAGTATACTGAATCCTTTGTACTATGAGAGAAGTTTGTGTAAAACAGCAACTATGCAGTAATTTTGTAATTGCCAATCTCTTCTAGAATTTATTTCTCCTAAATTACTGCTTTGTTCAAAATGGTATAATCATTACTTTACTTAGAAAATATTCCGCTACCACCTAGTATTTTTTTTTATCCCTAAAGTGTTTCTCTTTCATTTTATATTCACATGTGTGTTTAATGCATTGTCTGTTCCTTTGTTCTTTAACTCTGAAATTCTCACAAAGAAGCCTTGACTGTAAAAACCAAAAATTTCTTTTAGTCCCTAAATCTTTAAGTACAAAACAAAAATCATCTTCATAATCAGCGAATATATTTTTAGTCCCGTATCATATATATTATTTCTATAAGGTAATATTTTTCACAAGCCTTTATCTCCCTTTATACTTAACCCAAATCAATAAATGAGGTGTCATTTTAAAGCTTATGGTCTCCACTTTGGTGACTACATATTTTAAGAAAGGAATTTTTTTGTAATTCGACCCTTAAAGGGCAAAAATGTCAGTATTTCTAAAATGAGTTTTTTGTGTCTCGAGCCATTTATCTTCCTGGATATCTAACCGAAATCGATAAATGAAGTAGGAAGTAGGAGCTTTGGTGACATTATACATTAAGAAGATTTTTTTTTTTAATTCAACCCTTAAAAGGAAAAAGTAGTGACAGGAGCCATTTATCTCTATTAATAAATAATTGAAATAGATAAATGAGGTATCATTCTAAAGATTAAGATCTTCGCTGTGGTCACATCATGTTTTAAGAATGAATTTTTTCTGAATTTAACCTTTAAAGGGCATAATTATCAGTATTTCTAAAATACGTTTTTTGTGCCTCGATTCATTTATCTTCCTTGATAATTATACAAAATTGATAAACGAGATATCATTTTAAAGTCTGATATCTTTGAAAGGTCTCCGGTTGGTTACACCATATTTTAATAAAGGAATTATTCAAAATTTGTCCCTTTAAGGACGAAAGTATTAATATTTCAACAACGCATTTTTTCTGTCACTAGCCATTTATCTCCCTTGATACTTAACCGAAATCGATAAATGAGGTATTGTTTAAAATATTAAAGTATCTGCTTTGGTCAGAAAGGAGTTTCTCCAAATTCAACCCTTAAGGGGTAAAAATATTATCATTTCAAAAACTTTTTTTTTTACCTCGTTTGATGCTTAACCGAAATCGGTAAATGAGGTTTCATTTTAAAGACCAAGGTGTCTGCTTTGGTCACATCATATTTTATAAAAGGAATTTTTTGGAATTCGACCCTTAAAGGGAAGAAGTATCACTATTATTTTTGCAACATATTATTATTATTATTTATTACAAGCCATTTATCTCCTTCGATAGCTAAGCGAAATCAATAAATTACATAACGTTTTAAAGATTAAGGTCTCCAATTAGGTAAAATCATAAATTAAGATTTTTTTTTGGAATTTGAAGCTTAAAGTATTCACACGTATGAGACAGTTCAGAGCCGAGTCACTAGATTGCAGCAGCAGATATCACAGAGATTTCAATAAACCGTTTTTTATACAATAAGTAGCGTTTTGGATTTTTTTTCTGTTACAGAAACATTTTTATTTTGCTATACAATTCCAATGTAAAGATTTTATTTGCACAGCAACATGTATCACAGAGATGTTGTTATACTGTGAGCATTTTGTTCAGGTTGGTTGTATTCTGTTAAGTTCAGTAACAGTTTGTCGTACAGACAGTGTATTTTAAAATTTCCTAATTGTTTAGTAACATGTTTCGATGCGCACCTATTACACTAAACAATCAAATATTTGCTACAAAAGTGCGGTTCTAATTTTCATTATATTACAAGCATTCAACTTTACTATTCATCGTATTTTATTGGCGAAATTTTAGCACGGTACGTCTAGTCTTTATTATTTCAAAAATGGCAATTTATATTCTCACCAAAAAAAACCTATTTCTGTTTTACCTACGAGGTATACTTTTACATATAAGTTGCATTTTCTCATTCAGAATCTACTGAGGTATCAATCTCTACGATATCTTAAAAAATGATCTGTCTTTATAAGGAAAGTTTTGATTCAATTCAACCCACTTGGCAGAGCCTTCTGAAATTTTACGATAACTTCTCAAACAAATTTATCCTTCTATACACGTTATACCTTAAATTGTTACTAATTTTCTGCTCTATCTGTGGAAATAAATGCAGAATAGGGGCTTCGAAATAATGATCCTGACATTCTCAAACTTTATGTTGACTAATTTTACGTCTGAAAGGTGCTTTGTAACAAAGAAAATAATGGTAAAAGTGATTGAGTATGTGGCTAGCATCTGATGAGCTTCTTATTAAATTGTATTCGAAGATATTAGATATATTATTTCTAAAAGGTGTTTTTTTGTCACAAGCTATTATTTCCCTTAACACATAACTGAAATTGACAAATGAGTTATCATTTTAAATATTAAGGTATCCGCTTTGGTCACATTATATTTTAAGAAAGTAATTTTTCCAATTTAAAGGACAAAAATCTCAATATTTCTAAAATGCAGTTTTTTGTCACAAGTCATTTATCTCCCTGGATACCTAATCAAAATCAATAAATGAAATTTTATTCTAAAGATTAAGATCTCCGCTTTGATGACATTATATATTAAGAAAGGATTTTTTTTGGAATTCAAGCATTAAAGGGTAAAAGTATCTGTATTTCTACAACGCGTATTTGTGCCACAAGCCATTATCTCCCTTGATATCTAACTGATATAGATAAATGAGGTATCATTTTAAAGTGTGAGGTCTCTGATTTGGTGACATCATATTTTAACCCTTTGACTGCTCTGGACGTGTTAACGCACATGGCTACTACTGCGCCCTGGTGCTCCAGACATGTATACACGCGCACCCTCACCGCCCTGTCTGTGCTCTGGACGTGTATACACGTCCAACCACTCGGGTCCCTGTGTGTTCTGCACGCATTAACGCGCTAGCCTCTTAGCGGCCCCGTCATGTAACCATATTTCCACTCAGGGTGGTTAGTAGTTTTCCTTATTCGACCCCTGAGCATCGGCAGCTGCGATCTAATTTGTGTTTCTCTTTTCCTTTTAGTTTTCGCTGAGAAAATGGCACGCCGTCGTGTTTGTACAGTGGAAGAAATCATGAAGATTCTTACTAGAAGCGACAGTGAATATGATGTCATTGATATGGATCACAGTGATGACCCTTTGACAGGATCTCGAAGTAATAGTCCTAAGCCATGTACATCAGCTAGTGGAAAATGACGATTTATCTCCAAAAGTGAAAATTCTTCAGAATTTGAAGCTACAGATAGTGAGAGCAAAATGTTTTGAAAAAGAGAATGCTTCAATGACAGGTTTGACTGCATGTGCTTGACGATTAAGCTGCGGGATACATGTGTGGATTAGGTTAACATTCCAGCAGTTTGTCATTTTTCCTGATATTTCTAACAGAAGATCATATGATATCTATTGCTGATGAGACCAACAGATACACGAGAATCAGTTAACACTACATTTTCACTATGAAGTGGTATAAAAACTTCTTTTTCCACATTCTCAAGTACTGCATTTTAAATGCTCACGCTATTTGCCGAGTAGTAACTGGACGAAAAATGCCAGTTACTGAGTTTCATCTGTCTCTGGTAAGGGGGCATCCATAAAATACGTGAGGTGTTTTTATATTTCCAGACCCCCCCCCCCCTTGTGAGTACTGTTTCGCGTGAGACCACCCCCCCCTCCCGCCCCTAGAAATAGCCCTCACAACTTTTTGAGACCTTTATTTTTTAGGTCTCAACCTTCCAAAGCTGCACTTTACGAGGAAATACCCCCCTAAAATCTACTTTCGCGTCATTTGAAGACCTTTTTTTTAGCTCTACAGTCCAACAAGACCTCTCTCTCCCCCTTGGTAAGATTTTGCCAGACCCCTCCCCCCCCCTATTTCACCTCACGTAATTTATGGACGCCCCCTTAGAGAACTTGTTGAAGCATATACCAAGAACGAACCTGGCAGTGGAAGACGCTCTGATAAAGAATTTCATCAAGGATTTACTGGGAGACATTTTTCAAATGTTATTCATATTGAAAATTCAAAAAAGAGCATGCCAATGCGTATATGCGCTGTATGTTCGAAACAGAAAGAGCGTCGAGAAACCAATGCAGAACATGTAATGTACCACTGTGTGTTGTACCATTTTTCAAGGCTTATAACACAAAAAGAATTATTAACCATGGGTAACTGTGGAGTAATAATTATATTACATTTATACGTCTCTAAAACTAAACAAAACATAAAAACATATTTTTAACTTGCCAGTGGCAGTCCATAGCCCAGGTCAAAAAGGTTGGAAAATATGTGCCGATTTTGTGAAAAGTATTCGGAAAGGTATTCTCTCCGGATAAATTACTAAGCTCACAAACAAAAAACATTTCAGTTGCTGTAATATCTATTTAGTATATGAAGTACCTGCATGTTTGCTTATGCAGATATTCACTTTTAGAGAAGCTTTAAACTGAAAATAGTTGTTATATTAACAGCATTTATTTTGTATCTGGGGTTTCAAATCGCAGAGCGACAGCAGAAGAACGTCACACACTATGCTCCAGATTATATTCAGCATACAGCGGTCTGGTCCGCGTGCCCACCTCAGAAGAGCAGGTATCGGTCTAACGTGGCATTCCAGTGCAGGTAAACAGCTTAGGCGTAAACAAAGCAGCACTCAGCGAGAGCTCGACCGGGCGAACCGTAGCAGTTAAAGGGTTAAGAAAGGCATTTTTCAGAATTTGACGATTAAAGGGCAAAAGCATCATTATTTCCATATCATATTTTTATGTCACTAGCCATTAATTTTCCTTGATATCTAACCTGAGAAAACAGGTATTATTTTAGAGATTAACGTCTCTGCCTTGGTTTCATCATATTTTAAGCAACCAATTTTTCGGAATTTGACCCTTAAATAGCAAAAGTATCATTATTTCCAGATTTTTTTTTTTTTTTTTTTTTTTTTTTTTGTCGTTAGCCCTTTATCTTCCTAGATATATAAATCAACTATGATTTTAAAGATTAAGGTCTCTGCTTTGGCCACATCATATCTTTAGTAAGGAATTTTTCGGTATTTACCATTAAAGGGCAAAAGTATCATTATTTCCATAATGTTTTTTTTTTTTGGAAGTTGACACTTGAAGGACAAAAATAATAACTGTGAAAGTCATGTGTATGAGACAGTTCAGAGCCAAGCCACTAGATAGCAGCATCATATATTACACAGATATGAATAAACTGCTTCACTACCATTGACTTTTGTTGCTTACATCTCGCATTAAACAAATAAACAATTGATTCAAGTGAGGCAGTTCTTCTTTCATCCTTTTACAGACCACCAACCTTACTATTAATTGTATCTGTGAAATTTTCACATGGGTTATCTAGTTGTTGCTATGTTACAATCACCAGTGCAAGATAATTCCAACGGTAAAAAAAAAAATCTTATTTATTTCGGGGTAAAATAAACAGGAACAATGAAGACTCTTCTCTTTGTGAACAGGATATTTTAATGCAGCAAAACAAGCAATCCACTGCAATAAACACTGCTGTATTAACATATGTCAGGTGGGACAATATTGAGAACACCTCCCTATGAGTAGTGGGCTATGAGCGTGCCACCAACAACACGGTGCATTTTTTGATATGTTGTCCACACTTAAATTTACCATGCACAGTAAAATTTTAAAACTCAGTGTGCCAATAATATTACAGCCCAAGTTGTGAAACAGCAGCTGACTAACAGTGGTACAACATGAAGGAGGTGGAAATTGTGACTGGAAGTTTATTTGTTCTACAGATTCCCATTTTATCCAACTATTTCCCCTTTTTTCAAGCATGCAGAGTTCCTTTTATGCACCAGTTTTGTCATAACCAATCCACAATGTGCAGAATCAGATGATGCATGCTGCAGGGGTTGACCTCTGCACTGGCTGTTTTCCTAGGCAGTTGTGCATAGCTCTTTCACCAGTCAGCATAATGAACAATTTATTCGTATGTAAGCTGGGCAAATACCGTCTACAGACCAGCTTTGTGTACATTTAGAAAACTGTAAGCATTGTTTGTTCTACAATACCAAACTACAAAAAGTGTCTAAAATGTGTTGAGTTACACATGTGTGTCCAAAATGAAACTCATCACAAAAGGAAAACTATTAAAATATTCAGGAAAAAAATGAAAATGTAATTTTCATAATTTATGTATCAAAATGAAATCTCATCACCCTTTCGAGTATAAGTGATAAGTTTTCCATTCATTCTACTTAGCTATGGAATCTTCAGTGCTCCATAGAATGAAAGTAGTTCCCTTCATTATAAGGAGTTGTTGTTATATACTAAATAAAAATGACATCCTATGTATGACTAAAGCTTCAATTGCAAAATGATGATGAGTAAATGAGTTCATATTCATATTGTTATATGCTATGTTAAAATTACCTGTAAATTTTCTTACGAATAAGTTCCGCAAGTGAAATACCTATTGTTCCAACAAAGAAGTCAAGAACTATTAACCGATAAATCTCCTGCCCCAGAGAAGTTTCCCAGCACTGCAACAAAAAGAGCAAATTCTACAATGAAAAAACAAAACAAAAAAAAAGAGAAAAATGAAAAGAAATAAATTTATATTTCATGCCACTATCTAATTTTTTTCTGCCTCCAGTAAATTGTTGACTTGATGATGTAGTATTCAAACAATTTTTACAGTTGGTGTAAATCATGCAAAAAATGAAAACATTGAACAATGTTTCGAATGTTTTCAATTACATTAATTTTATTTAACATAATAAATTATTATTTAATTCAATATAAACCATCAATTAAAAATACTCAACTAAAAATATAACGTTAATTTGAAAATGATAAAAAAACTATTCTCAACATTTGACCCATCAACAAATATCATAAATATATCAATAGTTTTATGAAAACTCAATCCCTGTAACCTTTTTTACCACCTTAATTATTGACAATGTTCTTCATACAAAGCTACAGTTTCTATCCAATTTTAAAGGATGTTTGCACATATATTCTTTAATACAAACAGAAAAATACTGTTTACATTTGGTTTGACAATGTCCAACCCCTCTACCCTCACAATTTACCACGATATTGATAGAAACCCACAGTTTTTATATCTTACTTCAATGGAACTTTGCAAAAGTATACTTTAAAACAAGGAGTATAATACAGCAAAAGTCCGGTTATCCAAGTTCCGATAATCCGAGCCGCCGGGTTAACCGAGGAAAATTTTTGTAATATAATAGGGAGCTTTTATGAAGATATGGAATATTTTTTCAACTAGAGTGTGTACGATATTAAGCGTGGTACTGTAACACAGAAGACAATTAAAGACTTTTTTTGGCAAGTGATCGTAATTAATGTACAAAAAACAACTTTATTGCTTCACAAATTAGTTTTACACTATAAATAAATTGTATTATTTCCGTTTCAATACATTTTTTGATTCATTGTAACCTCTTTCCTTGACCTCCGGTTATCCGAGCTTTTCGTTATCCGAGGTGCTCCTGGTCCCATTTACCTCAGATAATTGGACTTCTACTGCACTGTCTAAATTTAGTTTTAAAAAATCCAACTACTCTCCCTCTTTACCACTACCCCCTCATTTTTGCCAATGTTTCCAATGCTACAACCATTTTTATACAATATCAATGGAACTTTGCACATGCATACCTTAAAACAAACAGAAAAATATGGTCTAAATTTAATTTGCAAGGACCCAAACCGTCTCCTCCTTTACCTCTCCACTCCCCTTATTTTTTGCTGATGTTCTGTATACATACCCACAGTTTTTATTCGATATTGATGGAACTTTGCACACGTATACTTCAAAACAAAGAGAAAAATACTGTGTACATTTGATTGCCAAATCCCAACCCCTTTGCTCCTTTACACCCTCCTCTCTTAATTAGCTCTACTTTTCCGATGTTTGAATTTACCGCCACCATTTTCCCGACCGGCGATCTATCTGTGAGGAAATCTCCAGCTGCGCCCACCTCTCATAATGTTCTCCCGTTGACGAAGGGTTTATCCCCAAAAATTACATTATTATTTGTGTTTGTCTTTTCTGTGCATTCGCGCCCCACATCCATCATCTAAAGGTAAGTGGTGGCTCATTTCCCTATCCTAATTTGATTCCTTTCCGCTACTTAGCATCTTGATTTTATTGTTACTATATATATACACACATAACATTTGCTCGTTTAAGGACCTACATAATATTATTTCAAAAGTGGGTAAGTGAACATTTCTCTAATGCCTATCACCAGATGGAAACTAACGCTTTATGCTTGTTTTCACTGTGATGAATCAACAATATGCTACAATAATCCAACAGTAAAGATGTTGACTATAGAATAAAGAAAAAAAATGGAAACAGTTCTAGTGAATGTGAAAATCTATTTGTAAAGTTGTAAAGTTAACTTGATCATTGTTTGAGATGTATATTTTTTTGTATATCAGTTATCTGTTTTACTGATGGACAGTAAATGCTGCATTTCCACTCTGAATTATTGGTTAATACCAGAGAAACCTATATGTCCAAAAGATGCAAGATCGTGGTCCATAGCATCCTGTTTCTCCTTGACATTGCTTAGACTCATACAGGTGCTATACAAGTGAAACTGAAAAAAATTACATTTAACTGATCTGTCACCATATAGCTCTCATTTGTTTGAATCTCTCAAAGTTTGATCATTACTTTTTTTTATCTGCTTAACGCCTTTCTAACAGCGAGGTCTTTAGAGACGGGAAAGGATGGGGGGCAAGGAATGGGAAGGATTTCGGCCATGTCCTTTTGAAGGAAGCATTCCGGCATTTGCCTGGAGTGATTTGGGAAACCATGGAAAACCCAAATCTGGATGCCTGGACGGGGATTCGAACTGCCGTCCTCCCGAATGTGAGGCCAGAATGCTAGCCGTTACACCACCACTCTCGGTTTGATCATTACAATGATTTTGTAATGACGAAGAGGTAGAAGACTTCATGCACAACAGCCTACAATATATGCCCCGTAATTGGGCAATGAAAATAATGGATAAGGAAAATAACCCATTACTTACCACAGGCAAGATGGCCAGAGGAAAACAAATTTAAAAAAATAGTAAAAAGAACAAACATATTTTACAATATTTCAGTTTTAATCCATATTCGTGTAGGTGGGACTGTGCCATCTGGCTAGAGGGATGAGCACAAACCACATCTTACCTCATGACTCCTACCTGTATTAATAAAATTTAAAACTAAAAGATTGTAAAGAACTCTCATGTCTTTTTTTGTGTTTATCTTAACCTCCTGACTTCATCTGTGTGGTAAGTGATAGATTATTTTCCCTATCTTCAATAAATTTTTTATGAAAAAGTAATTAAAATACTTCCAGTGTAATGAAGAAACAGGTATGGCTATGATGCTACGAAAAAAAATTCTTCTGGAAACTTCACGATGTTCTCAAGTTGACAAGGGCCTAAAACCTGGTTTCTATGTGATTTGTGTTTTTGTCTGTTTAATGTGTTTATTTTCTGATACTAATTTGTAATTCCTTTTCACCATTTATCTCCCATTATTTAACAAAAGGCTCTGTAAAGTGGATGCATTAAACATTTAAATAGGAGAATGGCCACAACTTACCAAAGCTGAAGATTGCTGCAGCATTGAAACATGGAAAAACATACCTTCTTCAATGCTGCAGCAATCTTCAACTTTCGCAATCAGTGGTTATTCTACTATCCAAATGCTTAATATATAGATAAATTGTTAGGAAACAAAAATGCTGTAAGGCAGAAACATTAAGCATTTGACTAGGAGAAGAACCACCGCTTGCCAAAGTAAAAGACTGCCGTGGCATGGACTTTTTTTGCTTATGTCTTTATGCCTTGTTGACTTCTATATCATTGGAGGTGGGAAAGGATGGAGCAAGGAACAGGAAGGAACTCAGTCATGGCCATCTAAAGGAACCATCATAGCATTTGCCTGGAGTGATTTGGGGAAACCATGGAAAACCCAAATCTGGATGACCACATGGAAAAACACAGACATGTAGAACGTTGAAATGTTCAGGCTCATACCCCTTCTTTAACAACAGAATGAGGTAGCTGCCTGAAGTAGCCTGGCAAATAACTGAATGTGCAGAATGTTGGCTAAAGGCTCATGGTGGGGGAAAATCAACATGGCAGGAAGTATGGATGGGAGTTGAAAGGTATAAACCCAAAAATTGTGAACCAAATCGCAGGAACAAGTCACGGTCATGTGGCAGAAGTCAGCATAAAATACTGAGTAGTAAAATTTACTTTTCTTTTATATGAATCTAAAACACATATATTCACAATAGACAAAAGATTTCTTTTAAAGATCAAAGATATTTCACATTACTCAGAGAATAGCTCTGGTGAGCAGTTCAATACTTTGTCAATGTTTTGGCACATATATTTCCTTGCAATCATTGATTCCACATTCCCCTCCCCATTTCACTACCACCACTAGTTCCTACTTCCCTTCCATTATTCCCCTGGCTCTGACGTCACGCGGTAGATGTCGCTGTGATCACATCTGATCTCCCTCCAGGTTCACCACCTAAATATTTTTTAATATGTGTTTGTTGCCACCCAGCTACTGTTATACATGGTAAGTGTTGAGTTTACTTTTCCTATACTTCCTTATGTTCACTGCCTTCAGCTGTTTTTCTTCTCATTAAAATCACTGCATATAAAGGGAGCAAAGCTAGAAATACCACACATTTAAAACCTGATGAATATAGTTTTCTAACACAAATGTACCATCTCCTAATGCAGCTCTGTTCTTGATGTGCACAATTATACGAGGGCGGTCTGAAAAGTTTCCAATCTAACAAAGATACAAGACATTTTTTTTATTTTTTTTTTATTTTTCAACATAACTCCTCAGTCTCCTTGTAACTCTACACACTTCTCCCAGTGATGCTCCCATCTCTGTAACCCATCCAAATAGCACTAGGTATTTTTCTCTGCAAAATAATTGTTCACAAAGGTGATTGCCTGTTCATTTCACAAAAATCTCTGTTCTCCGAGCGCAATTTTTAGATGAGGGAACAAAAAGAAGTCGCTTGGGGCTAGATCTGGTGAGTAAGGCGGATGGTCAAGCAGTTCAAACCGTAATTCATGAATTTTCGCCATAGCAACCGCTGAGGTGCGAGACAGTGTGTTCTCTTGGTGAAACAGGATTTTCTTTTTCTGCAAATGTGGTCATTTTTCCACAAGTTCTGCTTTCAGCTTGTCAAGTAATGATGTGTAGTATGCTCCTGTAATGGTTTTTCCTTTTTGAAGGTAATCGATTAAAATAACTCCATGACTATCCCAATAAACAGGCGCCAGCACTTTCCCAGCCGAAAAAAACCGTTTTTGCTTTTTTTGGAGCCCCTTAGCAGTCCACTGTTTGGACTGTATTTTTGTTTTGGGCATATAATGGTGTATCCAAGCTTCATCTACAGTAATTAATCGGCGCCAAACCTCGGATTTATTGCGCCTAAACTGCGCCGACAGAGCGTTGGAAATGTTCAATCGAACACTTTTTGGTCTAATGTGAGCAAATGCAGCACCCAACGCGCGGACAGCTTTCTCATACCTAAATGTTGATTTAATATGTAACAAATACGTTCTTTTGAAATGTTCATAACCTCTGCTACCTCTCTCACTTTAATTCGGTGGTTGTCTAGCACCAATTGGTGAACTTTGGCAATGTTTTCATCAGCAGTTGCAGTTTTTTGACGTCCCGAACGTTCATTGTCTCCCAAGCTCTTGCGGCCACGTTTAAATTCAGCTGCCCAAAATTTCACTGTGGTAAGTGATGGTGCAGAGTCCCAATACACAGAATCCAACTCATCTTTGATTTGCGTAGGCATATTGCCTTTCAAAAACAAATATTTAATGACAGCTCGATAGTTGATTTTCACAAAAACACTCACATCAACTCACCCAAACGACTGTTGTTACATAACAACTGGGCATCCAAAATGGCTGAAGCTTAGGTGAGTAACTCTCAACAGATAAACAATGAACTTCACTAGCTTTTATTTACGAATACTGCCATCTTCACGTTGAGGTTGGAAACTTTTCAGACCACCCTCGTAATTGATCAGATCTTAGTGGTACATGAAATTTTCAGTATTCTTGATCAGTAGGGCAGAATAAATACTAATGTACGATTCCTAATCACCAGTGCTGTTTACATCGAATACCCATTGGTAAAGTATGCCTACAACAATTAGTAAAGAGTTTGACACATTTATCTTCAAGAACACTACAGGCCTAGAATGTCTCCTATGAAAGTATCAAATTATCCTTCCAGTTAACAGAATCCAAAAAGAAGCAAAATAACAGTTGTTATGAAATAGGAGTACATTTAGGCTGAAGAATAAATATCATTCATAATTACAAAAAAGAAATTTTCTGTGATCGTAGTGTTATACAGTTCTCAATACATAAATCTAATAACATGCCAACTGCTAAGAAAAAAAGAGCAAGATTATTTCTGTAGGCCTATATTGTGACAACAAAAATGAATACAAATATTAGTTATCCCCAATTTAATCAGTTATAAATATTTAAGTAAATATCTGAAAATTGTTCATATCTTACCGACTGAACAGTAGCCTGCTGGAACCAATATACTACAATTACAATTGTGACTACTAACTCAAGACCAAATACCCTCAGCAGAGTAATGTAGAGAGCAGTCCGTGGGCTTTCATATTCTTCAAATCTATATTTTTAAAAAAATAAAATTAATTAATTAAATCATAATTTTTAACCTTTTTACAGAGAGAAAGAAACAAATGCATTGGAAAAAGTTAAGCGAAACAAGATATAACAAGCAGAAACAGTTAAAAGATTCCTAGGTAACCAAGTCCAGGAAGGAGGGGGGAAGGTGTGGAAGGCTACAGCACCAGTAACATTGTTTATTCTTAAGTATGAAGAAAATAGTTTATGTTTACTTAAAAACCTCATCATTTCAAGCTTAAAATTAATAAATATTTTTTAATAAAATACTCTAGACCACAAAGTGTACTTTACATTACAAACCATCCTATCATTGGCTTTATTTATTAGAGAATTTGATCAAAATTTAAATTACTTTAAAGCAATGAAATTTTATGGTTATAATAAAACACTGATTACTGCTTTGAGTTTGGTTATTTTTTTTAATTTTTCAAAATTAGAAAAGTAACTGTTTTGTTGCATTTTATAAGAGACAAAATCACACAATTGATTTTTATGCAAATAAGATAATACATAAGCTTCTTACAGAACCTGCTGCATAAACACAAGAAATGACAATTATTCACTCAAAACATATGCGATAAATACTTGTATCAGTCTAACATCTTCTGGATGCTGAAATGTGTTAGTACTTGTTCCAATGCATCTAGCAGTGGTACCAACATTAGAGGTTGTTTATTCCACCAGGCAATATATTTAGATTATAATTAAATATGAACTAACGAGATATGATGGGCTAAGCCAGGAAATGTTTCTAGAAATATACACTTCTATTTACAATTAGCTGATGTCCGCAGCTTCACTCATTTTTATTTTTATTTTATAAATGTTTTGAGACAATGTCTGGTCTTCTACGGAAATTACTCACACACATTATTAGATCTCATTTTTTACATTCAACAAATAACAAACAATGTCACAAATGCAATGAGACTTCTAATCTTGTTAGGGACCATCCATAAATTAAGTCACCCCTTAAGGGGAATTGACAAAGTGTGACATCATGTGACAGGGGGAGAGGGGGGGGGGGGAAGGACGAGTCATAAGTTTCCTGACATCACATGTATAATTTGTATCAATTTTTCGCATGTGGTGGCCGAGTGGATTCTTGCTCACAGTACCTACGGTGTCACACATTGATCGCTTTTGAAATAAGCCAAAAGGTCAATACTGCCTTTGAGGCTATGACAAAATATGATGTCAGCATAGTTATTTAAATGATCGTGTGGCATATGTTATCTATATCTATCATCATACAAAGCCACTAACCAACATAAGCAACCACATAAGAGGCAACATCACTAAGATTAATCCTTAAAAAATTGCAGCTAGATGGTGACAGGGAAGTTCTTCATTTGATAAATGATGACGATGTTACGTGGTTGAATGAACAAGATTTTATTGGTCCTAACATTATCCAAATCTAGAATTAAGTGAGTGCTATGCCAGTCATAAAGAA
>JARYHS010008074.1:170405109-170551747 GCA_031002005.1 Vandiemenella viatica | reverse complement strand
GAGTGGACAAACGACCTGGTGTGCGGCAGCGAAAGGGACATGTTTCTGGACTAAAGTAGTGTGAGAGGCGTTGGGTGGGGGACTGCATGAATCATAAGGTAGCAATAAACTTTCAAAGTCCGCGTAAACGACGACGGGTACACGCTCTTGGTGCACAAAATCCTTAAACTTTAAAGTTTTATCGTCGTCGCCGGGTAAATCCACTCTTACAGGATCAACCCTTGCACAGTCGATCTCGTGGCGGTCCAGGAGATCTTTGCGCCCAAAATGTTGCAGACATCTGTCACAAATAAATATAGCACGTTTTTCTTTAGTTAATGACGATTTGACTAACGCCGACAAGTTGTGAATCCAACAGTAATGGAATTTTTTCCCACTGCCGTCGGTAATCATCAACATGTTTATGTGGTGAACGCGTTTGTCTGCAGTGTGATGGAGGGCCCCGGAAACTACATGTTTACCTTTAACTTCATCCAGACCGAAAACATTTACAGAATAGTCTGGATTTTGCCTCTCAAATTTAGAAATGTCAGAGAGTTTTACCGGAAACTCAATACCTGAAAATCGAGGGGATAGAGTGAACGTACTTTCTTATATTTGCTAACCCTTGTAGGTTTTTTGCTTAGCGCCTTTACGTGATATGCAAGAATTGTCCATAGAAAGCACAACTCGTCATTCTTGTTTTCAACATTGATGACAGCATTCTTTCTACAGATATCAAGTGGCAGAGCAACATAGGAAGACCCACGATAGAAAGGTTGAAAATTAGAAATGCTAATGTCGAGGGATTCTATTCTATCGAGAGTTTTGCCACTTGTCCTTTCTTGAAACTCACACAATTTTACTCTGAGCTCCGACTTCACATATTTTTCATACCAATCCGACAGGCAAGTGCTGGTTGTGACCTCACGCATTTTAGTTAACAAGCACATACGGGCGGTTTGCAAAATCATTTCCTTCTGTATTTTATATGTGTTAATCAGTCCAACCTGCACCTTTACAGATGGGGAGGACCGATTATCCACAATTTCGCGAACTTTACCGGCAACAAGTTTAAAGCAAGCATCAATGAAATTCATTGGCTCAATAAAATTTTGAGAATTTGAAATTGTCCCGGAATAAATTCTATTTTTAAATGCACTAAGCCTGTCTTCAAGGTCTAAGCGCGAAACTGCTGGCTCACCCATCGTTGCTGCCTGATCATGACTGCATAAGGCTGCCCCTGCACCGGCATACTGCCGACTTGGCCCGGGCGAAGGACCGGCGGACTGGCGGCTGGAGCCGGGCGATGGGCCGGCATACTGCCGGCTGGGCCCCGGCGATGGGTCGGCATACTGCCGGCTGGAGCCGGGCGATGGACCGGCGTACTGGCGGCTGGAGCCGGGCGATGGGCGGCTGGAGCCGGGCGATGGTCGGCTGGGCCCCGGCGATGGGCTGTTGAAGTGGTGGCTGAGTCCGGGCGATGGGTTGTTGAAGTGGCGGCTGGGGGACCCGGCTGCTGCTGTGGCGGGCGGCCGGCTAGGTTCCGACGTCTCCCATGGTCGCCATATTGGTGGCGGTACTGCCTCGTTGGCCGGGCGTCCCTCTGAAACATAAAAAAGAAGAAAAATATTTTAGTATCATGAAAAAATAATTTTGTAAGCATAAAATAATATAGGTAAATTACTGATGTACTGGACTTACCGATATTCCAGTGTGCTGGTGGTTGCGGTGGTGGCGGAGTTGGCGGTACATCCACGTCAATATTTGGGAGCATGCTCCATTGTGAGCAATCACAAGCTCTTTTGGGCTACTTAATTCCTGAGAAGAATTACCCTTACGCTTCTCTTAACGTGATGGTTCATCTGAAAAAGAAAAAAAAATGTATTAGCAATAGTTATAAAGACATGGAAAAAAATAATCTATAGATAAATACGTACTGAAATAAAAAAGGTGACTGCAGGAAATATCCAAATCACCTGCGAACAAATAAATTAATAATATAGACTACTGCTTCAGCACTATACATTTTTCATAAATCTAGTTACTTTAAAAAAATATTATCATTACCGAAATCATCCTCAGCGAGAATTTCATCAAAGTCTGAAGCAGAGAAAAAAAAACCTCATCAGTATATGTGAAAGAATTTAAAACAGCCAGAAAACAGGTTAAATATCAATAATTTACTTACCAATATCGGCGAATAAGCTAAGATCCTCAGAAGACATTGTGATGATCGAAGTGCTCAGCTCGGCCGCTCAGAGAAGACTGGATGGCAGAAGGGGGGTCTCTGCCCTATTTATACACGAGTCTGGAGCCTTGGCGTGAGAACGCAGTGCGTGGGAAAACGGCGCCCTCCGATAATTAATGGCTTCCGGGTGTGGCGCAGCTGTGCGCGGCGGCGCGGGAGCCTTTGATAGCGTGGGAAGAGCTTGGCGTGAGAACGCAGTGCGTCCCCCGATGATAAATGTGGCGCAGCTGTGCGCGGCGGCCGGCTGCAAGGGGAGCGATAATTAATGGCCTTGTTGATAGGTGTTGACATGACTAATGGCTTCCGCCTGCGCGACTGGCGAACACCTGCGCGACGTGGGCGGCGGGGGGGGTTTCAAGGTCGGCGGAAGGGTATCAGGTTACAAGGAGGGGAGGGGAGGGGGTGAAAACTGGCAACGGACGCAGGTCCATATGAAATACATGGGGAAAAACTGGCAACGGACACAGGTATTAACACTACTTCAGCTTGTAGTGAAGTTCTCATTCTTTTAAACAAAAATGTAGCTTTGACCGGCATTTCCCCTACCCTGGGTAATGGCAGTCAGCATTTAAACCCATTGAAAATCATAGTAAATCTAAAGATAAGGTAAAAAATTACTAAAACTCAATTTCTTTTAAATCAATGTATTTATTTCACAAAATTGAGACATAAAATTATTGGAAATGTGAAAACAGGCTTAATGAAAAATGCCACTCTTAGATACAAAAATCACACTTGTAGCCCTCTGCATGATCCCATCCGGAACAAGCTTGATGAGCCCATACTCCACAAATAGTGCAACGGAACCATAGTTCCCATCTATACCGAATTCATTGCAATAAAAACAAATTTCCTTATCAGATTCATCTTGGCATAACATTTTTTCATCTTTAGAGTTTCCATAGTCAGAGTCAAAGAGTTCTCTGCACGGATATTTCTTTGCATATTTTTTCTTTTTAATTTTACTGCTGTTGTCAACGTTTTTCAGCTTATTTTGCTTCTTCTGTTCAGTTTCTTTTTTGGCGTTTTTTCTTCTTTTTTTTCTTCAAGCTTTTCCTTTATTGGAGTCGATGTGAGGATTTCTGAATGTTGCTTGGGTCTTGATCGTTTGGTAGTCAAACTATGTGGCCAAGTACTGCACCCAGGTAGTGGAGAAATTTCTTCTATTGGAACTGCTACTTTGTTGTTGACGATAGAGTCGTTCTGTTCTTCAGTATTTATGGAAGTTGCACTATGTGAATCGATGATCTGATTATTTGATTTGGTTCATCTGAATTCACCAATGAATCATTGATGCTGTGTTCATGGGATTGTCGATGGCTTCTGGTAAATCAGCCTGTCTTTGAAAAACAGTCTCCACTAAAAAGTCTTCATCTGTAAATATCCCTGGGTTGAGGGGATGAATCCCAGTTGCTGCAAAACCGCTAGTGGCTTTAGCCATAGTAGCAACTACTGAGTAGGCCTTGTTAAAAAGCTCAGCTACATCGAAGGGCGTTATTCTTATATGGTTTCTAGATTTTTTAAAAAAGATCACATTCTCTGCGGTAAGCAGCCTTCAGCGGAGAGAAAAATGTAACATCTAATGGTTGAATCCTGTTGGAAGTGTGTGGTGGGAGGGACACCATCACAATGCCATGCTTTTTTACAGAAGTCTTAAGCTTCCAGAGTGCAGTGAGTGTTGTGATTGTCAATAATTAATAGCATTTTATTATCTTCACTTACATGTGTAAAACTAGCAAAATCTTTCAGCCAAATCACGAATAGATTTCTTTCCCAATTAGTTATTGATCCTACTCGTTTTTGCCCCTTTTCAGCAACTATCAATCCCGGATACTGCACTGTAGAAATTCCGGTTTCGTCAACATTCCAAATATTTGTATTTTTGAATTTATGTTTGACTATTTCCCCTTCTAAATTCTTATAAAATCTGTTCACTTCTTCTTTGTTAAATCCAACTGCTCTACCAATGCTGGTAGCCTCTGGTTTTCTCACGCTAATGCCGTGTCTTTTTAAAAACCCGTACATCCAATCTAATCCAGCCATTTTATTATCATTATTAAACCTGTGTTTTATTTGGTTCCTTGTGGCATATTCATAGGCAGTTCGTCTTAACTGAGTCGTCGTCATACCATAAAAAATCTTCGACAATGTCTTTACATGGTTAGCTAAGGCAATTTCATGTTCACGAGGAAAATCGCGCTTTCTCCCCAATGTAGGGGCATTAACATTACCACTCTTGAAGGGTACTAAATGGTATGTCGTAAGGTTTTTGAAGCCTTTCTGATGGACATTCCAACATTAACAGCTTTTATGGCCTGCTCAAGTTGCTCAGCAGTCCACTTAGCCTTTTCAGTTGTTCTAACCCACTTTCTGGGCATCTGAAACAAAGAAAAGAAAAAAAATGTTCTGTGTGGTTGGGGTAATACCGGTCGATGAGAAAACTGACTGCCAATACCCCAGACCGTCTGACTGCCATTACCCCCAGAGCACGCCATATTTAAAATGGTTAAAACAAAATAAGCATCTACCCTATGTCTTAAACAAACCTACCACTAAAAAGTTTACACATAATAGTACAGTATACGATAGACAACAATATTTACATACATGATATTCAAGTACTTACCGTGGTGTGAAGAAAGCTGTTCCTTAAATCAGAGGACGTGAAAAAAACTTCTCTGCACCAAATTCAGATAGACACTGCCAAGATGGTGTCGCTTTCAGCAGGATTTCCATAAAAGGCCACGAGGTAGCAGCACACACTACAACCCCTCTGCTGCAAAGTAGGGTTGATGCGGATGTCATCTTTGCGGATGCGTTTGCGGATGCGTTTGCGGATGCGGATTTTCAGAGCTTGACATCCGCGGAAGCGGATGCGGATGTGGAACAATAAATTTATAATTATTTAGATTTTAATATTTTATCAAAAATAAATTAAAAATTAATCTTTTTCATAATTAAAATCTATTTCCATATAATACTGCCATATTGATTTATTTTTGCCTGATCTTCAACAACAAAAAATGTGGGATGATTTCACAAGTGAATTAAATTATTTAAATAATTACGTACGCGTCTAAAAACCAGTCTTTATCATATGAACTTTGCGGAGTTCGTGGCTGGCTACACTAATTCAAGCGTCAAGTACAAGGCCACGCTCCGCTCATTTCGACGCTCGCTTTTTTTGTGTTATAACTATACGCCTCGTCGACGTCGAGGTCATTAGAGGCGTGAAAAGATCGGGGTTTGGAACGGGAAGGAATTCAGCCATGGTCTTTTAATGGAAGCATTCACCTGGAGTGATTTGGGGAAGCCATGGAAAACCCAAATCTGAATGCCCGAACGGGGATTCGAACCGTAGTCTTCCCGAATGACAGGCCGGGCCGTTACCGCCTACTCACCACGCACAGTTCCGTGTTCGCGGCCCACCTTCCCACCGTTCCAGTGACGCATTCACAGTACAACTTGTAGGACCTACGAGTTCCGATTTTCGATAAAAGAACTCTTGGTGGTCCGTGAAAGCAGTTACAGGTTCCTTTCGATTCAATCAATATTTTTGCAACAAAAAATAATAAGATTATTATAAATTTTAATTTAAATATAGACTGTAAATATTCTGTAAATAATAATAATTTCGTGTGATATAAAAATTTCAGTCACAGAGTTTCTTATCAGCGGCGCAGTGTACCTCTATCGTTGTCACCTATTTTTAAAAGGAGACCTACAGATTAACGTGAAATTCGAATCACGGAGCGTCCCAGCATCTTAGCATTAACAAAATCAAAGCTTTGCCAGAGGTGACTGTCAATTTAAAGACCCATGAAACTTGCAGCTGAGACAAGAATTTGAACAAAGGACATTCAGTAACCCAATCGTACGCCGTATCCGTCTGAGTCAAGAGACAAATCTGGATGTAATGACAAATAAATATTCAACCATAATAAAATCAACATACTTTCTTTCTGTAGCATTTATTTGATATCCCAAAACACAAATGTTCTTTATATGATTAAATACATATTTTTCAGTACTTCTAAATTAAGATGCTTGCGGCGTGTGATTCGGGTATGGAAGGTCCCCGGTTCAAAATCCGGGTATCGGATGCAATTTTTACAGGCCTTAAAATCTACCTTCATGTCTGGCAATTTCATTTGTTAGTGTGAACATGCAGGGGCTATATCTACGTTTTACGAACATCTGATGAACCTAAAGTAAGGCTGAAAAAATAGACGCTTTTCTAAAGCAATCAGTAACGGTAAAACAACATTTAGTCGTAAAGGACCAGAAATTTCTGAACTCTTTGTATACGATTCTCCATATCCACCAGCCCCACACCGGTCCGCATCTTCAAAAATTAGATCCAACTAATGACTGCCGACACACGGTGCGGTGTCTTTTGAACTCACTTCAGTCGAGTGAGCGACAACAATAAGAAAAGTGTCGGTCAGTGACAGTGCGGGTTCGGTGCTGCCTATTGTAGCCCGACCTTTACTTTACTTGCAAGTTTAAACTAGTAAATTCGTGGCTTAGGTAATAACACCGTTTATTACATTGTTACTTTTATTGCAAAATCGTCAGAAAACAATCACTTTTTGTTAGCTAAGCTACGATGGGCAGAATCTCGAATAAAGTGAAAAGAATAATATATATTGCAATGTAAACAAAACATCCGCAATACATCCGCATTAAAAATTGCGGATGCTGATGCGAAAGCGGATGCGAAAGCGGATGCGAAAGCGGATGTAAGAATTCATGCGCAAGTTTCGCACTTGCGGATGCGGATATCCGTTACATCCCTACTGCAAAGCAGTTACGAGATTCCTTGGTGACCGCCATTACCCGGTGACCGCCAATACCCCACTCTCCCCTACCGCTTGCCTTTTTTTTTTATTTTTTATTTCAACTTTTCTTGTGCAATACCAGAGTGGTTAAAATGGGTAGCAATTCGTTTTGCAGCAAATGAGATTAACTTTTATGCGAAAACTGTTCGCCTACATCGGACGCAGACCCTTACAAGTGGTGGTCAGCAAACGCTGAACAGTATGCAAGACCGACAGAATTCGCTCGGATCTACTTATCGTCTCCTGGCAATACGGTACATAGTGAGAGGCTATTTTCAGAAGCAGGTTTAGTTTATGAGGAAAAGCGCAACAGTTTGCTATCAAAAAAGCTGAAAAAATAGTTTTCATGCATCAAAATTTACCGCTGGTAGATTTTAAGTATTAAATGCAATAATTTGGAATTAAAATAAATACATTATTGGGTAATATGTGAGTTTTCTTTTTTCATGATTTGGTATTCGATATTCGGCCGAATAGTACGCAACATTCGGCCGAATACCGAATATGGAAAAAAAGTGGCCGAATAGGCCGAATACCGAATAGTAGCCGAATATTCGTGGCATCTCTACTAAAAACCATTTGGAAATACGTCAAAACACAGGTTGATCACATAAAAACGGATTAGCTGGTTGTGCGGCTATCGGGATGAAAGACATTCATTTTTAATGGTATTGGCACAAAAACGTTTATTAAAACAATATAAAAACAAACCTAAAGGCGATTGGCCCTCTTCCAGAACCTTTCACAGATATTCCCCACATGATATAAAAAATCTAGATTTGTGTCAGTTGTAACTTGGCTGCGTAATAAAAAGTATTCAAGGCTATCAAAATATATACTTGCTAAATAGGAGCTGTCATCAAGTTCATTGTTACACGGGGACGGGTGTTTAATTTCATCTGGCATGTTTTAAACGCGGTTTCTTAAGATTATGCTTGGCTGTCAAGCAAGAATGGATAAATCTTCAGCTGTGTCCAGGAAGTTGACAAATATCACATCGGAGACACGCAGGTAAGGAAGTAATTGATCTGTTAGCGCCTAAGAGGAAGTGTTTGTTTATTAGTGACTATGCGGAAGCGAAGCGCACTTGTTCAGTGGAATTAACTTCACTGATGTGTGTGAATATGATCTTCCGTAAGGTCTACATGCAATAAGGGGGGAGAGGGGTTGCATTTTTTCAAACCAAATTTTTTCTCTTTGTTTTAAAGTATACGTATACAAAGTTCCATCGAAATTTGATAAAAAATGTGCGTTTGTATAAAAATTAGGGGGAGAAGGGGTGTTTTTTTTTAATTTTTTGGTCAGAAACCATCTCCATGAAAAAATACATATCTGTGCCAATTTTCATGGTGATCACTCAAACGGTGTCGACTGTAGCTTTGTATAAAGAACATTGACAAAAATTATGGCGGTGAAAGGGGAGAGGGGTTGGGTTTTTGCAAATCAAATTTTGACAGTATTTTTCTCTTTATTTTAAAGTATACGTCTGCAAAATTTCATCGAAATCGGATAAAAAATGTGGGTTCATATAAAAATTTAGGGTTGTAAAGATGGAGAGAAGGGGTGGTTTTTTATTTTTATTTTTTTGCTCAGAAAAAAATATTTATGTGCTAACTTTCATGGTGATCAGGCATACGGTTTCGACGTCTGTCAATCTCAGATATACCAACATCCGCTTTTATCGTTGTTTGTGTTGCCGAAATCGTTTCATAAATGGCGTGATATACGATTCTCTTGGCAAATCGGATACCAATAGATTTTTTTCCCCTTAGTTTTCCTTCTTTCTGGTATTCCAAACTCTTCCATATAGACGTAGTATTAGAAAATTGTTCTGCCGATTGTAACAGATAATTTAAACTGCCCGTGTCCGAGGCGCTGCAGTTATTGTCAACTAAAGTCATACAGAGTTTGGCATTGTTCGTCTAGAAGGGTCGGAGGCCAACCAGCGTAAAGTACTTAAACAGTTTCTTGGTTCGGAACCACAATAAAATTCTTTGCAAATCTAATAGCGACAACAGAAGATTGGTTACTTCAACATTGATAGTTCCAAGCTTAGAGTCATAGAATTCCTCCTCAAATCACCAACTGTAACATGTAGTAACATTATTTTAGAACAGTACAAAATCTTTGTCAGGTGTCTTCGAATGGAAATTATGAAAATGATCCACGACCAGGAGACCCTTTCATTTGGAAGAACTACTCATTGGTTTGAAAAGAGTCAATTATAAGTCACTGTTACCCTGGCTGATTCAAACAGAAGACTGCTTTCCATAAAGAGGATTGTTTAGTTCGCTAATTCTGTGGTCAATGCAGCCGAAAGGAAACGACGAGTTTCCGTGTTTTTCCTTAACTAAAATTAATGGTTATTAATTTATGGGTTTAATTTAATTTGTCACTTTTTATTGTTTCCATTCATGGCTTTAAAGGAAACTAATTACTTAAAATAAAACCAAGATAGTTTATCTTTGAATTTCGGAGTCTGTGAAAATTTCTGATAATGAGGAAATAGAAATAGCTTGCATGAAAAAATCGTGGAAGATTTGCAAAATAGAATGATTGATTTAAAAGGACGTGTAACTGAATCCTTATTTCCCTCGCATGGTCAGAGTTCATTTGAATTTGATAGCGTACAAAAACAGTTGTTACCCACCGTGTTCTATGCATCGAAACGAAAAAAGTAAACTTTAACAAACATACTGCACTGTTGAGGTGTATACTACTGTAACTGCGCTATGAAAGTACATCGGTGACACTTTTTTAATATTGCAATAGCGAAATTGTTTATGGTATTTTATACTATCGGAATATCAAACTTGCCCTATTGCTTGTTTCATAGTACTTCTACGTGTGGTTAATTGTCAAAACAGGTCACGCTAAGAATATTTTTTTCAATGAAATACTTCACAATAATGTAAAAGCGTATTAATAACCTCGACATGTGGTGGATACATTAGGTCACTTTGTTGTTTAGATTCGGAAAATTATTACAATACAATTATGTATAATGTTTATAAGGGGGAGGACGCGGGTGGAACACCGAGCGTGGTGGTTGAACGGTTAACGTTCTGGCGTCGCATTCGGGCATCCAGATTTTGGTTTCCCATGGTTTCCCCAAATCACTCCAAGCGAATGCCGGGATGCTTCCTTTCCAAAGGCTATGGCCGAATTCTTTGCCCCCGTCCTTTCCCGCCTCTAATGACCTCGACGTCGAGGCGTAAAGCCGTAAGCAAAATAATAATCTTATATATATATAAAAATAGACGTGTTTTTTCCTATATTTCACTTTTCAGCCACCACTACCTTGCACAGATCACTGATGTTTGTTGGTGGAAGTAGCATGGAGTTTCCTGTCGTGCACAACGTTGGCCGAATGCCGATAGCTGTGGGGATGTGGGAGATATAATGATTAAAGTTGGTCAGTGCAGGGCGTTTTCATATTTCGACCAAAAATTCGTATCTCCGTATACTTCTCTTTCCTGCCACAACTACATAGCATAGAGACATTGGTGTTTGTGTATGGTAGTAGAATCGTATCTCATGTAGTGCACTATGGTTGTTAGATGTCGGTAGCTATGGGGGTGTGGGAGATATGGGGGTTGAAAGTGATCGACCTGTGGCAATTTCATACTTCTGCCTAAGACAAAAGTGTCATGGTGTATCACTTTTCAGCGAAAACTATAGATCACAGATAACTGGCGTTTGTGTGTAGTAGTAGCACAGAGTCACCTTTCGATCACAACAGCGGCCGATTTTCAGAAACTGTGGTACTGTGGTAGATATGGTGGTTGTAAGTGGCCGACCAAGGATATTTTCGTATTTCGACTGTCTCCGCATATGTCACTTTTCTGCCACAACTACATAGCATAGAGCATTGGTGTTTGTGTTTGGTAGTAGAATCGTATCTCATGTAGTGCACTATGGTTGTTAGATGTCGGTAGCTATGGGGGTGTGGGAGATATGGGGGTTGAAAGTGATCGACCTGTGGCAATTTCATACTTCTGCCAAAGACAAAAGTGTCATGGTGTATCACTTTTCAGCGAAAACTATAGATCACAGATAACTGGCGTTTGTGTGTAGTAGTAGCACAGAGTCACCTTTCGATCACAACAGCGGCCGAATTTCAGAAACTGTGTTACTGTGGTAGATATGGTGGTTGTAAGTGGCCGACCAAGGATATTTTCGTATTTCGACTGTCTCCGCATATGTCACTTTTCTGCCACAACTACATAGCATAGAGCATTGGTGTTTGTGTTTGGTAGTAGAATCGTATCTCATGTAGTGCACTATGGTTGTTAGATGTCGGTAGCTATGGGGGTGTGGGAGATATGGGGGTTGAAAGTGATCGACCTGTGGCAATTTCATACTTCTGCCAAAGACAAAAGTGTCATGGTGTATCACTTTTCAGCGAAAACTATAGATCACAGATAACTGGCGTTTGTGTGTAGTAGTAGCACAGAGTCACCTTTCGATCACAACAGCGGCCGAATTTCAGAAACTGTGTTACTGTGGTAGATATGGTGGTTGTAAGTGGCCGACCAAGGATATTTTCGTAATTTCGACTGTCTCCGCATATGTCACTTTTCTGCCACAACTACATAGCATAGAACATTGGTGTTTGTGTATTGGTAGTAGAATCGTATCTCATGTAGTGCACTATGGTTGTTAGATGTCGGTAGCTATGGGGGTGTGGGAGAATATGGGGGTGAAAGTGATCGACCTGTGGCAATTTCATATTTCTGCCAAAGACGCATGTGTCACGTTGTATCACTTTTATGTGAAAACTATCAATCGCAAATTACCGGCGTTTTTGTGTGGTAGTAACACAGAGTCACCCATCGATCACAACGTTGGCCGAAATTCGGTAACTGTGGGAGTGTGTGAGATATGGTGTTCGAAATTGGTCGATCATGAATATTTTCGTATTTCATCCAAAGACTTGTGTGTATCCGTAAATTTTACTTTGCTGCCGGAACTACATAGCGCAGAAGACTGGTATTTGTGTGTGGTAATAGTATCGAGTCTCCCATCGTGCACTATGGTGGTTAGATGTCTACAGCTGTCAATATGAATACTTTACAATCACGAACGAAGTTGTGGGTACCAGCTATTATATTATAAATGTGGAAGTAAGTTTCTGTCTTTTTGTTACGTTTTGACGACTAAATGGCTATATCAATATTGATGGAATTTAACAATGAAATAGTGTAGGAAGGACACAGGACATTTTTTCAGCATGAATAATAGTTTTAGTCACGAAATTTTAAGAATTTATCGAATGATGAAAGACAGACAGATTCGTGTGTTAGTCTGTAATGTTACGTTGGTTGCTCAGTCACGCAATCTGTTAGTGTTTGAGTTATTAATAAATTTCGATAAGAAACAAAACTTATTATTTAGTATAGAAGTCAATTTGCTCTGCACTGTACTATTCATTTGTGTCTGTATAAAAGTTTCTGGCACCAATTTGTCTTCCTTTTTGACATGCCTTACGGACGTAAACCTGGCCTAAGGTGCAGGTCTAGAAGACAATGTGCTGCTATTAGATTATATGATTCAGATGCTCATGTTGAATAAAGAAGAAAAAACCAAGCTGAAATAAAGCTGCCATCAGTTAACCCCCCCCCCCCCCTCCACACACACACACACACATCCCCGCACCTTCGCTTACTTTTCTGTTTTTAAATATGTTGTAAATTGATTCTCTTCATGAGACAGATTAGATGATAGGATGATATAATGATGGCTTTCCATCATATTATGTCGACTCGGTGTTGTTTGGGACAAATCTTACGTTACTAACAGTTTTCTATATCCAATTCTGGAATTGAAACTCCAAGTCCACGCGTACGAAGTCGCGGGTAACAGCTAGTTTAATTCATAAAAATCATTGTCTTCTGTTTATTTCGAACATGTAAATCTGTCTGTTTTGTATATACATACCGACTTAATAAAGAAAAAGAGGCATTGCAACATATACTGAGCGAAACTAGTATTGAATAAAATTGCATTAACTTTGTGATTAAAGATGCAAGTGGTAGTATTCAACCATACATCTTTCAGCATGTTCCTCTGATGTTCTGACAATAACTGTCACTGTTCTCAAATACTGAGACATCCATGTAAAGTATCAAGCATAAAAAAGTTCCTTAATATAATAGAAATAAGGGTCAAATGAAGCATTATACAAAAATGTAGAAATCTACAATCTGACTACTGAGACTGACTTTTTACTTTTTCCACAATAAAAATCACATTTGCAAAGTAATGCATGGTATCCATATGACAAAATTCATCTACAACCTGTCAACACCATCATGAGCCATTTTACACATGATAGCATGATGTGCTAAACTATAAAGGCAGCAAGAGTTTAATGCTATGGTATCAAAGTGAACATAAAATGCTGTTGTTGGCTTGAAAAAAGTATTATATACAATGCAACTTGGTATTTTAACAATGGTCACCCAGTTATAAGCTGATATGCAGAATTAAGTAAATAGGTACACCTTAGGGGAAGAGGAGAGGGATTGGGTGAGGTAAATCTTATATATATATATATATATATATAAAAATAGACGTGTTTTTTCCTATATTTCACTTTTCAGCCACCACTACCTAGCACAGATCACTGATGTTTGTGGGTGGAAGTAGCATGGAGTTTCCTGTCATGCAAAACGTTGGCCGAATGCCGATAGCTGTGGGGATGTGGGAGATATAATGATAAAAGTTGGTCAGTGCAGGGCGTTTTCATATTTCGACCAAAAATTCGTATCTCCGTATACTTCTCTTTCCTGCCACAACTACATAACATAGACTTTTGGTGTTTGTGTGTGGTAGTAGAATCGTCTTTCCTGTCGTGCACTATGGTTGTTAGATGTCGGTAGCTATGGGGATGTGGGAGATATGGGGGTTGAAAGTGGTCGACCTGTAGCAGTTTCATACTTCTGCCAAAGACAAAAGTGTCATGGTGTATCACTTTTCAGCGAAAACTATAGATCACAGATAACTGGCGTGTGTGTGTAGTAGTAGCACAGAGTCACCTTTCGATCACAACAGCGGCCGAATTTCAGAAACTGTGGTACTGTGGTAGATATGGCGGTAGTTAGTGGCCGACCAAGTATATTTTCGTATTTCGACTGTCTCCGCATATGTCACTTTTCTGCCACAACTACATAGCATAGAGCATTGGTGTTTGTGTTTGGTAGTAGAATCGTATCTCATGTAGTGCACTATCATTGTTAGATGTCGGTAACTATGGGGGTGTGGGAGAAATGGGGGTTGAAAGTGGTCGACCTGTGGCAATTTCATACTTCTGCCAAAGACAAAAGTGTCATGGTGTAACACTTTTCAGCGAAAACTACAGATCACAGATAACTGGCGTGTGTGTGTAGTAGTAGCACAGAGTCACCTTTCGATCACAACAGCAGCCGAATTTCAGAAACTGTGGTACTGTGGTAGATATGGTGGTTGTAAGTGGCCGACCAAGGATATTTTCGTATTTCGACGAAAGGCATGTGTCTCCACAGATTTCACATTTCTACCATGACTACATAGCATAGAGCATTTGTGTTTATGTGTGGTAGTAGAATCGTGTCTGTTGTCGTGTACTATGGTTGTTAGATGTCTGTAGCTATGAGGGTGTGGAAGATATGGGGGATTAAAATGGTCGACCTGCGGCAATTTCATATTTCTGCCAAAGACGCATGTGTCACGGTGTATCACTTTTAAGTGAAAACTATCAATCGCAGATCACTGGCGTTTGTGTGTGGTAGTAACACAGAGTCTTCCATCGATCACAACGTTGGCCGAAATTCGGTAACTGTGGGAGTGTGTGAGATATGGTGTTTGAAATTGGTCGATCATGAATATTTTCGTGTTTCATCCAAAGACTTGTGTGTATCCGTAAATTTTACCTTGCTGCCGGAACTACATAGCGCAGAAGACTGGTACTTGTGTGTAGTAATAGTATCGAGTCTCCCATTGTGCACTAGGGTGGTTAGATGTCTATAGCTGTCAATATGAATTCTTTACAATCACGAACGAAGTCTTGGGTACCAGCTAGTATGCAGATAAAACATTTAAATGGGGGCAAGAGAATTAGTGATCAAAAATTTTTCTCAGAGGGATAAACTGTCAAGTAAACTTCTTATTTCACTGTTCTGGAATGATTTTCAAACAGTACTCAGCAAAAGGCAGTTTATTGCTTCTTTACTATTGTGTAATGTACATAGGCCAGCAGCAGCATGGGGCAGTACGGGAAGTTGGGTGGGAAGGAAGAAAATAATAACAATAATAATAATAATACAAAGTCTCTTTCACTACTCCTCCGAATTGTCTCCCTAATATTGTTTCCATTTTGAAATTTAGATTACCACTGAAATCTAAATCTTTGAGGATGCTGAAGAAGTATAAATGATGTGATATTGAATCTCTTGATAAAATGGAAAAATATACAAATTTCAGTACAGTATTTGGCACCATAATTTTGTTTTTACATTACACACAAGCCAAAACAGTGCCTGACACTGTTAATTTAATTCTTTTCTTTCTATGTGTGATTACCTGAGCTTTTAAACCAACAAATAATATTGAGAATTACTGAAAAATAAACACTGTAAACAACTGAAGAAAACAATGTCAGCTTCTGACTGATCTGTTTTTCATTAGTTAAGCGCTAAAATCTAAATAATTTCTTAGATATAAAATTAAAAGTTCTGATATTTACCTCACCAGAGATGAAAAGAGAAGGGGAGCAACAACCATAATAAATGTAACAATCAATGGAAGAGCATAAGTCCAACCAATTGCTTGTTTACTCAGCATCAGCCACATTCCAATTGCAATTCCAGTCAGAAGAGCAATTGCAAAAAAATTAACCATGCAACGAAGCAAAAACAACTTGAAATGTGCCAGCTGGTTGTAATTTTTTGAAATTTTGTAGTCCTCTGCAAGAAGTTCCTGCAAATTAGTTTCTTATTTTAGAAAAATTTGACAAAGTATTATTTATAGAAATTAAGTGCAGCCAAGGAACATCACCTTCAATTGCTAACAACAAGAATCTAGAACAGAGAAGGTAAAATTAATTTAACATTTTTATACTTACGAAATAAAGGAATGGTTTCAAAGTTACAATAAAATACTTCTACTAATCCTTTCTTCTTTTTTCCAAAGAACAATTACAATAAGAATATAATCATCTACTGAATGAAAACAGTATTCATCATTATACTTTTTGAAAACAATTAAAACATTTGATATGGAAACATGTATCTTAATAATTAAAAGAAATCTGTTGTATTACGAAGTGAAAAGTTGACTATATGTGAAAAAAAATTATCTTCACCACTGCTATTCGTGCAGTCATATCACCAATACAAGCCACTTTGATTATAACAATGTATCAGATATATTGTATACTAAATAAAATGGGCAGTAAAAGAAACTGCCTTCTCTGCCACTAAGAATTATTTTACATCACAAATCCATAAAAACTCTACAGAAATACTATCTATAAATAATTAAACCTTTGCCTGCCACATCTGTCATAGCTTTCTGAACTATTCAAATTTAGCCATCAATTTTTTACCCTCTTGAGTATATGATACTACTGTAACATAAGACTAAATAAGAAAAAGACAAATATTAACAAAACGTAGTGGTTCCTCTGCAGTTTTTTTAAATTTTATTTATTATTTTATGCCTCATCGACATCGAGGTCATTAGAGGCAGGATGGGACAGGGAACAAGGAACAGGAAGAAATTCGGCCTTGGCCTTTTTGAAGGAAGCATCCCCGTATTCACCTGGAGTGATTTGGGGAAACCATGCAAAACCCAAAGCTGGATGCCTGGACGGGGATTTGAACCGCCATCCTCCAGAATGCGAGGCCAGAGCGTTAACCACTCACCCACCACGCTCGGTCTTGCAGTTTTGATGCATTCATAATTATCTTCAGCTACATTTTCAAAACCTCTTAATAATTCCATTATTATTGTTTTTCTTTTTATGGGTATAAGTCAGCACTAAACATTAGTTTAAACAGTGTTTCTCAAACCTTTTTTCATCACAAAGACCAATAATATGTTAAAAAATAATTAAACCGACCAATAACTTATAGGAGAGTGTTGTTATGGCCAAGCCATGTTCTAAAACTAGAATTAATACCATGTCAGTGGTCATGCAACCTTGTTTGGTAATACTCAAAGCCCCTTACCATATTGGTTCACGCACAGAGGTGTTCAAGAAATATATAAGCTGACCCAGCCATAGCGGAGTGGATCAGTGAACCAGTTACTCAGCCAGTTGAGAGTCTACTCAACCGGGCCCGGCAGGCTGTGGTTGAGCCCAGGAACCGGCCAACCTCTGCATCTTCTGTTGCCACCAAATGTAAGTATACCATTCAGTTCTAATGGGCCGTAATCTATTGTGCTACCCTTCTTGAATAACAATATTCAAGTAAGCCAGTCTGATCTATGACTCATCATCCTATAACTGCTCGAGGATCTTGAGTCTATGGTAGCCTGCTAGCTTGTAGCCTCGGGATGTTAGCTAGGCACATCTTTTGGGGTTAGATCGCTATGGTTACCATACTACCAGTGGGGAGTGCTAAGGCAAACCTGTTGACCATAGTCTGTCAATGTGGCCTGGGCTCCTATACTGGAACAGGACCATAACAGACAAAAATAATCTGCTGTCAGATGTGGGATTTCGGTCCCAAAAGTTAACCCCCATAGAAGACATTTTTCTGGTAGCAGCTACGGACGATGAACCCTAGAAGATGTAAGTGATTGTGGCAAAAGGCAGCTAACATTGTTTCAGGTTTTTTCACTTGTATCCAGAACCAAAGAAGGTTGTAAATAATATGGATTTTTTTCCTTCTTCTATTTTTCTATGCCACCCACAGGGTTAAAAATTTTGAAGTGGTGTGTAGGCTGGAAGTTCAGATAACCCAAAGGGAACAACCCTATCTGATGTTGACACACGCAGGAAATTAGCTGATAAAACAATGTCAGAACAAGCATGCTGTAATGGTAGCTTCTCTGAAGCGTATGAAAAATATCTGCAACAGTATTTGTAAACACAATTGTAAAAATGAATGTTTTATTGTAACTCCTTTATGAAACACAAGATCACATATTGTTAAATGTTTTTGTAAATCGGTTACTGCGACTAAATAAAGATACATTCTGAGAGACGCAGAATCTGTTAGAAAATAAGAGTTAGTATTCAGGTCATTCTAAATGATTGGATCATTAAAGCATTTTGGAACATGTACACTATTGTATTCAAATCTGAGAGCACACAGTAATGGTTGTAAAATCACATTTGAAGTTTTTATTGTAGAACATTTTGTTTTATAAGTAAGGTCAATTTTTATTTCAGTCTAAAGAGAATGTTTGGTCAAAAGCATTATTGTGAATCCATTGTTAATCTGTTTTAAAAAACCTAGTTATAAAAGCCATCAGCTATCTGTAGACTTGGTTATGCTGTAAATGTTTGTATCAAAACATGTGCATGATGTGTAAAAACACATTTGTGTGACCCAGTTATATTTTTGGATGCTTACAGTTGACTTATGATTAATTTATGATCTGAGTAGTAGAAGGACTAGGGTCACGAAAAATTTTGATGTCCACTAAGGTCAGAGGGTGAGGTGTCATGATCAAGCAATGTTCTAAGACTAGAATTAATACCAAGTATGGATCTGAGCGAGTAATCATACTTTATACGGTCATCGGCCCCTCATAAGATGGAGGATGCATGAGAGACCATTTTAGGTCAAGTCGCCAGTCGCACGACCTTGTTTGGTAAAGCTTGAATACCCTTACCATATTGGTTCATTCACAGAGGTGTTTGAGAGGTATACTGGCCAACCATGCCATAGGGGAGTGGATCAGTGAACCACTTAGTCAGCCAGTTAACGAGTCGGGAACTGGCCAGCCTCTGCACCCTCTGTCACCACCAAATGTAAGCATACCATCCAGTTCTAATGGGCTGTAATCTATTGTGAGGATCTATGAAGTAACCTTCCTATTCATGTACTACTACTCTCTGTGAGAGCATTTGTAAATATACTTCCTTAAGCCAAACTCTGTGTCATTACAAGTTCTAATATAAACTCCACAATAGCACTAAACCCTCTTGGGATGCTACCCCTCTCGATTAAATATATTCAAGTAAGTCAGTCTGATCTATCACACATCATCCTAAAACCACTTGGGGATCTTGGGTCTATGGTAGCCTCCTAGCTTTTGACCTCGGGATATTAGCTAGGCACATCTTTCAGGGTTAGATCGCTATCGTTACCATACTGCCAGTGGGGGAGTGCTAAGGCAAACCTGTTGTCTATAGCCTGTCGGGGTGGCCTGAGTTCCTATTTTGGAACAGTACCACAACAGAGTAAATTAAGGATAGAAAGACTAGTAATATTATAATGTACTCACTTTTACTGAGCTAGTTGCTCCTTGCAGATTTCCTTGATCAATATTATTCTAAATCAGCCTAAGGTAAGCAAAAAGATTAAATCAGTTTCTGTATTTTGTTTTTATTTGAAGGAGTGGTGAAAATCCATTCACTCAAAGGTAGATTGCAGAAAAATGTATGACAATTTTTGGTACTTGTTGAGATAATTTGGAATATTCACTGCTCAGTGGCGAGATCCAGAATTGAAGCACAAAAAGACCACAGAATTCATTTTAAGCTTATACTGCATTATGCTTTACGAATATAATATCCATATAATGTGAACAATTTTTACTAATTTATTTTTTTATTATTTCTATAATTCAATTAGAATTAAATGTTTAATATTCTGTCTTTGGATTACCTATCCCATGTTTGCAGACCACAGGTGGAGAAAGATGGTTTAAGGTACTCAAAACATCTATTCTGAAAGAGTGCCACAATCAGATTCATCTGTACCCTCATTCACTATCACCCCATATGAATTAATTAATCTTTTTTTATTGCTTGAAATTTTATCTATATCTATAAAACGAAAAACAGATATATTTGAAATATAAAAACTCAGAAACTACAGAGCAGATTTTGATGGGGTTTTCACCGTTTTAAAGCTTAGAATCTCAATTGAAGTGTTTGGAATGTCTTATGCTCCAACGTAACATAACACAGGTGTGGTAAATGAAAATCTTAACGTACAGCCCGAAGCAAAAAATAAAAGAAATATGATGCTTACGTCATACATCGTAAAAAAAATTAATAGCCATGTTATCGCATGTAATGTTTACTTTATTAAATTTTGGTTTTTAGTCTTTAAACCCCATACATAGTTATATCGAATGCGAAGAGGAAACTACGTAAAGAGGAAAATATTTAAATTAATTTTAATAATACAATGAAAAAATCATTCGATATCTTCTTTGTTTCTTGATGTTACTATCTGAGGCAGCACTGCTACAATCTCTGACATTGTGAAATTTTAATGGGTGTGTTAAGTAATGCATATTTGATGGTTTTGAACATGAAATTGAGCTGTTTAAAACCTTTAGTGAAGAACCTTCCGAGAAATTAGTAGCTTTTGAAATTACTGTCTCTGGATGTGAATTAAATTCTCGCTGTTAATAGTAAGTAATGCACGGCTTTGAACATGAAAATGAAGTGTTTAAAACCTTTAGTGTTGACATAGTGTTACTTTTTTTTTTTTTTTTTTTTTTTTTTTTTTTTTGTAATTTATTGATGAGCGATTCTGTCTTTACTACATTTCCTGAAAAAAACATTGTTTCTATTTCTGCACGAACTGTTGTGGTTGTTATGATAAAACTTAGTACACATGTTCCTGATATCATGGCTAAAAATATTGCAGGAATAAATCAACCCCAACCCCATCTCTTTCCTACTACACAGGGGGTTAGCCGTTTAAATACGTATAGAAGAATGGAGCGACTGACTTGAAATTCACAAGTGCAAAACACTGGCAGTTCTATCATTATCGTGGCGCCAAAATCTGATGATAAATTCTTATAGAACTCTGAGAAAAAAATCTAAAATAAAAAATAACATTTCTTGATATCTCACTTGGTTTTCAAGATTTAACATGTCAAAAATCAGTTATAGTTCCTTGTGCTTTTGGTGACGTTTCTTCTGGTCCAGGCTGTATTTCAACCAAACAACAACCACTAGGAAGAAAATAAAACACATATAGTGCTTTTCCACCTTGTAGATACAGTGGTTTGATGATGCAATATCTCGAGAACTAAGCGAGATATCAAAAACATTTATACTTTATTTTCGATTTGTCTCACCAAGTTACATACGAATTATTAAATTTGGCTAAGTCGAAATTTTTTTTTTTGGTCCAGGCTGCTTTTCAACCTAACCACGCCAATTTTGAAATACGATATCTCGAGAACAAAGTGAGATATCAAAAAAAAAAAAAATCTTTACTTTGACTCATCGAGTTACATAGGATTCCATCATCAAATTGCAGCTCCATGGTTATCGTAGAATCCCCAAAAAACTTACCTCTTTTATGAGCTTCAATATTCACTGTGTGTGTAAATCAATCTAGATCATGTGAGAACGAAGGCTTTCACAGAGTATCGATGAAATATAGTCTTCGCGGGTTTTCCGCCGTATGTTGTTGAAGAGAGACAACAACGAGCTTTCGGCGGCTGGCTCTGCCGCCATCTTCAGGTTAGATGTGTGCTGCAGGGAGTACCAGCGCTGCACTAACAGTGTCTGGCCTCCGCGCGCCCTTATAAGGCCTGGCCTCTCCCCTCCCCTCGCTCAGTCCCGCGGCTGCCATCTTGCACTCGTCGTTGATTGGCTGGTGGAGCGTCGGTCCCAGCCAACCCCGGCGGACCATAAACATTTCCAATGAAGAAATTGTCGTTCTACCAGCGGACAAGAGAAATGCCACTGTCCTCCTTATAACTGAGATGTACGAGGCCAAGATAAGGCAACTTCTTGATGACACCACCTATAAGCTTCTCAATGACGATCCGACTATTGAGAGAAAGACGACGACTCTTCTGAAAAAAGCCGGATTCACACCTGATGTCATCAAGAGCCTTCGTTCTCATGCCTCAAGACCACCCAGACTCTATGGCCTCCCCAAGATACACAAGGCAGACGTCCCTCTATGGCCTATTGTAAGCGCCATAGGTAGTCCAACGTACACTGTGGCTAAGTACCTGACGGGAATGCTCAACCCGTTTGTGGGGAAATGCCCCCACCACGTGAAGAACTCGGCACAGTTCGTGCATACCCTTCAAGAGTTTCGGCTTTCTGACACTGACATCATGGTTAGTTTTGATGTCGTCTCCTTGTTCACCAAGGTCCCTGTTGCTGACACTCTACAGCTGTTGCGCCGTCTCTTCGAACCCCACATCGTGGACCTATTCCAGCTGGTCCTGACTTCCACCTACTTCACCTATGGTGGGAGTTTCTATGAACAGATAGAAGGCGTAGCAATGGGGTCACCATTGTCGCCGGTGGTCGCCGATCTATTCATGGAAGAATTCGAAGATAAGGTGATCGAAAGTTTCAGCCTTAAGCCGACTTGCTTCTATCGCTATGTGGACGACACTTTCGTTATTTGGCCACATGGCATTCACAGTCTTTACGAATTCCTAGAACATCTGAACGGAATTCACCCAAACATCCAGTTCATGATGGAGCTGGAGAAGGATGGGAGCCTGCCCTTCTTGGACATCTTGATTCGACGGAGGCCAGATGGAAGCCTTTCACATAGTGTGTACCGAAAACCTACACACACAGACCGCTATTTACACGCTATGAGCTTCCACCACCCAGCACAGAAGACAACAGTGCTGCAGACGTTGGTGCACAGGGCCAGAAAAATTTCCAACGCGGAATCCCTGCTGTCTGAGCTCGAATATCTTCGCAATACTTTCAGGAGGAATGGTTATTCCGAACGTGAAATAGAGTGGTCGATTAGAAGAAAGGCACACAAACGCCCTGTTGACCCAGATGTTCAGCCCGAAGTCCTAGCCTTTATTACATATTCAGGCAACATCTCGGGAAAAATAGGCAGGATTTTGGCTTGGCATGGAATCAAGAGTGTATTTCGTCCTCCTCCCAAGATTCGGGACTACCTCCGGCCTGTGAACGATGACTTGGGTTTGACGACTCCAGGGGTTTACAGCATACCTTGCCAGTGCGGCAAGAATTACATTGGTCAGACGATCCGGACCATCAAGGCTCGGGTGGCAGAACATGAACGCAACATCCGCATGTTCCAGATAGATAAATCAGCGGTCGCCCAGCATGTTATTGAAAACAGCCACAAGATGGACTTCGGCAACATAAAGGTGCTGGCCAAGTGTTCCTTATATTGGGAGTCAGTCATCAAGGAAGCAATAGAAATACGGCTGAACAACAACACAGTCAACAGGGACACGGGTTTATGGCTCAGTGATGTGTGGAAGCCGGCTCTGTCCCTTCTGAAACATTCACCCTGCAACCAGAGAGGTGGGCGGGCGCCGACGGGAAATGTTTATGGCCCGCCGGGGTTGGCTGGGACCGACGCTCCACCAGCCAATCAACGACGAGTGCAAGATGGCAGCCGCGAGACTGAGCGAGGGGAGGGGAGAGGCCAGGCCTTATAAGGGCGCGCGGAGGTCAGACACTGTTAGTGCAGTGCTGGTACTCCCTGCAGCACACATCTAACCTGAAGATGGCAGCAGAGCCAGCCGCCGAAAGCTCGTTGTTGTCTCTCTTCAACAACATACGGCGGAAAACCCGCGAAGACTATATTTCAATCTAGATCATACCGGGCAACGCCGGGAGCTCTGCTAGTGTTCTACTATAGCAGATAAATCAATCACAAGAAATTAAATAGAATATCAAAATATTTGCAATAACACTAATGATTAAAATTATTTTAGGTATTAAAATAAAGAAGGGCAGTGAAAATAATGAAGCAAAGAACACAGCAATCAACAGAAACTCTAACACATTTTGCTGTGTTACACCAAAATATTTAAAATACCTATGCTGTATCGATAGTTACCTGTAACGGCATACCATGTATGCATTGAGTCATCAAATGTTTTCAAAGATCTGTTGTTACTAGAAAAGTGAAGAACTTAATGATGATGTTTTAAAAATACTTGGACCATAAACTGGGAGAAACTCACAGCAAGCACATTTATGTTACTATTTTCACATTGCAGGGGAAATGGAGCTGCCAGGATACATGCAGAGTTGCAATTTTTTCAAGCCATAGAAAATGGTCAATGTCAATCAATATTTGCACATAGCATGGTCAGCTCAGAGTAATTACTATTCTTTTATGATTTAACAATGTAACTCAAAGTCAATTTCTTCTGAGTTACAACAAAATGCTACTATTAAAGGCAGGGTTAAACTGTTAGCACGTCACATCACGTGATATTACATAATACCATGTGATGTTATGTCACAGACCTCAGGTCATGTCACGTACCTCATGGGCGATTTCACATTTTTTATTTTCTTTGGGGTCATGGTTCATTCTCTTCCATTGTTTAATGGATTATTTTTAAAGATTGACAAGTTCCTTATAGCACACGTGAGCAAACAAGAATGTTTATACAACCATAGATCACCAGATTATTGGGATCAGTGTATGGAATAAGCAAATGGAAGGAAATGGAATTAAATATATCATGCTATCACAAGTCCTTTTGTCCGTTGACATTAATCAGTGTTAATTGTAAATTACACAGGCAATATGAAACATAGCATGACTTTTGGAATGAATTCCTACACAGGCATGGATTTAACGGGTAACAACTGTTTTCAAATTATATTTCTCACTAACAGAAACATAAATCAAAACATTAACTGTGTAACAACTGTTTTCCCTTAACTCTAGTTATTCAAACAACAACTTCTCTGATTCGTTTATCGAGGTTGTTGTAAGAAAAGAAGTTTAGGATTACGGAGAGAAATTTACATTGTAACAAACATTACACATTTCACTGATGGTAAGCAGTGGTGTAGCTAGGTCAACAAGGGCCCCAGTGCAAAAAAATTATTTTGGACCCTCAGGCTTTGTGTTGCTGGTAGGGACCTCCTGAGCTTAGGCTGGGGGCCCCCTGAGCAGTGGTGGTTGGGGTATACGATGGTAGAGCTTCTTTTTTTTTAAAAGAAAAAAGAAATGTTGCCAGTTTGCCATGAAGGCCTGTGGGCCCTCTGAACTGTGATTGGGGGCCCCCTAAGGTATGCTTGGTGGCCCCCTAAGCGTAGGGTCCATGGTGCACCGCCTAGCCTCATAGTAGCTACGCTCCTGATGTTAAGTCATGTGTACAATAATAATTGAGTGAACAGTGACCTATTGTAATTATGATATGTTCCTAGTCTAACAATGAAAGAAGGAACTCAAAACACTAAAATTCCACATCTATATATATATCTATAAATGAGAAAATGAGAAAGTTCGGATGTGTGTTTGGATGTACGTCTGCAATCAATCACGCCTTAATAACTCAACATATTTAAATGAAATTTGGCATGAAGTCAGTTAATTGCGTGCGAAGTGCAATAGGGTAGATTTTATCCCACAAAAACTCATAGTTCTTTTAGAAATTGCCATTAATATCGATTCGGAAGGAACAAAGAGTTTCCTACTTCGTAGATAGCCGTGCCACGTTTACTCTTTGCTTTTTACGTAAATCACAAACACTACTTTTCAGAAATAAAAGCAAAAACCTTTTTACATATGCAAGTTTGTGTTTAGTTTAAAAGCCATAAAACTGACGCACTTGAAAAATAATAGTTTGGTAGCAGGAAATACAAATCTGTACTTAACCTTAAATTAAAAAAAGAAAGGTAGGTAATGTTATCAAGTTCGCAAAGAGATGTTTTCATTTGCGTACATAAAATAGTATGACATATCAAATATTACACCATAATTTCGTTCATAATATATGCGTTATAATAAATATAAAAAATCAAAGCTTGGAACAAAAACTAAAATGCTATGAGTATACCAGCACGAAAGTTGGTTCACTAAAAGTGCAAAATGGTCATGCCCCAAATGTCATATTTATAAAAATGTAAAGGATTCCATTCTATCTCGGTTTAAGTTATTTCCTGTTTCTTTTTTGTTACTAAACAGTCTGTGTATTACAAATTATTTTTGCCGAAATTTAAAACTTAACTAACCCTTTTTATTTTTTGTTCCGAATTTTTGTACGAATAGTACTGCTTTTTATTTACTGTTCAATATTCTGCAAATATCTATCGAATACTACACTTAAAACGAATTTATTCAATGGGCTAATGTATAAACTTATGGTTTCATGAAGTAACACTGAAAGTCATTTACAACACAATACACCTCATTTGCACGGAACATATGAAAGCTGCTTACTTATCACTAATAATAACTAAATTCCTTCTGCCATCTGCTGTAACAAAAAACATTCTGGTCCAGGCAGCATTTCTGCTAATACTGCCGCTACAGAATCAATGGATACGAACACATCTGAACACATTAAATGCTCTGGAACTACATTTCGAGTAGTAACAGAATTTTCTATATTAAAATTCCTAATTAGTATATCATAAATTACTATCACAATTAATTTCATTATACACCTTACTAAATCACATGCAAAAAAAGTCACTTTTTCATGATGTACATTTGACCAGCAATATTAACGATCGTAAAGAATTGTGGACTTCCATTGTACACTGTAAGTTAAAAGCATTTTAGTATAAATTTTTAAATTACGTTACCTCAATAACTGTCATGAAGCTGACGACATAGTTCATGCAGCTGAATGTAGTTTTAGATGTATTCAGTATTTAATTTACTGCGTTAATAATAAGTCAAGTTTATTTCGCTATTCATGACGTCACTAACATACAATATGGTGAATGTATTAATGTGCGAGTGATAGAAGCTTTGATTTTCTAGCGGTAATTTTAAAACGCAGCCTGGGCCAGAACGAGAACTGAAACGTTATTAGTTATTAAGCTTCTTTCATGAGCGCCATTTTAGTGACATCATGTATCGCTTTGTACCGATATTGTATCAAAAGATCTATAGTAAGCTTCGACGATTTAGCAGAACCATGCAGCGTTGCCCGAAGTAAATTTTTTAAATTTATCAATGTTTTATTCAGATAGTGGAGTGGCGGACAAGCGGCGCTGGTAGTCATTCAATTCTGTTTGCAGAATGATAAACCAAATATGAAGAAACAATCTATTACTACTTTAATATTGAAATTTATATTTTAGCACAGAATTAATGGATCGAAACGAATTAACTATAGTAAACTGGTCTATAGGCAATTCAGTTGTTTCCAGAGATAGAGAAACCATTACCGCAATACCACTGATTATTATGGATAAAAGAATCAATTACTACTATACTTACTACTATAATATGTAAATTTCTGTTGATAGAACCAATATATCCTCAAAAAAAAAAAAAAAAAAATCAATATTCAGAGAGCAAATTAAGTTCTCCTTTTTTAAAGATTGTTTTCAGATATTCAATGCAAATGAAAATATTCATTTTTAGTATCGCAATTTTACTAATGGAAATGAGCATCCCTGGGCCACTTAAGTATTTATTTGCTGTTTGGATGTTAGTAATTTTTTTTTTTTTTATATTTAGTGGATTCAATGTATTGCTAATATTTTGACGTTTTGAGCTTCCATTAATTAAAACTATATTCATTTTTATTCGCGAGATGAAATTAGTAATTTTAAGAGATGTTGGGTAAACGAAATTCAAATCTTTCAAAGAAATGTAAGAAAACTAGGGCTATGAAAATATACAAAACCTAGGAGACAAATCCTCAATATTGTATATACGGATATATTAAACTGAAAATACTCCTTACAAACAGAATATTTTTACTGTTTTAAAAATTCAGAGAAGTAGTTGTGGAACATAAATATTTTTTTTTATTTTATTACAACATTTATTACTACTATTACTAACAAAAATAGCTCTAAAATAAATTGTATGGTCGTATTGACCTGGTGACAAGACTTCTTTACATCTCCGTGATCAGTCCCTTTCGTAGCCTCTTAACGTAACCCAGTATTCCTACTGGACATAGAGGACCCACAGTTCAACACGGAATCAGAACCAAATTAGCATTGTGGCGTAATTCACGTCACACAACCTATGCCCGATGTGAAGGTCGAGCTAAGGACCTTTGAAAATCTTCACCGAGCCTGGGATTCAAGCTGGGGACGTATCCATCTCCAGTTGGTCGCCCTAAGCACTGATCAACCAAACCTCTCAAGAAAATCTTATATTACAACACTTCTCAACACGGACGAAGTCGCGGGTAGCTGCTAGTGTTATATAAACAGGAGTGAGGCAGAATGTGTTGCCAAATTCTTATAGACATCGAGAACAGTTTCCACATAGCCACAATAATGAGACTGTTGCAGAACACGTGTATTAAAACATTTTCAAGCAATGTATTGCTGTGCTTCCGAGTTCTAAAAGGGTACTGAATGATTAAAAATGTAATTACAGATAACGACCAAGAAAGCATTGTGGAAATGGGATAAAAATATTTTCACCTAATACCATGTTTTGCCTGTTAGAAGTAGATAAAAATTCCAGGAGATGAAGAGAAAGGAAATAATAATTCGATAATGGAATCCGTATGTAGTGCTTGGGCTGATTATAGCTAGCAGTGAATGTCCTGCCACTGCTAAGTGAATTTGAACAAGGGTAGATGAAATAAATCCATTACTTATGAACAGTTAGACATGAAAGCTGTATTCATTGACAATGTTAGCGATTTGAATAAGCTTGGAAAATCAGCTATAACTTCAAGATGTTTCAGCAAATGTCTGCATTTCCAAAATAAATGTCTTCTTCACATATGTTAATATATTAACCATGTGTATCCATTTTCCTCTTAACTAATTAATTCAGCAGTTGAACTGGCTGTACAAGTAAATATAAATATCTGTTATAGTGAGTTTGCCTCACAAAAATTCTGTAAGAAATTCGTTAAAGGAAGATACTCTGGAAATGACATTAGAAATGTATGACAAAAGCAAGGAAGTAATGTGAAAAGAATAGATTATAATTATATTATAGCTACATTATCTAACTCATTTTAATTACCTACAACTAAGAGTGGAAAGCATTGCCAACATGAGACATTTCAAAACATAATACATACTTTTATTTCATTGTAAATACTTCTATATTTTAAATCTGCAGCAGCAGGTGTTGCTATGCTGAAATCCCAGCCACAGAATATCTTGTGTGCATATAAATTCTTCATTCCCCCTGATGCCTCAATGAAAACTCGTCGGTATGATTGTGCCATGCTAAAGCAGAGAGCCACTTATTTGATACATTATAAAAACATAACATTTAAAACTGTTAACTAAACAAATGACTTAACTAAACAGAAAATAAAAACAACACTTGACTATAACTGAGAAAGCACACTGAAATACTCTGATACAATAATGTTAGCAGATACTGTGTGCTTATAAATAACTACGTAATGTATTAAAATAAAGAAGAATGGAGAAAGTAAACCCATCTATCACCACAAACAAAATCAGAAGGACCACAATCTATATACCGGTGTATATATACAGATGAATGTATGTTTGTTTGTTTGTTGGTTTGTTTGTTTGTTCTTCATACAAATCTGCAGTTTCCATCCGATGAAACTTTACACACTTATCCTTGAAACAAGGAGAAAAGTACTGTCTACATTTGGTTGAAAAATTAGTTGTATAAATAATACATGTTGTCTTATAATTTCGAAAAATTACTGAATGGCGATAGTCTCTGTACTGTTTTTCTGTTTAGCGGTTCGTGGAGGCTTAAGTTTTTAAAAATTGTTTTTGATCGTAAGAGTCACACCTGGGCCGTCAGTTATTCGGATTGAATATTAAACTGTAAATATCACAAAGTTAGGGATGCAATGCGAGGCAAATCGTAGGTAGTCTTTTTTATGTTATATTGATCCCTCAGGGATGATTCATAGTCAGTGTGTGTGTGATCTGCAGTAGCAGTACTATAAATGCGGAAGTAAGTATCTGTCTTTTGTTTTGTTTTGACAACTAAATTCCGATATTGACGGAATTTGACAAGAAAATCTGTAGGGAGGGCACAGGATATTTTTTTTTTTTTCAGTACGATTAACAGTTGTAGTCACAAAATTCTGAGAACTTATCGAATGGTGATAGAGACTACTGATGTGTGTGTTAGTCTGTGATGTTACATCACTTGCTCAAGCTACGCTTCTCGCACATTATGTCACTGTATAATTTGTTAATAAATTTCGTTTAGAGAAAAAAACGTATTATTTAGTATAGATGTCTATTTTCTCTGTCCTATTACTTTGTGTCTGCTTAAATGTTTCTGGCACCAGTTTATTTTGCCTTCTTTTTTGACATGCCTTGCGGGTGTCAACTGGCCTAAGTTGTAGCTCTAGCGGAGCACGAGCAGCTAAAGTTATTAGAATCCAAGAATCGTATGCTCATGCTCAAGAAAGAAGAAAAGACCAAGCTGCCCTTAGTTAACACCTCCAACCCCCCTCCCCACATCCCCTCACCTTCGTTTGTTTTTCTGTTTTTAAATATGTTGGAAATTGATTCTCTTCAAGAGACAGGTTCGATGGTAGAATGATGTTGTGATAGCTTTCCGGTCATATTATGCCGACTCGGTGTTGTTTGGGACCAATCGATTCTGGCGAAGAAATTCTTAATCCACACGTACGAGTCGCGGGTATCAGCTAGTTAACATATAAATATTTTGGCATAAAACTTAATTATGTTAAGAGGTGAGACATATGGCAAGGGGATCAAAAGTTTTCACACTGAGACTTAGCATATGTTTATTTACTACAACAATTAGAAGATCATCCAATGTTTAGACTTTATTCTCAGTTGCAGTTAATAGAATGAGATCATAAAAGAATTTTGAGAAACAGGGAAATTTATCAAAGTATTATTTCTTTTGATATTATACTTTGCAAAACAATAAAAATTTCCATCATTTTTGATGTACTAAGTGGAAGCAATTAAAAGCAGGGAGGGGGAAAAAAACAAATATATATATATAAAAATTTAATATGTGGCGAGAAATAATGTTCATTTTCTTGCTGTAAGTCAAAGTCATCACGTATTCTGTTTACATCCCATTGCCTATTGTGGAAGTGAATGCACAGAAAGAGTAAGAAGAAAACAAACAAACAAATCAAAATGAAGGGTACAGTGAGAATTTATAGTGAAGAAAAGCTATCTTTTTTATAGCAATCTTAAACTAAAAACTGAACTACTTAAATACAAATTTTGATGTCATTTGGCAGAGTTTTGTTTTAAAAATGTTGGATAGTGGAGAGCCACCTAAAATAAATAAATAAATAACAGCTGCTTTATTCAGTCATTATGATTATGAATTTTAAAACTTTGTCGGTAGCCATGCATGCTGTCCATGTAATGGGGGTAACACTAGTTTTAACATATAACAGTACTAAAGGCAATTGTTATTAATCCTGAATATTTCCTAATACAAAAATAAATTTAATTACTTTCAATCTGTTTTACAGTTTAGCAAAATAAGCAATAAGTTTTCATACCTTATTGACACTGTCAAGAATGCTACGATGAAACAGCATAATGTTGTGAAGAAGTAAGCCATAGGCATATTGTATTCTAAGTTTGAAATAACAGAAAATGATGTGTTTGAATAGTATCCATAATACAAACTAGTATCGGTAAATGATCCCTGAAATCAAAAATGTTTCAGCTAGTTGTGACTAATTATTTTAAACATGTTAAAAGAAAAGAATAGTTTATTATTAAGTGTGACAAAGAAATGAAAGTTACAATCTAATCTTCGTTAGGATTACCTTTTTGCTTTTTTGTATTTACAATGAAATCAACACATTTGTATGCTCAATTTTTAACATCATAAAAGCCAATTGCTCAGCTCACTTTTACATGGGGAGTTATCAAAACTCTGAACCATTATCAGGTACACAAACAATTTTTCCTACGTCTTGTTTACTATAGCAGGAAAATATTCAGTACAAAGCAATATTAAAAATTTTATAGTTATAAACAATAGAAAAACATTGCATTAGATTTTGGTACCAGAACAAATTTTAGCAAAATAAGTAATTAAAATTCTAAAAGTTTCACATCAGTTACTATAAATCATTGTAAATAAATAGTAAATCAAGAAAGTAATAATAATTTTGAGTGGTTGTAATGATCTGGTGACAGGTTTTTTTTTTTTTTTTTAAGTGATTATAACAGACTATTAATTCCATCCTGGGTGTGGCTATGTTGACCATTGACACTTGTGTAAACTCAGCCACGTGTGTCTATTTTCTTGAAAAAAGGATTTTGCCTAAAATATTGTTTTGTGTGTGTGTGTGTGTTTGTGAATCATTTTTTCTTGCAAATATACAGAAAAATAGTTACAGTTGAATGCATAATGAAACAGCACCAACTATAGTAAAAGAAAAGATTTATGCAATGAAATGGAGATTATTGTATTGCTGACATTTCTTAACACCCTTTACTACATAATCAAAATACTTGCAGCTGAAAACTGAGTCTGGGCATTTTATAAGACAATAATAAAACTGCTGTTAATTGTAGTGAATCTAACATTGTGGTGGGAATTTATCTGCAGATCTTGTTATGATTAATGCAAATTTTTACTTTAAACTCCTCTTGCATCTGAGACATACTTGGTTATGTCTAAAATGCAGAGCTAATATACAGTTGTTGTCTTCTCATCCCACCCACAAGCAACTCCTAAATCATCATCATTATCATCATTTCCAATTTTGTGGATCATCTGACACATCTTCTTCCAAAGGCTGTGCTTATTTTCAAAGCAAGATTCCAAATACTACGGGCTTGCTAGATCTGTTGTAGTTCTGATGAAGGTAGCAGATATCTTGCCCTGTCTGTGAAATGTATTTTTTATGTGATAAGTGTATTTTTAATTGAAAAATTAATAATTTATGAGTTGGAGATTGGGGATGGTCTCAGCACTAGCCTAGATAAATGCTGAAAACTGCCTAGAACCCACAACCAAGACAGCTGGTATGTAGGGCACGTGAATTGAGCCTGAGCTCATTGTACCTTCCCAGAATCCAGAGTGGTGGTGCTTTAGTGCATCCAGCCACACTAGCAAGTATGCTGCTCTTAAATCTTCTCCAAAACATTCAATCAAGGCTCATTATATTTGCCAACATTATCTTCAATTACCTGCTGTTCTCCAATAACTCTCAGTTGAGCACCAGTATTATTTCAGTAAATGATTGCATAATTTAACTCCCACTGACAATCTAGCTCATTCACTCCGCATTTTCTTGAACCCTCATACCCATATTGTAAGTGCCCGTACCATAAAATACTCAAGCAAAGCCATGACAAATGATTTGAAACCAAGTATGGTTATTTTCTTGACACATCCCCACATTACATTCAATAATAGATCCAAGACTTTCCCATCTTTGCCCATTATCTTCCCAATTTACCCAACCCAAATTAGTGTACTACTAAGTTAAAAACCAGATCTTTACATTTAATTCTCTCCAACAACAACTCTCCCTCCAATGCATAATTGTTCAAAACCCTTATTTTCTCATTTTTTCAGTTGATAGCATGACTTTTTTGACATAGGTATTAATTACATGCTAACCTACATGACCAGGCTGCTATAAGTGGGCAGACAAGGAAGCAAAATCAACGGCATGGCAAATCTTACCTCTAGTAATTTAATTTCAACATTTCCAAAATATAGCAAATATCTTTACGAATATTGTTTATGTTACTGGTAGCAAATGAATCAAATAAAAGGTTGAAAATAATTTTAAAAATGCTTGAGGTAAACCATGATTAAGTATGGACTTAGTAATTTATCTGTTGTTACAACAGAACATGAAATAAATAGTTTTAATACACAACAAATATTTACAGATTCTACAAACATTAGATAAAAAAAGCGCATTTTGAGTAACAACATTAAGTAATAAATACATCTGCAAAAAAAATTGAAGCACCCAAAAAGAAACTGATGAATGTCAATGTAACTTTGTACACATAATACACACCATCATTGAGTATATAAGTGACCAGAGTTGCAATTCTCTGTGACAGGTAGAACAGTCACCAAAGTGCATTTGTGTTGTTGCAAGGTCTGGTAGGGTATATAAAGGGCATGAACAGTGTCAAATTTTCAGTGATAACTGTTAAGTACTTGTACATGGAGATGCCATGGGAACATGAGGTCTAACATACTAGTCGCCAAGGTTCTGGTTGACCATGTCTTACCATCACATGAGAGGATCACCTTATTGTGCACCAAGTACATTATAAACCGATCACATCTGCACCTGAAAGTAATGGTCTCCCTGAAATATTGTCTCATCTGCACCATTTGTCAGAGACTAACAGCAGCCAGACTAGGGAATTCAGTCTCAAGTGTAGGCTATCATTAACACCACAACATAAAAGGCTGCGTTTAGAGTGGTACTTTGACCAGGAAGCATGGACTGCTAAAAAAATGTATTGCATTGTGTTCAGTGATGACTCTCAGTTTCGCACTACATTGGATGACCATTATAGATGAGTATGACAGTGACCTATGCAGAGGTCCCATTCTTCCAATGTGTTGTTACTCCTGGCGTCACAGCACAATAGTAAGTCACTGACATTCTGTGTCCTCATGTGTTAACTCTCATGTGACAGTATCATGGCACCATTTTTCAATAGGATACTGCTTGTTCACACATGACACGTGTGTCTATGAAATATATATGAAGTGTTCAAAAATACACTTTTGACCAACAAGATCCCCAGATCTGTCCCAGATAGAACATGTGTGAGTCCAGCTTAGGTGTCAACCCCATCCCAAGGCCAATACCAAGGATATTGAGGACCAGTTACAACATTTGTATATCAGCTTGCTATATGACACCCTTCCCAAATAAATCAGTACTTGCATCCAATAGCTGAAGAAAATTTTCACAGTTCTATCTGTGATTAAAAACTGCTAGATAACTCTAGGGTGAAAATTTCAAATTATAAACAAACAATGCAGCAAGCAATTCCAAAGTAACAATTCATCAAAAGTGGAGAACTGAAAATGGCACCTTATTTATCAATTTTGGATGTTTAAGAAGGGGGAAAAAAATAAAATGAAAAATCACCTTCTAGAAATAATATATAGCAATTACTAATAGAAATATTTATATAAAAACAAGTAATTTGTGAAATAAATAAGTTACTTGCTATTTTACATTACCTCAATATTTCTTTTCTTGATACAGAACATTTGGTGAAATGAAATCATAATGTTACACCAATTCCTTTTCTAATCAGTTAAATTTATAATTTGTTACCTACAAATGATATTTCAAAATTAATTAACTGTGTAAGGAAGATGGGGGATGGACAAAATCAGTTATGCATACAAGCATTTAGGTGTCTAGTAGCAGCCCTGCATCATGTTATTTATATGATGTCCTGCTCACTTTGTAACCATTCATAGTCTTCCCCTGATGTAATCATGTTAAAAGCATTTATGTTATCTTCAAACTAACGAACTTCTGATTCTTGACCAAAACAAGATTATTCATGTAATTGTAGGCTTCCACTGTCGGAGTCAGTTGTCTCTTGGTTGTCGGGATATGCCGACATTTCAACAGTCATAATATGGTCCTTTTGCTTGGGCAGGAAGAACACAGTATGACAGACAAAATGTTGGCATTAAATGTAATGATATGATCTCACCCAGACAGCCAAGAGACATAAGATTATTCATTTCAGGAAAGAACAGCAATGACCATAATATACTACCGTGTGGTACTTCTATTCTCTCACTTTTCCTGATACTTGTGACTCCTACCATGACTTCCTATCTCTTCCAAATTCCTCCTTTCAGCAAGTCACATCCTGACTTATTGTAATGGTTTTAAACTTACCCTGTGATATGGTTTGGTATGATCTATTACCACACACTTGGCTTTGTGTGTTCTGTTTGAAATACATACCGTTCTGACAATTCCACCAATATACCATCCTGTACCATTTAAAACTCTCAACCTAAGTCTTGAGTTCTGATGTAAGAACACTTTTGGACTAACAATCTTCATAAAGTATCAGAGTACTAGAAACAAATAATCTTATACTATAACTAAGTCTCCAAATAAAGACTTTAAAAAAAATCATAGTATTTGTGACTTTGAATGAGACTGAGTATACAGAAAAAGTTTAAATACTTCTAAATAGCACGATTCAAATTTACTCCAGTCAGTTTCCTTTTCTATCTTTCTTTTTTTTCTAAAAAAAATTCGGTGTGAACTTATTTTCTATAAAGATACATTGAAATTGGAAAGTGATTAGTAACAACATGCGTACACATGGCTCCATTATGCTTGTAAAAGTACATCTTCCTATCTTGAGTAATTCAACCAATGTGTTTCATAATAAATGTGACAAAGGGTACTTTTCTATCCATGTATAATGGAAACTTCTATACATCTGCTGTGACTCATCACTTTATGACTTCCATTTATCTTCACACAAAATGTGTTTGCAATTAAAAAATGTATTTAATTTTTTTTTAAAGATGATCTAAAAAAAAATCATCAGGAGCAAACTAAATCTCAAAACCCACAATTCATTATCAGACTGATTATCTAGATCACTGGAACCTTTACAGCACATGAAGCATCACTTGCAGGTCCAAGTTACTTGATTTCTCAAAAGCTGTTAGTTTGAAGATCTCACACATAAAATAATCAAACAAAAACTTTAACACCAAGAATTCTGAGACCAAAATTAAAATAAATACTGTATATGACTTCATAGATGAAATTGTTTCCCAAAATCTGAATAAAAGTTAACAGAACAAACTTTTAACTTCAGTGTTCCTTTATGTATGTATTAAAAACATCCAACATTTTAAACGTACCTTAAAAGTACTGAACATGTTGAAACAAGATATAACATACTTGTAAACAATCTTAATCTACTAGCTAAATGATATTAAATACGTTTAGTGGAATTAGTGTTACCTTTAACTAAATCCACTGAAATGATAGCTGTGGATAAAACACATATATTAGAAAAGTACTTAACTGAAGATAATGGAGTAGCAATGAAAATAATAAGCTGTGATTATTTTAATGATGTTAATGATTTAGCTAAAAACAGAAGGTACAGATCATCAAATATCAGTAAGGAAAAGGTCACAGATGATAGTAAGAAAGGACAGACAAAGAAAAATATGAACAATAAATGATGATAAATTTATTTGGGAAAAAGGTGGGGTGAAATTTTCACCAGCAATAGAATACAAAAGGTACTGTGATGGACACTTTACTTTGTCTGCACTGCCCTACCATCATATGTGGGAAACAATAATTCATTTATTTTTTACACACATCTTGTACTAAGCAAAAGTTTGTTTTTCTTTGATTAACATTCCCTCTGACTGTTAAACAATTTAGTCTGGGAGTGAAACAATGTGTGCAAAATAGTCATTAACTAAATGCAGATATATGTTTCATACAAAGCTAAACATGTACAACAAACTGACTGTAATATAAACCATAAGAAATGAAAATAATGTTGTTATTGTTGTTGTAGTTTTGCTGCTGCTTTATGCCTCATAGAGATCATTAGAGGCAGGAAAGAACGGGAAGGAATTCTGCCTTCCGAAGGAACTGTCCCACCATTCTCTTAGAGTGATTTGGGAAAACTAAAGAAAAACCCAATTCTGAGATGCTGGATGGGGATTCAAACCGGCATATTCCTAACTGCGAGGCCAGAGAATTACTGCTCACCCAATATGCTCAGTAAAAATGTTTGATAATTTCTAGAGATGTTTTGACTATGACTTTAGTCGACTAGCCGATTAGTCGGTTGTAAAGAGGCTGACTATTCAGCCGACTAGTCGGCCAAGCCGATCACAGTTTCAGGGGTATTCGGCAATTTCCATGACACTTCGTTTACAGCTGATTCGCGCACAAGTTGCAACCGCAGCCTACGAGCGTGTCAGAACATGTATTGTTTAGTTCGCATTGTTTCTTGATTTTTGCTTGTGTACAGGTCAGAGCGGTGTTTTTGTGTAAAAAAATAAGACCAACAGTGTTGTTATAGTTCATTAAGTGAAAGAGAATTAATTTAATCATGCCAAAAAGAAAGTCTCGTGTATGGATTTTTTTTTTTTTTTTTTTATCAATTGGACAATGATTTGCGTAAAGTGAAATGTAATATGTGCCAAATGATAATTTCTCTTGGTGGGCAGTGAAAAACAGCAAATACTACGAGTATGAGCAACCATATCAAATACCAACATCCAACCCTGATACCTCAGTTAGGTTCTGTAATCAAATGTTCCACCACAGATGATTCATCCCAGTCGCAAATCCAAGTAGATGAACTACCTACAACAATGCCTACTCCGTCAACTTTAGTGTCGTCAGAGGTCAGTTTATGTCAGAAAAGCCAGCAAAATATTGTTTTGCTGTACAATGGTCATGTGAAGACTCAAGATTGAGAGACATCAATATTGCAATTGGTGAGATGATTGCACTTGACAACCAGCCGTTGTCAATTGTTGCAAATACTGGCTTTAGAAACTTGATGAGAAAAGTTAAACCAAAATATAGCATACTGGGCAGAAAGTATTTCACAGAAAACATCATTCCTCATCTTTACGAAGAGACTAAATCTGAAATACGAAGAGGAGTGCTGAGTGCAGCTGCGATTTCACTACCGACATGTGGACAAATACAAATAACAAGGAAAGTTTTTTGAGTTTTACAGCTCACTGGCTTGACGATAGTTTCAAATATCATCAAGCAGTATTGCAAATGAAACATTTCCCCGAAACACATACCGCCAATAATATAAAAAACTGTTTAGAAGAAATTCCAACTTTGTGGAATATAGATACAACCAAAATTCACGCCGTTGTGCAACTGCAGAAATGTGACGAAAGGAATCGACGATTCAGTTTTTAAGGGAGTACATTGTTTCATGCATACTCTACAACTAACAATCAATACTGCTTTGAACCATGATACCATGACACAAATACTTGTAAAATCAAGATGAATTGTCACACACTTTAACCACTCTAATCAGGCTCAGTCAAAACTTCGTGATCTGCAGCAAGAACTAAATTTACCAGACCACCAGCTTGTCCAAGAGGTATGTACCAGATGGAATTCCACGTATTATATGATATCTCGCCTTACAGAACAAAAACGGGCAGTTTCTTTATACGTGGCTGAAACATCGGTAAATTTAGAAAATTTGTCTACTGAAGATTGGAAAATACTTGGAAAAAGCATTGAATTGCTGAAGCCATTTGAAGAGATTACTAAGATTATAAGTTCAAGTTGCTCTTCGGTGTCTGAAGTAATACCTTATCTGAAAATCTTACAGAAATATCTAGAAATTTACAATGATGAAAACAAAGAAATCATGAAAATTAAAGTCCCGCTGGAAAATGATTTGAAGAGTAGGTTCGACTTGGAGCATAACAATGTCTTCACCCTGGCTACAATGCTGTATCCAAGATATAAGCAACAGTTTTTGGAGACCAAGAACCTCATCACCATTAGGTCTCAATTTTTTACTACAATCTCAGAAAAATAGCATAAGTGATGACGAGAGTGACAATGGCAAAGATGATATACACAGCACTTCCATCGATGAAGACAATATAGAAATAGCAACACAGTGGAATTTTTGGCATTGCTACCAAAAATAGAAGATATTCAAGATGACAGGACAAGGGGAGCTCATGAACTGCAGTCCTACTGTGCGTTACCGTTTCAGTGGTGGAGTCGCAACAGTTCTAGGTATCCTGAAATGTCGCGCATCGCTAAAGAGTACCTTAGTTGTCCCGCAAGTTCCTTTTACAGTGAGCGATTGTTCTCTGAGGCTGGAAACTTATACGAAAAAAAAAAGAGAAATCGATTGCTGCCAGATAGGGCAGAAGCTTAAGTATTTTTACATCATAATTTACCTTTAACTAAAAAATATAAGTAACAAAAAAATATAAGGAGATGACATTTTTGTTTGTCGCAAATTTGATTTGATTAGATTATGTACGGTTATAAATCATATAAGTACGCTAGACAATGTTTTATGATGCAGTTAATATTTTTTTACAGTACACCATGTACATGCAATCTTGTATCAATATTACTTAGTCTGTTAATAATAATAAAAAAAATCCTGCTCTTTCGTTTCAATAAGAAGAAATATTGTTTTGTTTGTTAATTAAGATACTAATTTTTTTTGACAGATGTCATTGATTTTTTATACAAGTAAGTAATTTTAGTGAGTGATTACCAAAGGAAATATTGCTTTACATTTCAAAATGTGTAAGACTGATTCGAAAATAAAAATATTAAATATCAATCAAGGTTTTTATTTTATGTAACGCCTCCTTTATACATTTTATACGTACTAAGAAGCTGGATAGTCGGCGCTCTTTGCCGAATAGTTGCCGACTATGAAAATGGTCGGATAGTCGGCTTTACCGACTAGTCGGAACATCTTTAATAATTTCTGCATATTTACTTATATACACATACCTGTCACCTTCTCTGGTTCACTATGTGGGGGTAATGACTAATAGCAAGCTTCTGCACCTTCCTCCATTAATTTAAATTTTCCCTTTCACTATTTTCTCCCAGTATCCACCTTTGTTTCCATTTTGTTTCCTAATACCACAACTTGACCATACACTTTGCCTTCCTCTTGTGTATTTCCTTGAGTACTGTATTTTTTATGTATACCTTCAAAGCATGATTTCTGTTGCCTTCTTGATATGAACAAAACATATGCATCATAATTTAAATTATCTCTCCCAAATCTTTCATTTTTTCAATTACCTATTCTTTTGCCTGTACGCTTCTCTGAAATCTCTTTTCTCCAACCCCCACCATATTCAGTCCTTCTCTACAGTAGTCGTTGCATCTACTGCATAACTGCATATATTATTACAAGTGTGTAGTGGGATCTACACACTATCATTTTTTCCCGTCTTGACATTCATATTAGTCCAATGCCAGACATTTGATAATCTGCAAAAAAACTTTTTCCTTTTCGCAACCTGGTGGTTGCTTATTTTACAAGTTCATCCATCAGAACTGTACCCAACTATTTAAAATTTTCCACAGTATTCATTACAATTTTTATTTCCAGTGTTCCTTCACTTCCAACCACCAGCATTTCACTCTTCCCTTGGCTTTTTAACTGTCTGTTCCAATCCCTTCAATATTCTTTCACCTTCCATACTTCTCATTACCCTACGTGATAACAATAAAAATTATTGCATTAATTTCATCAGTCGTAGTCTTTCTCAATTTGCTTATAATGCTCTCTACTAGTACTCGACCATACAACACCAGAAACACTTCCTTTACTTTGAACATGTCACTGATTCCTACACTAGTACTCATCAAGAAATTATACATCTAGTGCATCTTCTAGCAGTCACTGAACATACTCCCCTTCAACATCAAGTTTTATTAAACTTAATCATCTTTTTGTTCAACCACATGCATTCTTAATGTGAATGAACACCAAAACAATTCTTTCTCCAAGTTTCAACTTCTTTGAAACATTTATCTCATGCCAAAAATTTGATCTTTGCCCTAAATGCCACATTGTTCACCATTCAGTGCTCCGTTAATTCATTTTATTCTCTTTAAAAGGTTGATAATTTCAACCATTAAAGTTATTGCTCTATAATTTTTAAACAGCTTATGATCTTTCCCTCTTTCCTATTCTTCAGGGCTGTTTCTTTTCAAAAGCAAAAGCCTTTAATAACATCAGTCATAAATCCGTGAGATTCTGTGGTTTTATCATTTTTTGTGTATCCTCATTTACATGAAGAATTTCAAACATTTCACCTCTTTCTCCACATATTCCATCCTAGATCACTAGTATAATCCATTTCACCTATTTCATATACGAAGGCTTCTTCAGTAAGTTTTAAAGATAGTACTACCACACTAATCTCCTCATAGTTTTTCCAAAATTTCTCCATCTATTAACTCCATCCCAATAGTTCCACAAGATAGCTCTTTCTTGGTCATCTACAAATTATAAAGTATATGAATGGGTAGCTGTTGATGGATGAATAGCATAAAATGTGCTAGTGGAAGAATACGTAGCTTACATGAAACAAACATCATTTGAGGAAAAAAATAAACATAAAAAACAAGCAAAGTATATACTGTAGGAAGACTGAATACAAAGTTAAAGTTGAAAAATATTCACATAAGATATAAATAGCAATAACAATAAACAAAATAAAATATAAAACATAAAAAAAGATGAAGAATGAAACCAGTGACGAAAAAAAAGCTGGAAGCCGGCATAAAAAGTTAAGATGCAATTACATATTTAAAGTTCTAGAAGCCACAATTTAAAAGATAGAAAGTTAGTTCATAGCTTAGAGGAAGCGTAATCTTGTCTGACACAGCATATTATAGTTTGAAGAGATTTACTAAAATTTAAAGGAGGGTTTTGAAGCATTTTGTAAAATTAATCAAATTCTTGACAAATATAGATTTGACTGGTGAGAAGTGAGGCAGTTCATTAGAAGCGACTATATTTAAAAGAAAGTATAATTCAATATGAACATGTTACAGTAAGTTTCATTAAGATCCATAAAGTCAAGATAAGAGAAAGTAATTTTTTTTATACGATTTCAGTTGAAACTACGCAGTTACAATGTGGCTAGGACTGTCATCGTCCAATTGAAGGATTTTGCAAAAATTTGATAACAAATTAGAGAAGTCAGATAGCAACTTCAAAACTTCACACTTTATAGATAAAACCATGTAAAATCATTTAAAGTATGTTTCAGAGCTGTAAGTTAAATATTTCTAAAATATGTCAATTTCAAGATTAAAAATTTGTATCATAAATTTGGTTCAACCTGGTAGAAAATAGTAAACAAGGTGATCTTGGCCCCCAATGGAAGAGTAGGAAATTAGAAGCAAGTTAAAAGTTATTTCAGCTTTGTAGCTTTAAAACAGTAGAAGTTATAAATATTTTTAGAATTGCACAGAAAATATTTTTTTATGGCAAAAATATGATAGGTACGAATTTTTTTATTAGGATTGATTTTAACATATATAATCCTGCCTAACTACTATCAAAGTTTCAGACAGATAGGAATTTATTAAAGGATGTCTAAGACATTTGATGTTGCAGTCACCAAGTGCGGAAGGATATTTTGTATATGCTGAGTAGAACTATTTCCTTGTCTATAAATACCACCCCTCCTGGCTATACTACAAGCAGTCACTGTAAATCACTTGAGCTCAAATCACGTCGGTTGGAGTGGCACTTAACGTGGGTAGGCTGGCGACTTCATGGTGAACTGAAATTCGGGATGCCATCTTGGAAATTTTGTGATGCGGTGGAATTTTTCACATCATGTGACTATAATTCAGTTAGGGGGTCTATGGAGGTTGGTCTGGCTTGAATTACTTATCACTACCTGCAGTCAATACATTTGGTGACGATTTCTGATGCCTAAAGGATTGTTCGAAATTGTAAAATTATTTTCAAGAATATGTGAGTGTTTTGAACTTTGAATTAGAATCAGTGACTTTTATTTCCATTATTGAGGCTTTTCAATATGGTGGTGACCGCAAACTGTAGAATAATCTAATTATTCAAGGCACACAACACGGTTACAACTGAGGTGTTAACTGCTTAGTACACCCCCGTCCCCTCCGCCACATACACACAAACAACAGTTTTGTGCCTTACACACTGATATCACAAAGGAATCAGTTTGACAGAAAAAAGAGGAATTTGGCAAATATTCAGATAAACAGGAAAGAGAAAGTAACCGGACTTGGCAGAATGGAAAAAAGCATACAAACAAACAACAAAAACAAATACAGAATACTGACTTAATTACCAGAGATAAACTCCCCTTCACCATCAGAACATACAAAGCACCATATAAGAGTCAAAAGCAAGAGTCCTATCATTACATAAAGGAAGCAACTGAGTGACTGGTTCAATGAGATCACTGGGTACTATGACCATCAGATGGAGAGGAATAAATCAGAGAGTCTCCATACAAGAAGAAATGAGGGAACTACAAAATTGGAAATAGCTCCTCAGGAAATTATGAAGGAACTCACAAAGTAAAAAAGAAAAAAAGTGTAAAGGGTCTGGTGTAGATAATATTACTACAGATGTATTATAGATAGTGAGATGCGATATTGTACCTTATCTGGAATTTTATTTAAAATGGGTTTTGAGTCTTGCTGCTTACCAGAGGACTGGGAAAGAGTACTGGTTAATAAAGGAGGGGTGACAACTAGGGTTGAAAATTACAGGCTGATTTGTTCAACATCAGTGATAGGCAAAATGATGGAGAGATTGATATCCGCCCACATCAGATATGCCTGTGAGGAAAGAAACTGATTTGCAAATCAACATGTCTTTAGGCAAACATATTCATGTGAATCTTCAAAGGTGGGTTATATGCAAGATATTTCAGATGAATTGGACAAGGGAGACCAAGTTGATAATGTTCAAGGTGTATTTTTAAAGTAAGTTCCATTATCGAATGTTGCAGTTGCAATTATGCGATATCAAGCTCTCCATCAACCTGTCAACCACTGAAGTCAAATTAGTTGCTTTATAGTTTTATATCTTTGCTGGGTTTAATTGCTTCATTTTCAAGTGTTTATAAAATACTTTTAATGATCTACTAATCACCTGGTACCAAGAACATCAAACAATGATGGCCTACCATTATGAATCTGTAAAAATGTAATGAAAAATAAAACAAAAACAAAGATGACTGATAGAAACGAAAATCTGATTTGTTTCTTTCTCTTGCCTTTTTGAAAATGCTCCCTCACAAATATTGTGGCTTGCACAGAAAAAATGGTTGATGATGACAATATACCATTTAACCATTATGTTTGAAATTTAAGAATTTAGATTTAACACTTACCTCACCAACAAAAACATCAGCAAATGAAAAGTAAGTTGCATCACTTCTAACATTTCCTGAAACTGAGAAAGCAGAATACAGGTAGAGTACAAATTGTTACACTAAAAAAATAAAAAAGTGTAAGAAAAAATTCAAATCATTTTTATGTTAAAGTCTCCAAAAATCACAAATTAGCTGATACCAAGCTATTAATGCCAGTGAAACAGGATGAATGGAAGAGTAAAATCTTGGAAATGATAATAACTGGATTCAGCTAGACAACAGAGACAGTGCCACACAGATAACAACAGAAGGTTATCCGGAGCAACAGCATCCACTAACACCAAGCTGAGATGGAAAGGAATTCTGAAGCGACACTTTCAGAGTAGCTATGTCACGTTTTGAGACTAAAGTACTGCAATATGTAAATCAGAGAGGAATCATTGCATTATCCACCTTCCAAATCAATTAAGCATCAATACTATTATAATTTTACTCAAAACTAATATTGGATGAAAAATGCAATCCCATTTAAAGGCATAGAACCTGCCTTTGAGCTCATTTGGAATAATCAACAAAGGAAAAAAGCTTTCAAGTTGGATTGACGGAAGCCTAAGGAGTTTGGTGTACTGGGAAACCATAAATTAGAAATAGGTAAGTTGTAGATTACGGGCAAAGGAAATCAAAAGGCCTGATCATGGAACTTTCTGAAATATGGAATAAAGACATAAGAATGATACACATTCAGCACATAAAATAGAAAGGATGCAGTGAGCTTCATACTAACTAAAAGAATATGGTCAACATAGTATATTTACCCACATTATGAATGGAGCAAATATCAGAACAAAACTTAGTAACCTTGCCATTCTCCCAACTCTGATGACCTCAAGTTGTCATCCACAAAGCCCTATTAAAGCAAAAGTTAGCACTCAGATCCAAATAATAGTAAATACATCTATACATGCCAATGTGGCTGTGCACATTAAGTTGGCACCACACTGGATTGGGGTGGTAAAACAGGAACAGGTTGGTTTGATTACTGTTCACCACATACCGGCTGTTCTAATTATGGTTATTAGGAAGTTTTGCACAATCATCCAGTAAAATGATGGGTCAGTTCCCAATCTCAACCTTAGAAACCAGACATTTCAAAAACTAAAATACACTTATTATCTAAGCAATACATTTCACAGAGAGACGGCAACACAAACATTCCTTCCCTAGGGTTAAATGCTCCAGACCTAACAAGTCTGAATCTCTGAATCTAATCATGGTGGGACTTCCAGCCACCATTCAGGCAACTTGTGTTCATATGATCCCTAAAGGCTCTAATGAGAATAAGAAAAATTTTGTAATGTAAATTTTCTAAAAAAAAAAACAAAAAAAAACACATAATCACTAACAGTATGTGGCAGTTCCTGCTGAGATAGAGGTTGCAAAAGAAAATCAGAAATGAAAGGGGAGAGGAGTGGGTTGCTTAAGAACTATGTCCACACTTGTGTCTTTTCCCTTTCAACTTGCCTTTTCCTCTTGCAACATGTTCATCTTGAAGTATGCCCTTTAGTGTCCACATCCACGCCTCATGAGGCATGTCCCTTAGTATCCACATTAAGTTCTAGTCCCGCTGCAACTTGGATGTTCCAATTTGTCGCATGGACATTATAGCTGCCACAATTTTATTAGCAAAATCCCAAAAAATAAGGGCAGTGTACCATGGCAAGATAACTGCTTATAAAGACATTTCATCTTCAGTGCTAATGGTATAACATGTACATTTTCAGTTCAAGGCATATCTGGAAAATATAGCTGAGTACAGCATACTTTCACTAAAATTACTATGTGTAAGAAAGGAACCTGTACATTTACTTCCCTTGTTTTTCTGTTTTATAAAAATGAATTGCTCTTGATTCCAGAAAATTGGACATAACAATAAGTAAGTTAAGATTGTAAGGTGTCAAAGAGGTGTTAATTGTATTAATTAGTTGTTCACTTTAAAAACCTCTCATTTTTACAGGACGTATGCAAACTTAAATCTATTTCTGACATAAAAGATTTTGCAGTTTTTTCAGTCATCATAATGTTGTAAATAACTTCGTGAGTGTAAATTTCACTGCTTATTATACAACAAATGTTATTTATTATCTATACCCATAAAATGCCAATCTTGGTCACAGTGTAACGATGTCTATTACACTCTGATGTCACACTTCCCACCTGCACTGCCCAACCAACAATGACCAGAGATGTTTTTTTGAGGTTATGCGCATTATTAAATAACAGCTCTATTTAGCTAAGCAACCACGAGTAAATGAGCTGCCAGCACACTTAAAAAAAAGTATGTATTTTGTAAAAATCAACACACAGTCTCAGAATGTCAACTGACACACACTTTTTTTTTACAAAATAATTCACAATGAATTTGGTTTTATAAATAATTTAAGCTACTTTCATAAGAGTCGAGTTACTCAAGTTATTATTTCATATGGATGGAAGTAGTTCCGTACTTATCAAGCTGAATGAGACCTGGACCAAAATGTTCGGATTGCTAATTTACTTTTAATTTAATTGGTTTCCTAATTCTGACATCATTAATCCAGAAGAAGTTCCATCTGTATTGCTGTGTAAACTACAGCTGAAATATGTACAAATTACAAAATCAAGGTTATGAGCATTACACAACAACCACAAAGAAATGAATTGGCAGAACATTCCTTTCACCTGTCATTTTTGATGAGTTTTGAGGCTAGTTACTGACTAATATGATACTTAGTGCTATGTAAAATTGTATTAATATGCTAAGTATATGATGATGCTTGAATGTTCCCCTAAAAGTTAAAACAGATCAATTATTGCCTGCATGAATGTACTGTATCCAACACACTGAATATCAGGCATATTGTGCCATAGATTTGTGCAAGAATATCCACACAACAAACAATCCTCCATTGTCGAAACTCTTCACAACAATCTAGTGGTAAAAATTAATTAAAACAAGCTTGATTTAATTTTAGATGACACAGAAAATTACTAAATACTGAATATAAGTACTGTGGCTTAAATGAATCATCAAAAACCCTACAAAATAACATGACATAAGCTCTGTGACATTGCATAAACAAACACAAATACAGTAAACTCAGGTTCTTGATTTTCTTCTTCAGTTACATACATCAAATATATATCCCAAGGAACTGTAGGGCATCGGTAATCTTGATTTTGTTCATATAGTGTTTATTTTCGGTGTTCCATAACAATGTGTAAGAACTGTAAACTTCGATAAATGAAAGTGTTTCCTCGTTGGAGAGTGGTGTATTATAAGAGGAGACAAACGAGAATCCACTTCAACTAGGTGCCTCTGATGCATGCCTTCTGAAACTCTGTTCCGAGCAACATGACACGTACCTCTGATGACCAAATGTTGAACAAATGTGAACATAGCTAAGAGGAGATGGAACTGGATGATTGAAGAGGAAAGACTTAAGGAGGCTAACTCGCAATTATCTCATGTTGGTGCCTAGTGAACAGTTCATACTAAACAAACTAAACAACTTCTCACTGTCTGAGCTAAGACAAACTGCTGCTGCTTAGAAGGGCTCTGATTGTATGAATAGAGAAGCAGAAACCAAAGCTATTGTTAGCATGTGAGCTGGACCGGGTTGCAACATCATGGTGAAGATTTTAGGTGAGCTGAATTTGTCAACGAGCATTCATTCTTACTAATAATTGATCCATGGTTATACCTATGCTGAAAGCAAGAAAAGTTGTTGCAGGTTAATTGATACATAACATCTGAGGTTTCACAGGTTGCAAACTATATGATGGGAAAGTTTTTTCAGTGATGATATCAGTGAAGGTTGTAGAATATATAGTGTTATGTATCACTTGAGATTTTTGGCAAAGTTGAACATATCATAGCTTTGTCACAAGGTGTGACTGATGTACCATAGGACTGGGAAAAATTGTATGACACACCTTGACATTGGTAGGACTTAGAACGTCTGAGGTGGTAGTGTGTAGTTTCGATTGGGATATAACACAGGATTTAATTTCATCAAGATTGAGCACATGCTGTAATGGAAATTTCCCTATATCCCTATTTTCCCCCCATTCAGTGTAGTTCTAATAGGGATGTCACATTGGATTTGATTTTATTTAATTATTATGGAGCACATGATATAGTGGTAATTTCATTACACACCTACTTTTCCCTTTTCTTGTAACAACCTAATTTTGCCTTCTATGAATTTTAAATTTTTAACATTTCTGGTAAATTATTATTAACTTCCCTTGGTAATTTATTCCAATCCCTGACTCTCTCGTAAATAAAAGAAAATTTTGCCACACCTTTATTCTTGAAATCAAGTGCCAGCTTGTGGTCATGGTCTTCTTTTTCCTCTAATGCACTTCTATTAACCCTTCAACCAATATCTTCCCACACCTTAGCCTCGTAAACTCCCAACTATCTCTTCACCCTCCTCTTGTCTTCCAATGAATCCAACTCCTGTATTTGATAACCATCTTGTGGGTACACTACGTCACCACTATATTCAAGCAATGATCTGACCAAAGTTTTGTAACCCAATTCTCTCACTTCACTGCACATTTATTTATCACTCTCTCCAAAAATGAAGAATTTTGAAACTTTTTCCTATCACCTACCCAGTGTGTCCTGCCCATTTGAGTTTGTTTTCAAATATTATGCCAAGATATATACATTTCAAGTCTCCAACAAGCGCTTCCTTTCACACCCAATAATCATAATCATTAGTTTTTATGTGTGTACATAATAAGCTAACCCTTTTTTGTTGTTTATGTAATTCATGTGGTGAGAAACTGTAGTACAACAAGTGCTGAAAAGTGTTCTTAGAATACCGAGTAAAACACTATTGGTGAAAACATATAAAAATGACATGGGTATCTAGGATGAAATGAAGAGAACAGTTTGTCGGAACCAGGTGACCGCTATGACATACTTTTGAAGGTCCATTGGATTCGTTTAGACTGGAATGCTGAGGGGCCACTTCAAAGGAGCTTGTACATGATGGCTGTGTGTGTGTGGCAGTATGACCATGAGAAGTTCATGTTATCACAAGAGTAAACTGAATAGTTGTTTTCCCAATGCGTGAAACACACAGTATTGTTTTATTGTTTTAAATACGACCTTGTGTTAGCTACCATGAAAATTATTTGTACGCAGTAAATATTGGACTTGCGTTTTGTGAGTTGGAGGAGGAGAGAGAATAAAACAGATAAAGTCTTTAAAATATCACTAGTTTGTTAATATTTTAAACAGTCAAACCAATCAAATAACTTAATCATTTTAAAAATGAAATTTTATATCAATTTGATCATTTTTACGGTGCTATGGATTATCATTATCTGTCACTATGAAACAAAGTATCTTCTAGTAAGAAAATTGTTAGAGATTATAAAATGAGTATTTATGACAAACACTTGTTATTCTAAACATATTTCTGCAGTTACTAATAATTTATTGAAAAAAAAGTTGAAGCATAAAAGAGAGTAAATAAAGGGTATTCAACTCAAAGATGAATTTATGAAGAGTATTTATTGGTGCAGGGGGACCACTGAATGATGCATATTGATGAAACTGCTGAAACAATAACTATGGCTATGCTAGAAAACTGAAGGGAAAGGAGGGGGTTGAGACAATTATAGATAAGGATAGAGAAGAAGTTAATGAAGATTTGAAAAAAAGGCAGAGATTTTAAGTAACTGGTTTAGTGAGACAATTAGGGACAATGAAACAGAAATGGGATAGTGTAAATCGGATAATGAGCTTTACAACACAAACAGAAATGAGCACACCAAAAAATTTGAAATTTATTCTGAACATATCATGAAGGAACTAAGAAAGCTCTCAAAAAACGTAAAGGAGCTGGTGTAGATAATATTACCACAGTTGTCTTTAAAGACAGCAGGATGTGACATTGTGCCTCAGCTTGAAATATTATTTAAATTGAGTCTGGATACTTGCTGTTTACCAGAGAACTGGAAAAGTGTGATTGCAGTACCAGTAAATCTACATCTACATCTATACTCTGCAATTCACAAATAATGTGGATGAAACAGGGTGCTAAGCACCAATCCTAATTCTGTCCATTCCAATCCCGAACAGATCGAGGAAAGAAAGAATACATAAAAGTATCAGTACGGCATCTTATTTCCCAAATCTTATCCCTCCTGTCTTTGCGACCTAAATAGGGTGGCGGAAGAAGTATTTCATTGCACTCGTAAATTAAATATTTTCACATATTCTCCAACAAATTCAAACGTAAACGATGTTGTCTGTTCACCGAACAATCCCAGCTCAACCCATGTGTCAACTCTGTGGCACTCTCATAAGGACTGTAACTAGCAGTCATGATTCGCAAGGCTTTCTTCTGTACTTTCTTTAACGTGTCAATCAATCAGTTGCGATACGGATCCCAAATTCCACAACAGTAACCGAAATGCATACACACTAGTGTTTTGTACGTTATTTCCTTTGTATGAGCATTACAACTTCTCAAAATACGACCTATGAATTGTAGTTTAGAATTAGCTTTGCCTATGATGGAAGTTATGCGTAAGTCCCATTTCATGTTGCTTTGTACTGTTACGCCTAGATTCCTGAGGGAATCCACCGTGTCAACAACTGAATTGTTAACTTTGTACTCGTAAGCAATTGGGATCTTTTTATTACTTATTTGCATTGCCTTGCACTTTTTCCATTTAAGTTTAAGCTGCCATATCTGGCACCATTCCGAAATAACATCCAGATCACGCTTAATTTCTAAATAATCATCAGAGCACCTCACTTCTGTATAAATAAGTGCATCATCAGCAAACAATCTCATCCTGCAATTAACGTTGTCACTGACATCGTTTATAAAAATTAGGAAAATAAGTGGCCCTATTACACTTCCTTGAGAAACGCCTGAAGTAACATCTAGCTTAGAAGAGGCTTCCATGTCAACAATGACATACTGTGATAGATCAGTTAGAAAATCATGAATCCATTCGCAAATCTGATATGAAATACCACATGCTCGAATCTTCACTAAAAGTCGGTTGTGTGGTACAGAATCAAAAGCTTTCTGAAAATCCAAAAAATTGCATCAACTTGTGAATCTGCATCAATAAGTGTTATTATATCAAGCGAAAATAGGGCCAGTTGCATTTCACATGATAAGTTCTTCTGAAATCCGTGTTGGTTTGCTGTAAGTAACTCATTTTCATCTAGAAACTTCATAACGTTATGGCATATGACATGCTCCAGAATTCTACTGCAAATAGATGTTAGAGATATGGGTCAATAATTCATAGGATCTCTATAGTCTCGTTTCTTGAAAACACAAATCACCTGGGCTATTTTCCAGTCAGAAGGTACTTTTCTTTTTTCTAAAGATTTACAAAATATATCTGACAGAAATGGTTCTATTTATTCTGTGTATTCCGAAAATACTCTTACTGGTATTCCATCAGGACCCGTCGCTTTCCCCCACTTCAGGAGTTTTAATAGTTTTCGAATACCTACAATATTTGTTTGTACTGGATCCATCTTAAATTCTACATGTCGCGGAAAAGCAGGAATGTTTTCCATGTTTTTGTCAGTGAAAGAATTTGTGAATTCTATGTTAAATACAGTAGCCTTGTCGCAGCTGTCGTCAACTTCCCAGCCATGTTGTAGTAGAACTAGCATAATGTAGTCATTACCACTAACTTTATTTACATACGACCAAAATTTCTTTGGGTTTTTGTTGAGGTTCTTGGAAAGTGAATTGTAACAAAAGTCATTGAAGGCCTCACGCATTGCATTCTTAACATGTCCTCTTGTTTCACCTAACTTTTCTAAATCACTCCTATACATCGTCCTTCTTGAGCGTGCTTGTATCTTCCTTTGCTTTTTAAATAACCTAACTTCACTTGTATACCACGGGGATCATTCCTGTCCCTTTTAGTATATGTAAGTCCATACCTTTCCTGACTATACACATGAATCGAAGCCACACCTCTTCAACTGAGTCTCTTGATCAGATGGATGGTTGGATGGATTGATGGATGGAAGGAGGGATGAGAAATAGAGAAAAATTATAGGCCAATCAGTTTGACATCAGTGGTAGGTAAATTAATGGAGAGACTAATATGCAACCACATCAGAAATGTATGTGAGTAGCATAAGTGGTTTCCAAGTCGGCAACATGGCTTTAGGCAAGGATATTCTTGTGAATCTCAGGTAGTACGTTATAAATGGGATGAAATGGACAAGGGAGGTCAAATTCATGGTATAGATCTAGATCTTTCAAATGCTTTTGACACAGTGAGCCATAAAGTGGTGGTAAATAAGATAAAAGCTAATCAAGTGTATGGAAAAGTAATTTGCTGGGTAGAAGAAAAAGGTAGAAAACAAAAAGTTAGGGTAAGAAATGCAGTATCAAAAGAAGTGGAAGTAAAAATGAGAGTGCCACAGGGTAGCATATTGGGACCATTGCTATTCATTATTCTAATGAATGTTTGGTTGTTTGCAGATGACATGAAGCTGTATAAAAGGATTAAAACAGTAGAGGACTGTGAGCAGCTGCAGGGTGATCTGGACAGGATATCTAACTAGGCTGGTAAACATGGGATGAAGATAAATGCAAAGAAGAGTCAGCTTATCAGAGACATTGATAAAAAAACTAAACGTTGATTATGACTACATGGTGGGAAAAGAATCTTGTTGAAGACTTGAAATGTAAATATTTTAGCATTACATTTGATAACAAGCTCAACTGAGCAGAACAAATTCGACAGGTAGTAGGAAAAGGATTCAAAATTCTTCAATTTTTGGAGAGAGTGATAAAGGGATGTATGAGAGAAGTAAAGGAACTGGTTTACAAAACTTTGGTCAGACCATTGCTTGAATATGGTGGTGTAGTATGGGGCCCACATTTTGGGTATCAAATACAGGAGTTGGAGTTGGTGCAAAGAAGGGCTGCTAGATTTGTCTTGGAAATTACTGCAGAACACAATCAATAACTGATGTGACAAAAGAGCTAGAATGGGATTCATTGAAAAACAGGGGGAGGGTCAAGAGAGGCATGGGAGTAAACAAGGCGTAAATTGGTGATGAGGTGTGAAAAGATATTGGTGTAAGAATTAAAAGTAATGCATGGAAGTGAAAAGATGACCATTACCGCAAGCTGGCAGTCGATCTCAGGACAAGGGTGTGGGAAGATTTTCTTTTGTAGGGAAAGGGGTCAGGGATTGCACTAAGTTACCAACAAAATTGATTAATAATTTACAAAAAACACTGAAACAATTTAAAGTTGAAATTTGTAGATAGTAAAACTTGGTAGGTACAGGAAAGGAGGCAAATAGGTGTGTAGGGAAATTGCAACCAGAGCATGTGCTACATCGCAATTAAATTAAATTACTATATGTAACATTTGGAGATAGTAAAAAAAGATAAACGATAAGATTAAAGAAGCTGGCTGAAGCAAGAAATTGTAAGAATCTAACTTATAACTATAGACCATCTATTCTTTTTATAAAAAACTATTCAGGTGACTATTCATTGGTTTTAGAGTCAATATTACAACTTCAATTAAAAACTGTTGCCTTTTTTTTTTTTTTTTTTTTTTTTTAAAAAACAACAACAACAACTAAGAATTAGCTCTTACCTGCATAAGCACTGCTAGAAGTTTTATTGCTTGGAAGCTTCAAGTCTGCAAGCAGTGTAGCTGCAATACTTTTTAAACTGCTAGCAGTGGCAGTAGTGTTTTCACCAGAATTCTGTTGATTCCCATAGTACAGAAGCTGTGGTATTGCTAAGAATGCCAAGCTAAAAACAGAATATGTATGTACTGTACTATACTGAGCTGTATGCAAGAAAAACAAGATATACATAAACATGAATTAAAATGTAAAGTTAAGAAATACTCAAAATCAGAATATAAGTATCAAAACATACATGTACAACTTTACAATTGATAATAGGCAGGATTGCATCATCCACAAAATAAAATAAAAAATTAACCATCCAAGATTTTAAGCGTTATCACTTTCTAAACCAGCAACATTTTGTTAAAAGCACCTGAATAAATTTAATTTCTATTCTCTCATCATGATACATAACAATTTTAGCACAGTTTGTTTGACATTTTTATTGTCATGTAATAGGTTTCATTTACAATTGTAAATTATTTCCTGAAGAAAATTCACCAATTTATAGATCAAATACAAACAATTTGTCCCAAAGGTAAGTTTAACAGCTAAATGCAGAAATCTAAAATAATTATATTTACTAGGCACTTTAAGTATTTGGGACGAGGTACAAATTGTCAGATTTTAAATTATATCAGGAACAATATCAAACTGGGTAAAAATATAACAAAATAAAGCCATAAAAATCCCCTGCCAAAAAATGACATGGAATTACAACGCATAACTGAGGTATAAAATAAAACATTGTTTCTCAAGACACTGGAGAATCTAACTTTCCAATCGCTGTCTCAGGTTCTGATCTGCATCATTTTTTGGAACAGTAACATCTTGTCCAAAGAACCTGAGCACCTGTAAAGCACGCTTTAGTTTACCAAAAGCACTCCCACTAGCTATCCCCAGTAATAACATAGTCTATAGATCGATTTTGAAGTCACTTATGCTGGACTTAGAAATTTCGTGCAAGGTAATTGTCAACTTCAAGGGATTTTCCTGCATTCATTTCCGTGTTTAAAACTCATTATTAGCATCAGTTTAAAGTGTATTCATTATATTGAAAAAAATTATTTTAAGAGATAATTCAGTTTGTTCATGTTTTGAAACACGGGATTAGGAAGGTAAAAAATTAAGATTAAAGATAACTTTGAACTGACTAAATTCACAGCTGATCTTTTATCACCAGCTATAGTCAACACTATTCCAAATATTTTGATAGTAAAATTAACCAATTTGGCAAAGTTTAATTAGCAGTTTTAATTAAGAGAAAAAATACAATTGAGAAATTTATATCAGTAGACAGCCTAAATTCAAAGGATCATGAATACATAATGGTTTCGGCAAAAAGTTGAAGCATTTGTCAGATAATTAAGTTTTTAAAGATAGATTGTCACTAATTGTTGTAACAGCATGTAAGATTGCACCTAACTGGTGATGTAAGAGACTTTAATGTTAGGCCTATAGAAACCCTTATGAATACTAAAATACATTAAAACAGATAGAATATGATCATATGAAGCCCTTGTATAAATTGCTAGTCAAACTATTTAGTACTTTACGAGACATTAACTAAAGAAAAAAGTTACTGATGTCATAGGCCTGGCAAAGCTCATAAAAGGCCATGCAGCCATCATGAATTGTCTCACTCTTTCACCGGAAAGTGATCGCGTAACTTCACGCTAGTTAGTGGAGCGAACCGCCCCAAGCGGTAGCGGTGTCGGTAAATTCCAACATGCCATAGTAGTGTACTGATTTAAGTTTCGGGGATTTAGTGAGTTTGTCTTCTCGTATGAATGTGCTTAACTTGTAATCTTCAATGAAACTGTTGTTCAATGTTTTATCCACGTTTCTGGTACTGACAATGTACGAGTGAACTTTTGCAAGAATATAAATATTGTGTTATTCTGAATCTGTGTCAAGTGAACTTATTTCATTTTTCCTTTCGCAATTGGGGGTTTATAATATGAATGTGTCACGGCCGATTTATTAAATAATAGAGGCACCAGAAGGCTACACATATTCAAGAACTTAACTGTTCACAGTTTAGGTAAAAGTGTTACTCCTCTCCCATTAACATTTACGCCTGGCACACCTTCTCAGCTGTGATGTGTTAGCAACTGAGAAAGAAGGTTGAAAAAAAAAAATAATAATAATCTAGGAAGCTTATCTAAAATAAATAAAAGTTGTGACACCTTCAGGAAAGAAACAGACGAATCATTTAAATTTTCATTGACTCTGAAAACCATAAAAGATAGATGAAGATAATCTGGTTTGGGGAAAAGATATCCCACTGTATTAGCAATGAAATATACCTTCAAAATTTTTTACAGTTTCTTGTAGAGAGTAGCTTTTGATTGTTGCACTCATGGACCATCTTGTTCATTGAAGAGTTACATTTACGTTCATCTGCTTTGTACCTCAATTCAAGCTCCAGATCAATAGTAACTAAAAAGTAATTTTTGTGATAGACATCTGAGAGGACTTGGGTTCAAATCCAGATTTGGCCACTCAGAATTTATCATGTAGAACCATCCATCCACACCTTAAAGCACAAATACCTTAGTAAGGGAAGGGGGTAGAAAAGAAGAGGACAAAGCCTGTTGGATATCTTCCTAATCAAGCCAGATGATAACCTTGTGGGATCTCAAGTAACTGAAGCAACAAGTGATCATGATGCAGTTCTGACAAATTTAAGAGGATTCAGTAAATTAAAGGTGAAAATAAGTAAAATTATAAAATGGAGCAAATATTGAAACTGAAGAGATATTTCGGGGAAACTTTTAGCAAATGGAAGTATGTCACTGATAAAATGGAGTTGAAATAGAAAAAGTTCAAGAAGATAATAAGAAAAGGTGAATAAATATTTATTACAAAACAGAAAATAAAGAGAAGTACAGAAGCTACATACTACAATAGGGAGGTGAGGAGGTTAAAAAGGTTGGTGAGAAGAAGACATAACAGAGTTAAGAGACAGTAAGGAATACTTGAAACAACTAAACAAGGAATTAATAATATAAAAGAAGGTGGCTAAAGATAAGTTTATGAAGAATATTAATGGTGCACGTTGACCACTGATGGATGGATGCATCTATAAATTTCAATGGCTATGTTAGGAACCTGAGGGGGAGGGTATTAAAAAATTTTAAGATAAGGTCCCCTCTATTCTTACATAACTATCCTATAAAATAAATTTTAAAATTTGAAATAGGATATTTGATTTTGGGTCAATGAGATACATAATATGTGCAAATATTAAATCTCTAACTTACATGCTAGATATGTGTGACAGAGGACATGTGATAGGTGTCAGTTTGTTTACAAATCTTCCACCTCTAAATATGATTAAGGTCAACACTGAAGTGCCAAAAGTCATGCGATACCTACTAAGATCATGTAAGACCACCTGTTGCCTTTGCAAAGTGCAGCAATGGGACATTGCGCTGACTCAACAAGTTGTTTGAAGTCCTCTGAAAAAATATTCAGCCATGCTTCCTCAACAACCATCCATAACCGTGATAGTGTTGATAGTGCAGGCCATTGTGCATGAACTGACCTTTCGTATCATGTCCCAGATTATGTTCTACTGGATCCATATCTGGTGATCTAGGTGGACAATCATTCACTAGAACTAACCAGAACGATCCTCAAACCAATTGTAAAATATTTTAGCTCAGTAAAATAACACAATGTCATCCTAGAAAAATTCTTCATTTTTTTGGGGACATGAAGGCAATAAATGGTTGCCTGCAAATGGTTTACTAGTATATGAAAAGCCATTTTCAGTAAACTGTCAGTTCTGTTTGATCATCGGTCCCACTCCACGCCAAGTTAACACAGCCAATACTAATATGGAGCCACCACAAACCTGCACAGTGCATTCCTGACAGTTGTTGTTCGAGCTTTAGGGGGCATCAACATCGCGATTATTAGCACCCTGATAAACACCTGGAATGACAGCGTGACATAAAAAAAAAGGATTGCTGTCAGTGTGGCCAACTATAAATGGGTCGGCCACACTGACAGTGGAATAAAATACTAAAACAGTGACTTAAATACTGCCTGCATGGCCGACTGTAAAGAGGTCGGCCACACAGATGACAAAATGAAATATAATACTAAAACTATAGCTGAAGATAGGCCATTAAAGATAAAAGGGCAAACATTGACTGGTTGGCTGTAGAAGGGCCAACCAGATCAAAGATCAAAACAACAAACTAACTGGCTGGTTGTAAAAGGGCCAGCCAGATATAAAATGTAAAAGAGAAGAATGGTTCAGGGATTGGTGGCTGTGAAAGGCCAATCTGCCCAAAATTTTTGGGATGAGACCGGCCTAGCTACAAAACTTTAAAACCTTAGCCATCATTTAAAATAAGGGTCACATAGTTGGCCCTCAAGTCTAAAAATAACACGCAGTCAGTTAAAATGTGGCACACCATCAAAGGTACGCCACAAGCATCACATTCTGGTGGGTCCTCCTGGCGGAGAAGAAAGCTCTGAGTCAGAGGACAGTGCACTATGTGGAGGCAAGTAAGGAGAACCTCATCCTCCTCGCCCGCTGGAAGGAGCTGTTCCAAGGCTGAATGGTCAGTTTGACTAACCGGAGCCTATTATTCTCTACTTCCAGCCACTGCTTCTGACAAACATCAAAAACAAAACTCTTCGCCGCCAAGGTAAGGTCTGACTTCGGGTCTGGAGCAAAGATAATTCTGACCTGGTCATGGGCTAACTTGGCAGCTATATCAGCTGCCTCGTTATCCCCGATTCCCACATGGCCCGGCACCAGCAGAATAAAACCTCCTTTACACAAGATTGGAGGGAAAGGAGGGTGTCCTGGATGTCCTGGACTTGACAGTCTACTGGATACATGTTTCCTAATGCCTAATACAGCTGAGGGAATCACAGCATATGATGAACCTCTTATCACGCATTACTTTCATATGCTGGAGCAACTTAAGCGTAGCATAACACTCGGCGGTGTAAATGCTGCACCAACAATTCATCTTGTATGTGTAAGTCGCTCGGGGGAATGCTACGGAGCAGCCAACTGCGTTAGCCTGCTTAGATCAATCCGTGTATACCGGGGTAAATATGTGATATTGATTAAAAATATCTCTTAACACATTAATAAAAACACTGTCACCGTTAAACAGCTTTTTATACCGAGACAGATCTAAAATTGTTCTGAACCTCTTTAAAAGCCAGGTAGGAGATTTAATCCAACCCTGGTGATAACAAGAAGGCAGCTAAAACCCACGCTCTTATAAAACCACCCATGTGCGGTAACTAAATGGTTTGGTTGCTCTTGGGTGATTATTATATAGCCGTTCGAAGCTTGAGTGAGTAACCACGTCATACATGGGACCACCAGGTGTTCTGGCAATGTGCAGGTAGTGTCGCACCATGAGGAAGTGCCGGCGGATGAAAAGCGGCGGCTCACCAAACTCAGCTCAGATGTTGGGTATCGGGCTGGTGTGGTAGGCACCCGTGGCAAGCCGAATTGCCGCATGGTGGAAACTATCTAAAATGTGTAGATAACTGTCCTGTGCCGAACCGTATACTATGCAACCTTACTCCAACTGTGGCCATACAAAGGCTCTATAAAGTTGTAGCAGGCAGGAGCAATCAGCATCCCATGATCTGCCACACAGACATTTTAAAATATTCAAAGCTTTTGAGGCTTTCACATCTTTAACACTTTCGTGACAGAGCCCAAGTCAGACTGGGGCTGTAAGGTATTGTCGTATTGCCGGAGCCCAAGCCTGACTCGGGTGGCAGTTAACTGCTGATTTCCACTGCCTTGTTAGTCAGATCCCGGTTTTTCCGCATGGTATTGTGTCTGTCGATCTTTCTATATTACGAGCTGCCATCTAGCGAGTATTTCTGAGACTATCTTCAGCTTAGGTTATATCATTTTGGCAACTGAAACTCCCACGTTTTTCATGTGTGCGGCTTGTTGATGAAAGTTTTGGTTGTCGTTTGCTCTGCAAATTTCTTTTATAATGGGTGAAAGATTGAAGGACAAAGAAAAATTAGCTCTTTTAGATGAAGTGAAACGATTCAGGTTCTGAAGGAGACTTTGAAAATGGGAAAGTGTTTAAGATAAAAATGAAACGATTACTGCTGGTAAGTTACTTGATGCGAACTATTACATGTTTACAATTGTTTTATTTGAATTTCTTGATGAAGTTCATGAAGCTTCTGATGCAATATAAGAGCCTCATCCATGTAAGAAAATGCGCTGAGCTGGTAATGAAGATGAAGTTTCAGAGTGGTTACATTAAGATATTCTTCTGGATTTGTCTCTTTGAGTTACTGCACAAGAATTGTAGTGCCTTGAATTGTTATAGTGTTTTTGTGCCAGACGAAATTATGTACCTTAAAGTACCATAAAATTAATGTAAGATCTTTTATAAAATTTGAAAATACATACTCTTACATTTGATTATAAACACTTTGTTACATTTCTCCTGATGTCATACCCCATATACATAAAAAGTGCACAAGTCAAACTACAATAATATGAAAGTTTCTTAGCTGTAGCGTTAATAATAAGAAGTTATTTGAAATTAAAAAATCGTGAAAAATGGCCAGTTACATGGGCACCCTGGAAAGCGGAAGCCTCAGGTGCAAAAGTGTTAAGATGTGGCAGCCAGGTTAGCCTATTGTCTAAAATGAGGCCCAGAAACCGAACAGATTCCATAAAACTTAAAACTGTGTTCCTCAAGGTAAGGTGGGGCACTGGTAAAAGACTACTACTACGAGTAAAAAGTACACACCGGGTTTTCTTGGCAGAGAACGAAAACCGGTGTGCACTGACCATTCATCCAGCTTGTTCGGCGCAAGTTGCAGCTGCCGCTCAGCGCTTCTCAGGCTGGAAGATGTACAAAAAATTAAGAAGCCATTCATGTATTAGAAGTACCTCATGGGACTCCTTATAACGCTTGAGATACTGTTAATCGCAATAGCGAAGAGGGTAATGCTTAAAACTGATCCTTGAGGAACTCCGTCTTCCTGAATAAAAAGATCAGACACTTCACTACTGACTCGGTACCGGAAGCAACGACCAGATAAAAATTATTTTAAAAAATGGGGCAAGTTACCCCTAAAACCTTATTTGTGTAACTGTTTTAAAATAACATGCTGCCAGGTAGTATTGTAGGCATTTTCAACAATTAAAAAAACACCGACAAGGTGTTGGCTGCGGATAAACGCATCCTGTATTGCCGCCTCCAGCACGATCAGGTTGTCCAAGGTGGAACAGAACTTTGCGAATCCACACTGAAAGTGGCTCAGCAGATTGCGGGACTCAAAACACCAGATGAAGCGGCGATTGACCATCTTCTCCAGTGTCTTCCCCACATATCTTATCAGAGCAATATTAAGATAGCTACGTGGCAACAATTTGTCTTTCAAAGGTTTTAAAATAGGAATTAGTGTTGCTTCTTTCCACAGATCAGGGAAGTGTCCTCTAGTCCAGATATTGTTAAAAATATATAGAAGGTACTCTTTAGCATCCTTACTAAGATGCCTCAGCATCTGGTACTGGATCAGATCTGGCCCTGGAGCAGACTCGAGCTTCCAAGAAGTAAATGGGGTGTTGTATGCCTCTGTATCTGATTAATCGAAGCACAGCACATGCCTCCCGGCAGCAATCCTTTGTTGCTGGAACCGTGGATCAAAATTGGCAGAAGAGGTGATGGCAGAAGAGGTGATGGCAGAGAAATTCTGCACTATGCTTCATTCATCGGTAATTGTATTCAGTGATCCAGTAATCCAGACACTGGTGGGCAGGAGTACCTTCCAGATATACGGCGGATAGACTCCCATACTTTTGGCAATGTTGAGGAACCATTAATAGTTCACACAAAGTTCTGCCAGGATCCTTTTCTTGCTCTCCTTAATAACCCGACGCGCCTTATCTCTGGCAATATGGAATGCTGCCAGGTTGTTGGATGTTGGACACAACCTAAAACGACGCAACGCCCATCTGTGACCATGAACAGCAAAACGATATTCGTCATTCCACCAGGGGACAGGCATCCTTCGCAGCGTTCCGGAGCTGGAAACGTCAGCAGCCTGGTGAATCACTTCCGTAAAGTGATTCACCTTCTCTTCAACATTATGATACTCCTTGAGAGTAATGGAGTGGCAGTAAAGTTGCCAATTGGCTTTTCTGATGTTCCATTTGCGTCAGTTATTACTATCTCCACGTTCACACTCAACGTGCATCCAAATAGGGAAGTAGTCGCTTCCTTGAAGGTTGTGTTCCACTTCCCACTGCATGGAATCCGCAATTGAAGGAGAGCACAATGAATGATCATTGGCAGAGGACAAACTGGAAGCAGTGGTGAAATGGGTCATTTAACCTGTATTCAGGATACAAACTTCCTCTGGCTCCATTAATCTACCAATTACTCAGCCCCTGGGGCAATCAGTGTTCGAACCCCACAACGCACTGTGTGCATTGAAGTACCCTACGAGGAGGAATGGCCGAGTAAGCTGCAGCAAGACATTCGAGACATCATCATAATTGACAGGGGCATTAGGTGGTAGATAAATGGAGCATACGGTTGGTTTGATGTGACTGTGTATCCTCACTGCCACTGCTTGTAGGTTAGAGGTGAGAGCAACAGGTTCGGAGTGGACAGTGTTTCAGACAAACACAACCACTCCCCCCTTCGCTCGATCACCCTCGGTATCGTCCTTTCTGTATATGACATACCCTCTTAGCACTGGATCGTGTGTTGGCCTAAAATGTGTCACCCGTAAACAGAGAGACAATGGATTAGACCGTGCTAAGAGTTGTACTTCCTCTTTGTGAGCCTGAATACCGTTGATGTTCCACTGAATTATGGGAGCCATTATACCTATTTAACTTCACCCGCCCAGGTTCGGGTGGGTCCTCCGGTGGTGCCTGCTGAGGAAAAGGACCAGGTTCGTCCACCAGCATTCCTGCGTCCTCGTTTTCATAATCCAAAGATGGATCAGATTGTGAGAAGGCCTCAAAAACTTGTGGATCTCTTTTCCACCGAGGCCTTTGCCCCCTCCTCTCCCTGCCAGTTGAGGGTCTGGGAGGAAAAGAGTAAGGGAACTTCACAAACAAATTTCAAACCCCAAACATTTTGCACAGTTTGCCATCCACTGCTAGCGGCAGATGTTGCTGCCATTTGTTCTACTGCAGGTACTGCTTAGGGATTGCAATCCAGCAAAGCGGGATCCCGCATCATTAGACAGTCTAGCGGATCCCGCACAAAATTAAGCGGATCCGCAATCCGCAAAATCCAGCGGAAACGCGTGTCAGTCTGCGTGACTCGCTGCCCCACTCTGTCGGGTGTATTGCACTGTTTGCCTGTACCCTTGCCGTTGGCATTTGACTCATGTGAACAAGCGTTTGTTTTTGTCAACCTTCGTCATTCGTAAGTAAATAAATACGTATTCATCAAAACTTACGTTTGTTTCCAGTACACATTTCTGTAATTTGTGTTACGGTGCGTATTTAGTACGATTTTCTAACTATATATTTTTAAGTGTTGCACACGGTATCTGAACTACACTGTTACAGCTTTTTATTCACGGTTTCATTATTCCCATTTTCTGTATTTGGAGATAAAGTAATTGTGACAATTTCCTAATTTGCGGCTGAAAATTTGATTATTCATTGATATGAAACTAATGTTATCGTAATTTTAACGATCGCGTACCTATTTATTTAACAGCTAACAAAAGGCAATCGTATATCCTTTGACTTATTGCTTTTTTTGGCCGCTGCCTCAATGCGTTTCTTTGATGAAAGCCACCTGCTTACATGTGCCGCTCAGGCTTTCGATTAATCCCTCTTCTACTTGTTATTATTTCGACTAAAGGTAAAAAAAGTTATAATGAAATTTTCACGAGTGTATCGACGAATTGTGTTGTAGGAACACCATACTTCGACGGCTGCCTCCGCCGTCTTCCTCACGTGTGTAATTTCGTGTGTTTGCAATGAAATCCGGAGATACAACCTATGAGGACTTCACTGCAATGATTCGCCGAGAAAGTCTCCTTTCTTACTAAAAAATAATAATTTCCACTCTAAAAACGTCGTTACGCCACATAAGTAAATCTGAAATACTTGACAGTTTACGTGTTGTTTAGTAGTTTCTTTTAATAACATTGAATCAACTGTAATATCAATCAAGGAATCCGGAGATATAATAATGAATCAAGCAAAAAAAAGGCCAAGTCTCGTGCTTGTGCAGTGACAAAAAGTTATGAGATTTTGTTCTGAGCCAAGTCTATACTTAACAGAGTATATTCACTTCACTTTGTGAAATGGAATGCTTTTCTCGGTGTTATGGTACGTTTATTTAGAATTAAAACTCTCGTAACTTGACCATTAAGCAAACCATATTTTTAAACTTATGTGATGTATTGTAAGGCACATAATATGACCTAAGATTCAATATTTTCCATTTTTATTAAAAACAAAAATGTAAAACATCGAAATACACTCAAGACACGCTAAAAAATGTTAATGTCATTTTGCCAATCAAAATATTGTTAACTTTTATCATTTAACATTAAAATTATTTAATTATCATTTAATTTATTAACGTTTTAAGTAACTACATTTTAAATATATGCGTTAAAAAACTGTTTGTACCAATTCCGCACGGATCCCGCGGGATTGGCGCAAATCCCGCGTGGATCCCGCGGGATTGCAATCTTTAGTACTGCTGCTGCTGCTGTTGCAGTAGATCCTACAGTTGTAGGTTCTGCATTGGATGGCTGTGATTCTGCTGGTGGAGCCAGTAAACCTGCTGTATTTGTGGTCAGGGTTGCAGAAGTGTTGCTTCCAATGTCTGAGGTCTTCGGTGTTATGACCTTAATGGACACAGCACCACATTTGCATTAACATAAGCACGTTGTTCTTGTGCCCATGTCTGCAAATGGCGTCTGTGTAATAACACTTTCCTTCTTGACCAGAGTTGACAAGGTTTTTACAAAGGTAGTAGCAAAGACAGGTGGCACTAGCACCTTAAAACCTCTTCTTCATGTCGCCATATGATAGTCCTTCCTTGGTTTTAAACTCTTGTACCTTCTTCTCATCAAGGTACGATCGACACTCCCTGCTCCAGGCTGGATGAGACCTGGAGCATTTGACACACACCTGTGGGAGAGTACAACCACTTCCTGGCTCGTTTGCGGCCTTTCCACATTTCCTACAGGTGGGGTTGCCCTTACACGTCGCTGTCATATCCCTGAACCACTGGTACTTAAAACAGCGCATCAGTTCCGGGACATATGGATGGATATTAAGGTTTAAATAGCCAGCTTTGGGCAACATTGGAGTATCAAACGTCAGGATGAAGGTGGCTGTCGTCTCAAGACTGCCATCAACACTTCGCATGATCTGATAAACCTCGACCACATATTCTGTTGATCACTCCTTAAGGGATTCCTCTGTCTCTAAATCGATTAGGTCCCAGCAGGTGACAACGTCTGTACTCGCAGTTAGAGTTTTACGAAGTTCGCACATTACTGTGAACTTCCTGAGCTTCTTGGACTTAAGGAGAAGGGCAGTCTGCTTGTGGGTGGATGTTTCCTAAAGCAGAGTTCTGTTCCCCAACTTCTTCACTGATTTAAGAGTCCCAGCAAGACCCACTAAACCTTTCTGTATATAGAAGGGGGACACCTCCTCAAAGGATTCCTCCTTTCTTGACATAAAGCATTATCATAAAGGCATTATCTATGAGATAATCCTTTCTGTTACTTTCTATGCTCTCAAGAGGAGGGCTTTTGACCCTCGCCCACAACCCCAACCACTTTTTTGGGCGTTAGAGTGACATTTCCCCTGTGGCGTGCTCAAATCAACATAGGAGGAAAAAGAAGATTTTGGGTGATCCGAAATTTTGATCCCACGAGTTCGGAGGAACTAAAGGTCGAGCCACCAAGCCCAATATGACAGGGGTGCGGCAGGTTCCGCTGAGGTTGTACGCTAGTGGGTGGTTTGCCTCACAACCCATCCACCTCCTCGGCATGTTACTCACCTTGAGGTTGAGGGGTTTCTTATACAGGTTTGTACCATCCTCGCGATCTGGGCGGTTAAGCCAAGATCCCCGTTCTCCTATGTTACACCATCACGCCCTACGGTGGTCATTGAAGCATGATAGGAGTTTACGGTGAGGGAAACTTGCTGAGCTCACAAGTTTCCAGCTAGGGCACCGTGGGTTCGCCAAACTTGCGTACCAGGCCCCTGTGGGGGCCTTCATGACAACCAGGGTCCATGGCTTCATGGGTTCTGCGCCACATTTGAAGCCTACCACTGGCTCTTAGCAACTGGAATTGTGACTCTTCTGACAATTCAACCTTTTTACAGTCATCTAGGATCCAACTGTTATACGCATGAGCCCAGAAAAAGGTACTGCAGCTGATGGCGTTTTATTAGCACAGGCATTTGTAACCAGTCGTCTTCTGCCATACCCCATTATGACAAATTTTGCTGCCCTATCCATATGGACAAATCTGTCATACATTTCACAATGATTATTATTATCCTCCGAGCCCGTTTAACCTGTCTGTGAACACTGACACTTTGACACAGAAGTTGCTGGTCTGAGTTATTAAGTAGACATGGTCGGACACTGTTGTTCATAGTAGGGTGTAATGCCAAAATTACATATTCGTGGCACACTCTTGACATGATGGCTCAACAAATGTTGAATTCACAAACAATTAATGGAATGGAATGGAATGCTCCATGCCTCTAATTCCAACTACCATTAAGCATTTAAAGTCTGGTAATTCATGTTGTGCTGCCATAATCACTTCAGAAAACTTTATGCTACAGCATAAATAAAAGCCCCAAAACTACATGGCACATTTATAAATTTCTTCTGTGGTAATACCATCATGTGGGTAATTTCATCTTACTGTGCCATGACTTTTGGCACTTTAGTGTGTACCGATTAAAGTAGGTTCATGTTTATTTGTTCGTCATAACCATCCTGCTTTCATTTGTGGAAAATTACAAAGACGACATAAATACTAGTACACTATTAAAATTATACTTATACCATGATTTAAATTAAAACATAGTTAAAAATAATATTTCTGACTGCATAGATGACTATGTCTAATATTAAGTTTACTAGAAATATGAGTATAGTTTATTACTTTGTAATGAAGAGGAAAACGTTCAGAAGAAACAGCCAGCGGAAAAACTTGAAGTATGTTGCTACACCACTTCCAAAATGACCTTCAATAACCTTAAGGCTGCTATACCAAAGCTCTAGACTGTAGAGAATGTCCTTCAGAGCTGTAATAAACTGCAACATGTTTAAGATAAAAGAATTAAATTAATATAATACACATAAATTCACAATCTCCTATGAAAAATAGTGAAATTAAATTATCTGTCTTTCCAGTGCATGAGCTTTAATATAACAATCCATATTATGATGATCACAAACTTTTTTTGCCCCTTTCTGAGATGAAAAATTAATATTATCAATCATTTGACTATTTACCTAGAGATAAAATGTTCTAATGCACAGATGCAGGTAGATTAACTGCAGCTTGATGTATAAAAAATAATTCCATAGACTAAAAAAGCCATACAGATAAAAAAAATGTAAGACTTATGTCACTTGATCATATAAAACCAATACATATCAACTTTTATCACTTTAATAACTGATCTTTTTCTGACAAAAAAAGAATAAAAAAAAAATGAGAATGATAGAATAAGTCTTTCACTTTACTCTGTAAAGAACCAGATGTTTTAAAATAACCATTATATGGAATTAATAATCTAAGAAATGAAGAAGTCTACTTATGAACAGAACTTACAAGAATGTCATAAAAGTACTTTAGCTATTTTCAATAGCAGAACAAGCACCGATATAACACTCTCAAAGAACTTCCTAAGACTGTAATTATACAACCTACTACATTCTGTAAATTGAAGTTGGACAGCAGAAAACCACAAAGAAGGAAAACTGAAGCTTTTCAAATGTGATGCAGAGAATCATGTTCGAAATTAGTTCGATTGCAATGGAACACATGCCCTCTTGGCAATTTCCTCCCAAACCTAGTTTATGTCTACAGTATATATCTTCTTGCCATGTTGATTTTCCCCCCACTATGAACCACTGATCAACAGTCTGAGTCTCCAGTTAGCTACCAGCCAGCAGACATAAAAGGCGCTAAGTAGTGAAAAGGAATTGCAAAGAAAACATACAAGGAAATACAGGAATTATACAGTTTAGTGGGCCACTTCAAGGTCTTACCCCACAATCCATTTCACTTCTTACTCCTCAAAATTCATGTACACCTACCCTTTATGTCCTTCCCCAAATCCATAAGCCAGGCAATCCAGGACGCCCTATTGTTGCAGCTTACCGATCGCCAATTGAACACGCAGATCCACCTTGGTTGACCAATACCTACAACCTATAGTCTGTAAAGGACACACAACACATCCTCTTTCAACTTTATACTATACCCACACCTCTTCCTTCCAACTCTATCCTGGTAATGATTGATGTCACATCCTTGTACACAAAAAATCCACACTGGCATGGCCTCAGGGCCATGGAACATTTTCTGGAACAGCATCCTCCAACCAGGCTCCCTATGACATCTTTCCTCATCAAATTGGCCCTCCTGATACTCAACAATAATTACTTTTCTTTTTAAGGTAACATCTGTCACCAAACCTGTGGCACTGCCATGGGCATCCACATGGCCCCCTCTTATGCTAACCTGTTCATGGGCCATCTGGAACAGACATTTTTGGAGAAAGTCCCTCTCAAACTCCACACATGGCTTAGATTCATAGGTGATAATTTTATGATCTGGACGCCTTGTTAAAACAACCTTCTAAATTTCCTGAACCATCTTAATACCTTTAACATGCTGAAATTTACATGGATCTACTTCCACACCCCTGGCCGCATTCTTGGATTAGGACTTGTTCCTTGTCTCTCTCCAATGGCTACCTCAACTCCTCAGAGCACATCAAACCCATCAACCTTGAACAGTATCTTCATTTTGACAGTTGCCATACATATAATACCAAACCTTCCCTCTCCTCCAATTAATGTTCGGTGAGGTAGGTACCAAATCTGTCAACATCCTCTGGAGGTTTACTATCTTTTATATATGATAATTCAGGAAACTAATGAAATTCTCTTTTCAACAGATTGTAATGAAGTAGTTAAAGATTGTAAATAAATAATGCAAAATACTTTGGCAACTGGTAAAAGTTTTATTTTTTCTTGAATCTGCAAATTGACATAATTAAATTTCTTATTTTTTTAAGTTAATTTACTAAAAAAAGTGTCTTAGAATCAAACAAACATGCTGGCGCCCACCATGAAAGCAAGAATGCCCACAAGCGGGTGGTAGGGACCATGTTGACTATCACTGCCTTAGACAGAACACTCAGTTTTCAGAACAACTTGTATAAAACAGCTGCAAAAATCAGAACAAAGAATAATATCCTGCAGGAACTGTGCAGGATGAGTTGAAATTTCTCAGTCTCAACACTCTGTACTTCTGTGATTGGTCTGCTTCATGCTGAGTATTGTACTCCAGTTTGGTTGAACTGTGCCCATACAGGACTTGTCAACAGACAATTAAATCAGACCATGTGCGAGACAATCAGGTATACCCTAATGTCGTGTGTACCAATATTGAATAACATAGCACCACCAAGTCTGCAATGATAAAACACACTCACATAGGAATACAAAAACATTACAAGTTAAACCTCCTCTGCCATCCCTGCCATTAAAAAAAACAAACACACACACACACAGACTCCACTCTTGGCAAGCGCTAATGACTTTCATAATTAACCATTTCCCATGAGCTTGTCATATTGGTCTATCCAGTATGTTAACCCTCCATTTATGTCAAGAAATTATTATGTGTCTGCTGAAGACTATCATCGGTTTTTACAAGAACTGTCTGATGAAGAATCACTCAGGTCTGTCTACAATGCATCCGATATCATTGAATTAGAGTTCATTGAACATTCTGATCATTAAACTTACTCAGAAATTGTTGGAGATGTTCCTGATGCTCAAGTGTTCTTGTCTCCTAGTGTTTCTCTGACACACAATAACCTCATGATGTTGCAGTGGTTGACAGTGACAACAAAACAATTTACAAAAAGGTAAGAGGGGAGGTTATGAAAGAAGTAAGCAAAGTTCATATATCGAAGAAAAGGCCGTCATGAGCAAATCTGCAAACACCTGTAGTGAGACAGTATTAGCTAAGCTAAGCATAGAAAGAGTGGAGAGGCGATCATACATTTTGTGGATTTGAATGATATTGAGGATTAATTAAGCATTTTGGGAAGCATAAGATAGTTAGAGAAGTAAGTAGAATTAACTGTTGCTAAAGGCTATGTCGTTTTCATGAAGCATCGTTAAGTGCAGAGGCGTGCAGTGTAATAAAGTAATTGTTGAGTCAGTCTGAAGCTGGCCACCGCTGGAGACCGATGAAAAGTTATTGCGGCATGTGTAGTTGTAAAGTGAGCCATGCTTCCGTTATTTAAATATTAAATGGACAAAAAAGCAATATGATGCTGTCTGTTAATGATTTATTTTCAGGTCGGAACGCAGTACGTAAATTAGCTAGACTGAAGTGTAGTCAGAATCTGAAGTCGGAGGAGAAGAAGTACGATAAGCCTTATCCACGGTCAAAGGAAAAATTCTAATTAGTGGTGGTGGTGGATAAGAAGTTTGTGTTGTCTGAAAAAATCCAGAGTGAACTCTAAAGCGAACCGTGATATTATTTCTGAAACTAGTCGAACCTCCAAGCCTAACAGTCACATACACACCAGCATTATCAAACCAAGGACAAGCTACAAGAAATCACCACACACCTTTCATAAAAATTAATTGAAAACACTTTGTTTTCCAAAAACTGTGATGAACTTCCTGATTTCCAGCTGGTTATAAACAGTAAAATGATTAATGCTCTTGTAGAGTATACAAACATTTACCTAGAATGGTACAGAACCATGGATGAATCAAAAAAATCTCTACGAGTAGCACATGTGTCACAAAATAGTACAATTATTGGTCTTTTTAGAGATTTTATGCCAACTAGTATCCAAAAAATGTCCAAAATCAATCTTGATGGAGTGTGGCCAAAGGAAGGCATGAGAATTCAAATTTTGCAATGGGTCATTGGTCTCAAACAATTCAGAAACTTCTGTGTTGCATTCGGATTTTACAAAAAAAGGCACAAGGACAATGCAAAAAAACTGTTAAGTTAGCTACAGTGATAGAATTTTTTGACTTTTTCAATGAAAACTGATAAAAAGTTTATACACCCGATAACCAACTCATGATAGATGAAACATTAAAGCCTTTCTGTACGAGACAGTCGTTTATTCAATATATGCTGAGGAAGCCGTTTTTTCTTAAATTACTTTTTTAATTTATTTCGAATATGGTTCATAAACAAATTTAAAAAATAGGCAGAAATTGGAAGCAGAGGATGTAAAGGTGATATGGAGTACTCCATACACTGCCCATCTGAAATTGCACTGAATGCCAGCCCCTCTAATTGAGGGTTAAATTGAGTCTTGATACTTGCTATTTACCAGGGCAGAGAAAGTGTGATAGTGGTACCAGTCCGCAAAGGAGGGGTGACAAACAGGATCGAAAATTACACAGCAAATGTTATGACATCAGTGGTAGGTAAATTAATAGAGAGATTGATATGTTACATGATCAGAAAAATTGGTGTGGAACGCAAGTGGTTTTCAAGTCAACAACATGGCTTTAAACAACGATATTATATGAATCTCAGTTAGCAGGCTTTATGCAAGATATTTCGAATGAAGTGGAAAAGGGGTTCCAAAGGCTTTTGAGCCACAAAACGGTGCTAAATAAGGTAAAAACTATTCGAGTGGATGGTAAAATGATTTGCTGGGTAGAAGAATTTTTGAAAGGTAGAAAGCAAAATATTAGGGTAGGAAATACACTATAAAAAGAAGCAGAATTGAAAATGGGAGATTCAGAGGATAGTGTATTTGGATAATTATTGTTCGTTAATATATTGTATGACTGTGTTGGTGGTCAGAAGCTAGCTTTTTTGCAGATGACCTAGTACTATACAATTGGATAAATACTGTGAACAGCTGCAGGGTGATCTGTACACAATATTCAGCTGGGAAGGTCAACATTGGATGAAGATAAATGCAAAAAAGAGCAAGTTTATTAGGTGTGCAGATACAAAATTAAAGGTTGATCATGATTATAATTGCTTTCTAAAGACTATAAATGTAAATACCTTGGCATAACATATGATAACAAACTCAACTGGACAGTACACATTGCACAGGAATTAGAAAAGTTTCAAAATCCTTCACTTCGAGACAGTAATGACAGGATGTACCAGAGAAGTAAGGAAACTGGGTTTTAAAACTTTGATCAGACCATTTCTTGAATATGGTGGTGCCGGATGGTATCAAATATAGGAGTTGGAGGAGGTGCATACAAAAGCTGCTAGATTTGTCTCTGGAAATTACCACAGAATGCAATCAGTAACTGATATGATAAAGAAGCTGGAATGGGATTCGCTGGAAGACAGGTGGAGGGTGAAGAGAATTATGGGACTGTGCAAGGTGTATACTGTTGATGTGGTATAGAAAGATATTGGAAGAAAAATTAAGAGAAGAGCATGGAAGGGAAAATATGACCATGACCTGGCACTTGATTTCAGGAATAAGGGTGTGGGAAGATTTTCTTCAAAAGCTATGGGAGTGATGAATAATTTACCAAAAATGTTGACAGAATTTAAAGTTGAAATTTGTAGAGCACATAAGTAGGTGTATACAAGAAAGGGAAAAAATGGGTGTGTAGGGAAATTGCCATTAGAGCATACACTCCAATTCAATTAAGTTAAATTAAATTAATTAAACTATAATGTCATTATAAATGTTCATGGTCCAATCACATAAATGGACATGTTGTTTATTGTAGTAGTAAAGTAACTGGCCTCAATTATTTCTTAGATACTTCTTTCACATTTTTATATCCATTAATTCTTTCTACAGTACTAAATAAATGAGCCAAAAAATGAGAGAATCTTTACAATTAATCAAATCCAGTAACAGCTATAACTTAGCATTCTTCCTCCTCACCCACCAACCAGAAAGAGAGATAGCGAGAGGAGATAATACAATGCATATTTCACACAAACAGTAAAGAAAGTAATGATGTTAAGGTGACATATCAAACGTATTCATAATTTACCTTTGATGCCATTATACTGAATTTGTAACGAATCCTTTTAAAAAAACCTACAGTTCTCTGCTTTGATTTCTGACTAACAGATCGTACAAGCTTCTTTTTCACTGTCCTCTTCAGTGTTAGGGATTCTGGCATTTCCCTCAGAGTTTCACTGGAACATATATAAAAGAATTTTTAGAGAGATATACCAGTTAAAATACATTCCTAAAAGCTAGGTAACAAATAACATTTACATCTGAAAGGGAGTGTCCATAAACCACGTAGCTCCATTTTAGCCTCCTGTGAACCTCCCCCCATTTAGTCCGACGTGGCATTTGCCTCTACCCCCCCCCCCACCCCCTTTTGATTCCAGAAGTCATTCTGTACTGTTTTCTCTTGTCAGACTATTGTAAATTACATAAAGAGATAATTAGATCAAGGAAATAAATATTCACATGCCGTTGTGTGTTCTGTATCTCATTTTAATTGTGAAAAATGATATGAATGGAAAACTATGTGGCCTTACTCGGAACCTTGGATCAGAATAAATATGACTTTTTTTAAAATAATATAATAATAATTAGTTCAATATACCAAATGGCATTTGCTGAAATATGCAACCCTGTCCAGCTATCCACATAATAGACACATTGATGCCTTCAAAAACATTACATTTATCTTATCAAAAGCATATTTAAGTATATTCACTACATTGCATGTTATTTATCAGCAAACATTCTGCCGAGTTGGCAACTTGGTAAACATACAGTTTGCACTACACATTGTGTCGAGTTGTAAGATTAATATTAACAATTTTCATAGACATTTCAACTAGTCTGAATCTCAAGACATTGGACCATACTTCACTTTTATAAGATAATTCTAATGAGCTTGCACATAATGTCACAAACTTAAAGCTGGACAAATACAAGTCAAGAATCACTTATTGGGGCTCCATACTATAAAACCCTTAACAGATATCCAGAATGTGGTGTGTCAAAAGATAGTCTCTTAGTACAAAAATCAATACTCAACTTATTTTAAGATTAGGGAGCAGAGTCTACTCCATGACTCTCAATGTCTTGCCACATTATCACTTGGTCCACTAGTGCAGTCAATCAGTTTCAACAAAATGTATAATATGTATAGTAGGATACGAGGCAGACCTAATTAATAGCACTTTCAACAAAACAGAATTAATACATGGCTAAGTGTCCTAAAAATAACAATTGTTGCTTGTTTTGTTTGCAACTTAGAAACTATTTTAGACATAAGTGTTTTTAGTATTTGTTGTTTAAAGACAGGATATGGGTTGATTTGGGTGAAAATTTTCAAGTTTTTAGGTAATATAATTATTGCGATAGATCTGGTAACAAAGATGGACTAAAACTGACAAATTCCTTTGTTTTCAAGTAAAAATCGTTGAAAAAAAAATCTTGGTATTCCACTTTACAATTTTTAACTTCAAAAGACAGAATGGGGAGGGGGTGACACATTAGATCCCTCTATTTCTATGCAGATCCTCCAGAATAAAATTTCACAATTTTTAAAAACAACAGAGTCCTATTACAGACACACAAACAGCAAAGTTCTGTCACCGACAGGGTACAGAAACCTAGAAGTAGCAAATGCAGTTTAATTGTTTGCAATCATAATTTGAAGTTCAGTTTAGTTTAGAAGTAAAGGATAAATGATAAAATGAAGCCAATTCTTCTTGCAAATAAAATATAGGTTTCAATTTTTTTTTAAATATTAGTCAGATATTAATTATTGTTCTCTCTCAAATTAAAGATTCCATGCCTAGACTGTACACTACATTTAATTTGTAAAAAATGTTAGTATCAACCCACCCTGCTTACTTTCACATGAATTTTCTACATTTTATGTCATAATCATGTTTGGGGCAGTAAGTACTAAATTACAAGAAGCAATTACAAGCACTTACAAGTTGAAGAATTCATGAGTAAGAAAGCACAGAATTCTAAGAATACATTCTTGTATCTATAAAAATGACTATGAATTATTTTTCTGGGAATATTTTAAGCTATATGACTACACAAAATACTTTTACCACATACATGCGTAGCTGTTCTGAAAATGGATTATTCTCCATAAGAGTTTCATCTTTTTCCAATTCACCCACAATGTAGTCAGCATGATAGTCCAAATTTGATACTGCTGAATTGTAATGTTTCAGGATAGGGATTGTTTCATAAAACTCTGAAAAGAGAATTTAGCTATAAAATTAATTTAAAAGCCTAAGGCAAAGGACAAGTACTAAACATTTTGATTGACTGGTTTAATTTAAAGTATGTAACAACGTTAAATAAAAAATTAATTAAATATATCTTTAATAAAAAGATCTAGTGCTATAAGAAAAGATTAAGTCAGTATTAATTCTGTTCTCAATAGTAAAACCATTCTAAGAAATATTTATTGACAGTCCATATTTTTGTATTGTAACCATCATCATTGCAATGGAGCTTAAGACCCAGTAGAAATTTCCCTACACTCCTACTTACCTATAATATTGATTCCACTGTTTGAGGTAAATTGTTCAGCACCTCCTTTTTTCATTTATTTCAGTATTAATGTCTTTATCAGTTGGAAAAAATGAATCTTAACGGATCTAACAACAGGATAATATTCATATTCATACAAAACTTACCCAGCATGCATCCTTTTCCTTCTTGGCATTAGCCTTGCTTTTCATTTGTCTCATTTCCTGTAGTCTTCCAGAAGTGGAAGTGCTGGATATGCAATGTACTGTAGCTATACAAAGCAGACTAGAGTTATAGGTATCAACCTACTGGTGTTTTTATTATGTTTTCTCATGATACACCTGTAAAGACTCCACTGAAACTTATTTCACCATATAGCCAGCCTCTCTCTAATTCTCATGACTACTTATAATTCAAACAATCCAATAAAGTCAATCATTGCACCACACAAAAATCTAATGTACAATAATTTACAGCTCTATCTATAATAAATTTACTAATTAATCTGGCCTTCGGAACCAGTGATAGTTTCCCGTGTTTTAAAGTGAAGGAGGGAATAGGCATTCAGAGAATCATAAAGATGGTGCAGAAAATACCAAGGATTTGAAAGAGAATCACTGAAGTAAATGATCTGGAAGAACTAATATGGACTATAATGAAGACGGTAGGGGAACAATCAGAGTGGGGGGGCTTTTCAATGTAACATACATTATGTAAGTAGGAATGAGCAGACAATAAAATTAAAAACTGTTTACAAACCAATTATAATGGAGTCGAGTACATTAAAAATCAGAAACAGACCAATCCTGATACTATCTCACATCTTGTAACTGATAATATCTTCCATTACTTGGAATAATTATTTGGAGAGAATTGAGTTTCGTTGTACACCTGGGAACTTTAATAATGCATTACTACAGTTGCAGCTGACAACAATGAGTAACATCAGTTCATAAAAGAGGAGAGACATAATAGTCCTATATGGTTGAAAGCCACAGAACTATTAGCTTAACCTCAATGGTAAATGAGTTGATAGACACCTTGACACCCTCAGCCAGTGGTACATCTGACACGCTTATCTCTCCCCCCCCCCCTTTTTCCAATGCCGGCCAAAGACAAACGATACCTGGACAAAAGATAGCAGGTTTATAGGGGGGCACTGTATCACTCCCCATGTTTTTAATAGTTAATCCATATAGTTAATGGGGAGATAAGTGTAAAAACACTGCAGTAAATCAGAATGTTGGGTTTGATGTGACCCTCCTGCCTTCATCTGTAATGAATGATAGGTTTATTTTTAATTTCTTCTTTATTTTAATTGCCTGACAACATTTTCTCGTCATAATTAGCATAAGAGTTTGGAAGCAAAGACTTGGAGGGTCCCTAGGCCGGCAGTACATTTGACCCGCCTGCTTGTCTCCTCCCCCCTCCAATGCCAGCCAAATGTTTCATATGAAACTGACAAAAGATACCATGTTTTTAATAGTATGATCCATAGTTAATGGGGAAATTAATAAGTTTAAAAAAACTGCAGAAATTAGAATGTTCGGCTTGATGTGGCCCTCCTGACTTCATCTGTGACGAGTCATGGGTTTATTTTTAATTTCTTCCTTATCTTCATTGCCTAACTGCATTTTCTTTTCTGTCATAATTATCATAAGAGGTTCGAAGCAAAGACTTATGGTAAAAAATAGGGTATTAAAAAGGGGGAAGTAAAAACATGAATGCCATTAGAGTAATGGATTGGGACAATTGCTCTCCACTATTTGAATGCGTTATTCTGTTGTTGGTTTACAGTTGAGTGACATAATTTCATGTAGAGTACAGCAAGAGAGGGTTGTGTGGACCTAGAGGGGCAGGTCAGTTTAAATTCACGGCAAACGTCAAAGCCACTCAGCTTATTAGGTACAAAGATGTTAAAATAACACTTATGTATGTTTGCAAAGTAGAAAGGGCTTTGCTTACAGAAGACATAAAATGTAAATATCTTAGCATAACATTTGAAAACAAGCTTAGTTAGAAAAGACGTATTAACAAGGTGGTAAGAAAAAGTTTTTAAGTATGGCTTGTGTTGAAGAGTTTAATGAGGCGATATACAAGGAAAGAATGTAAGCTGTGGACTGATCTCATTGTCAGGTCATTGGATATGATGTGATGGAATGTGACCCACAGTAAGGTTATCAAATACAGAGGTGGAAGGGGATACCTTCATACATGTAGGAACTTCTTACCTCATGAAATGCAATAATACAACTTTTTTCCTCATTCAGGCACAAGAAAACATAGCAGAGGAAACATTTGGAACAAGGTTTACTTTGTATCTTTTTCATACTGCGTTATTTATATCTTCCTCAGTTTTCTACAATGAAGGCAAGTTTAAACCTCTGTTTTCAAAACTTACATCTCTTATTGTGGACTAATCTGATTTGGTGTGTTTGAATGCACCAGGACTTGGTAGAATTTCAGTAGATTTAGTTTTTTTGTTGCTGATATCTTGCATAGATATATCCCAATGATCTTCTGAAATCTTTTACAGAAGTTTCTTCAAATAGTTGGCAATTCACAATACAGGAATTAAAAATGTGATTTCAACAACTTGTAAGCACCTTAGAATTTGGGTAAATTCTTGTTTCCTCAGTTATAGAGCATAAGGGAGGGAGTAAGCTTTACAGTAAATATTGAATTTTTCAGTTTGTAACTGCAGGATAGGAGAGAAACATTTCATGCAGAAGCCGATACTGCAAGCTAACTCAAAAAATAAACTGATTTAAAAACAGTAAAGTCACTCAACACACAATACAAGCTCTAAATAAACAATTTATAATATTAAATTACTTTTAAACTAACCTGGAATAGGGTAACCCATTATTATCCAATTTGTAAACAACTGATTTTTGTTACGTGATAATTTCACTAATTCCCAACACTTTTGGAAGCAGTAAAGTAATTTTATAACAATAATAATCAAAAATAAAGTTAAATTCACTAAAATTACGTAGTTTCAGGCCGTGTAAATAGAATTAATAAAATTTTAAACACTCTGATAGACACACTTGCACTTTCAACATTTTTAATCACATGTTTTCGATAATTTCCCGAACTAAAAAGTAAATTTCCTGAAAGAACAAAAAATCTAGTATAACATATTAAAGTTTCAAAACATTCCATGCAGTAGAACAAATATTAAAATATTAAATATTAAACCAATTTCGTCATAAACCAAAACTTGGTAGTTTTCAAAATTAAACTGTAATCAAACCAGACCATTTCCGTAAACAAAACCACTATTAAAACACGTAGGAACACTCAAAGAAAATTCAGCCAATATCATTTTTTCGGTATAAACAACACTTGAATAATTATTAACTAGAAACAGTATTTTATGTTATGGAGTCTCGATAATTCCAAACCCGATTTTTATTAAATAGATAAGTTTGCTAATACACCACCGATATTAATAAAAATTACACTGAACATAATGACAGTAATTTTAACACCATAACTTATAATCTAGCAGGGACGACTAAAAAGTTAATCAAATCAAGATACATTTAGGGGTTTCATCAACTGCTTTTTGGAAACTAATTACCATTGCGCACACATACTTAATTCATTTACGAGAAAGTAAGTTATTTTAGAATTTTTGATAAATACTTTTTACAAACCTTAAAAGCCAGGCTACACACGATTAAATTTTGAACATAATCTATAATCACATCTTTTTAGACTATTTTTTGGTAAGCAGTAGAATACACTTATCATGCGGCTGGGGGTATATAGGTAGCGACTCAGGCAGTCTGGTTGTCTTTGGTTTCGTCTTTGGTCTTTACGTCTTTTGTCTTTATCCGGGAATGTTGTGCATAGTGGATCTGCGCTAGTATGTTTCGTCGGGTTGTTGTGTGTGTCGGTTAGACCAAGAGGATAGCTGGAAATGGTTGGGTTGAACTTTGAAAGGCAGCATGGTTGAATTACTGCCATGTTGACTTTTTCTCATCAGTGACTAATATTTGCATAGACTATGGACCGATAAATTTTCTAAAGGGGTTAGTCGGGAACTTCTTCCTCTTCATGACTTGTAATTTTTGGAAACGTTTAGTTCGATTGCCTACTCAACTGTAATTGCTATTTTTCAAAATGTGACTTTAATTAACTTCTAATTTTTCATCAAAGTGGAATTTTACGTGCTTTTGTAGTGAACAGTAACCTTTCCTCAGCTTTTGGTTTAAATAAGCTTTGTGGCGGCCGATAAGCTTTACAGTTGAATCATCCAGGCGGACACATGGTCATTTAAATTTATTAATGCAAATTCAGAAGAGCTTTCGACAAGTTAAAATTCAGTTAAGGTGACGAAACCTGATACTACACCCCTGGTATCAGCTCTTCTCCTCACAAACTCCCCAAATCAATCTGTGATACCATTTAGAAACACCGTCGACCAACATGTTACAAAGCTCTTGGCACATCAGTAGTATCGATCCCACCAATGATTGTATTGTAATGCTTGACAGCTCTTGTGTATGACTTTGATACATATTTTACTTTGGTTGTAATAACAGTTCCATCACTGCCATCAAAACAAAATACTAAATCCATTTCCAATAACCAATGTTTAGGTTTGAAAACATTATTTCAGGATTTGAAGTAACCAGGTCTACATTTGATACTGGCTGTTCTCTTTCATCATCAATTTCATCTAACAATAAATGCTGATCTGTGTTCAGATAAATTTCTAGAGCACTTTAATAATTTAATCGAAGCCTCGATATGTCAGTAATTGTTTATCATCAAAATTTTTATCGTCAGCTACCTCTACATCTAAATCTGTATCACAATCTAAAAGGTCTTCTACTAAAAGGGCTTCAATCGGGATCCAGTGCTTATAAATATTCATTTCAAAATGCCAGAAGCATTGTATTGTATATAACAAAAAAAAAAATTTACCAATACCATATATGAAGTTCCTGACAGTATTGCTACATCCTCAATGATTTTTTTAATGATAATTCGGAAAAGAAACTAGAAGTACATATCCTATACGTAGAATATGTATAGTTTAGTGTTCAAATTAACAGAACAATAATCAACACTTACCAAGTAAATCCTAATCTAAAAAAGCATCAGAATATAATTCTAATTACTCTTGTCAACAAACCAACAATTCTGAACTAAAAAGTTCATTGGTTGGCTGTTTTGGGCCATATTTAAAAATAAATGCTGTCATTAGCTGATCTAATACCTATAATAAAGGATCATCAGGTTGAATACTGTGGTAAAAAATCGCAGTGTCAAATTATTTGGCAATAAAGATTGCAGTACAATTTTGCACCACCAAATAGGAAAGGGTTAAATAAATTGAATTATCTCATAATCATACTAGCTGCCACTCTAAATTCAGATAGTTTTTTTTTTATGGTTTTACAGCTGTATGATGTCCATGCCATTAGATCTGTAAGAGGATTTGGAAAAAAATAAAAATAAAGAAAGAATTTAGCTATGGCGTTTTGGAGACACCTATTTATTGGAAATTTTCTTTACGTACTTAAGTAAGGATTTTTATTATTATTATTATGGTATTAGAACAGGATTAAACTTGATTGTTTGTACAAACCATTAATTTTTAAGTTTTTACGTGGTCTGTGAAGTGTGTTTAAAGAACTTGCACCAATGTTTTGTGATGGTAGTGAGGCAAGAACATCTTCTTGGTCCTGCGGCTGACCATAGTGCACATGGCGTGGTGTTGTTTGACTCCATCTCTTGTTAGTTTTAGAAAATTCATGCAATTTTATGTTGTGATCTCCCATTGTTTTGTATCTGAAACAATGATTTAAAAACTGATGACTAACATCAGAAACAATTGCTTGAAAACATATATTCCAAGAGATTGAGACAGCTATCAGATCTTAAAATAAATTTTGTGTTTGTATAGACTTGGGCAGAGAGTAGGGAAATTATTTAATTAAACTTCAATTAACTCATATGTAGCAGAGGTTAGTGCTACTATTCCGGATTATTGGTATACTAGTATAGTTATGGTCATTATCAGGAAAACAATAATTGTTGTGTGGGTATTCCGATTTAACTATCCTAGAGTCTGGTAGTTTAAAACGCTACTCCACTCAATCATAATCTACCAACTGTAATATTTTAATCCTTAATGGAGTATTATTCTTGCTACTTTAAAATTTGTTTGGAAGGTACTTGAAGTATTTGGGAAAAATTATGCCTGGAAAGTGTGGATGGAGCCTGTTGCAGGAACATAAAGAATGGTGTGGGGTGCAGTTGGTGTAAGAAGGAACTTCATTGGGTATGGAGTGGAGAGGGAATGTGGAAATAAATGAGGCTCTCCCATGGTTTTGTCCACTTTGCATTAGGGATGAAAGGATCTGGGGAAAAGATGTAATGATCAGAGAGTTGTGGGAAAGAGTCAGAACTCTTGAAGCTCGTCCTGTAGAGGCTTGGCCTATGGTGGCTAAGCCTGTAGAGATCTCGCCTGTGGAGGCTCAGTCTATGTTGGCAGAAAGTGGAGATGGTGGGTGTGGAGAAGAGGGTGAGACGGATGGTTGGGAGCTGATAACAAGTCATAGCGATGCAGTCAACAGCACGAAGAATTCAGACACTGCGGAAATTGTGGGGAAAAACAGGTTTGACCTGTTACCAGAGTCAGGAGGAGAGGATCCTCATGTAAATGTAGGAGTAGGTATGGTGCAGCAGGTTTTTAGGAATAGGGACGTGCAAGGAAACAATAACAAGAAAATGGTTCTGCTGCTACTTTAGGACAGGTAATAGCGTACACGGCTAGTCAAAATGATTGCACCAATTTCACAATTTTTCTTTTGGCTGATGCATTATAGGTACGATGATGGGGTTTACTGTTATATAACAAGTGGCTCTCCAAGTTTTGATTGCACTAAATGCAAGCTTCCCGCAGTGGCCGCTAGAACGCTAGAGAGCAAAAGGGCTGAGAGTGAGAAAGCATACGTTGTTCTTGAATTTCATTCGACTCAGTCTGTGTTAACTGTTCAGCGACACTTTAGAACAAAGTTCGGCAAGGATCCCCCGTATCCTAACACCATTTGGCGTTGGTATCAACAGTTTAAAGCCACGGGATACCTTTGTAAAGGTAAAACAATGGGTCGCCCTACTGTTTCTGAAAAAAATTTTGAATGTGTGCGCGCCAGTTACCTTCGCAGCCTACAGAAGTCTACTCCTCGAGCAAGCAGGGCATTAGGTATTCCACAGAAGACCGTTTGGAGAATCCTACGGAAGTGACTGAGTATGAAGCCTTGCAGGTTACAGTTGCAGCAAGCACTGTCGCACAACGATGAAGTGAGTCGTTTTCAATCCTGTGCCCAATGTCTAGAACAAGACAAAACATTCACAGAAAAACTTGGGTTTGTGATGAGGCAATTTACATATGAGTGGAAAAGTTAACAGACACAATGTGCACATTTGGGGGACCGAAAACCCCCATGCTTATGTGCAGCACATTCGTGATTCTCCCAATGTGAACTTGTTTTGCACAAACTCACGAAAGAAACTTTATGAGCCTTTTTTCTTTAATGATGTGATGATCACAGGGAAAATCTATCTGCAAATGTTGCAGAATTGGCTCATGCCACTACTGGAAGCTGACAGTGAAGATTTCATTTTCCAGCAGGACGGTGCTCCACCGGATTTTTCTCTAGTTGTCCTTAATTTCCTAAACACAAGGATTCCAAACAGATGGATTGGTCGTGCTGGGGATGCTGATTGTCATGGCCTCCTCGTTCCCCTGACCTAACCCCCTGCGACTTCTTTGTTTGGGGTTTCATAAAAGACACAGTGTTCGTGCCACCAGTACCAGTTGTCCTGCCAGACCTACGATTTTGCATCGCCAATGCATTTGCTCTCATTGACAGAGATATGTTGCATCGGGTATGGAAAGAACTCGATTATAGACTTGATGTGTGCAGAGTCACTAAAGGTGCACATATTAAGCATCTGTAGACACTCAAAAAAACTTTCACAGTTTGTTTATATAGCTGTGTAATCTTGTAAGTATATGTCAAACAATAAATCTGTAATAATTTTATGAAATCACTGCAATCATTTTGACCAGCCCTTCACTTTTTAGGGAGTTTCACCTAGGAGGATAGGGTTGTGATAGTGGGAGGTATGAGAAACAGGATTGATAGAAATGCTAATTATAAGAGAGTGACCTGAAGAAAAAGTAGGAGGAGGCACAGCACACTAGGGTGGAGCTAATGCAAGTCCTAAGTCGCCATGACCAGCTGCAATTGAACCATGCTATGAGGCGGGTAAATGTGGAAACTGAGGTGCTGCTTGGGATCGGCACTAGTTCTATCATGGGGGTTGTGACTGTGGAGACTATTTTTAGGTGGGGTTTCATTAGGCATGGCCTACATCTAAATAGGAGGGGCAAGGTAATACTTTCTGAATTGTTAGCTAAGACTGTAAGGGAGCCCACTTTCAGTGATGATGGGGTTAGGACCTTGCCTTTTTTTAGATTAGGGACTGCTGGTGAGGGGATAAAAATAGATAATCAAAAGGCTACTGAGTGTAGATCCACAGTTAGAAAAATCTTTAATGCTAGATGAAGCTTTTGAAACAATAACAGAGGGGGGCAGATCTGGGAAGACAAATGTTAAGTGCTTAAAATATCACAAATCCAGAGATAATAGTGTTATTGGTAAACTGTAGAAGTATAATGAACAAAGTAATGGAGTTTGCAAACCTAATAAGAGATACACGAACCTCAAATAGTTATAGGTATTCTACCTGATTAAAAGAAGGAGTACTAGACAATGAGGTTTTCCCCAATGGTTACAGAGTACCGCAGAGATAGGGGAGCAATTGGGAAAGGGGTATTTATACTGGTTAACAAAGACTACTACAGATCACTGGTAAACAGAGATCATGACCATGACTTGGGGTAGACTTCTGGACAAATAAAAAAGAAAAAGTCAGGGTGTTGGCTGCATACCATAGTCGCAGAATGAATGATAAATATGAGGCTCTTGGGAAACTAAATTCATATTCAAAAGTGAGCATAGAATGATCATTATTGGTGGGGATTTAAACTTACCAGGTGTCAACTGGATACCAAATAAGATAAATAACACTAAGGGACTGAGATTTGCAATTCCCTTAATAAGAGAAGGAGGCTTTATGTAAATGGTTGAGCAGGAAACAGGGGAACGAAACTTGTTGAATATCTTCCTAATAAAGGCCGATAAGCTTGTCGGGTGTCAAATAACTGAAGGAATAAGTGATCACAATGCAGTTCTAATGGACATAAGGGGATTCAGTAAACCAGTGACCAGAATTGTAGGAAGAAATAGATACAATTATATAAAGGCACAAATTTTGGAACTGAAAAGATATTTCCGGGTTAATTTTATTAAATGGAAGAATGGCACAAGTACAGTGGAGACGAAGTGAGAAGAATTCAAGGAAACAATGAAAAATTCCAAAGAAATATTTATTCCAAAACAGAAAATAAAGAGAAATAAAGAACCTACATACTATAACAGGGAGTTGAGGAGGTTAAATAAGTTGGTGAGACAGGAACATAACAGGGTTAAGAAACAGCAAGGTAGTAGGGAATTCTTGAAACAACTAAACAAGGAATTAATAATGTCAAAGAAACTGGCCAAGGATAAGTTTATCAAGAATATTACTGATGCAGTGGGACCACTGACTGAGCATCTAGAAATTTCTATGGCTATATCAGAAAAATGAGGGGAGGAGAGGGTGTTGAGACAATTATAGATAAAGATGGAGAAGAAGTAACTGAGGATTTAAAAATGGTAGAGTTATTAAGTAACTGATTCAGAGAGGACGTTAGGGACAATAATTCAGGAATGGTAGGGATTATATCAAAAAAACGAGCCGATCCGCACATCTGGAAGTGAGCAGATTAGAAAATTTGAAATTAAATATGAAGATATCATTACGAAACTAAGGAATCTAAAATGCGTAAAGTGCCCAGTGTGGATAATATTACTACAGATGTCTTAAAGATAGCAGGATGTGAGTGTACCATATCTTCAAACATTATTTAAATTGAGTCTGGGTACTTGTTGTTTACCAGATGACTGGAAAAGTGCAATAGTACTACCGATCCATAAAGAAGGGGTGACAAACAGGGTTGAAAACTATAGGCCAAGCAGTTTGACATCAGTGGCAGGTAAATTAATGGAGATATTAATATGCAACCATATCCGATGTGTCTGAAGAACATAAGTGGTTTACAAGTCAGCAAAATGGTTTTATATGAGGATATTCGTGCAAATCTCAGGTGGTAGGCTACCAGTACATCCAACATATTTCTGATGAAATTGACAGGGGAGGTCAAGTTAATAGTGTAGCATTGAATCTTTCAAAGGCTTTTGACAGAGTTAGCCATAAAATGGTGCTAAATAAGGTAAACACTATATGAAAGGACAGATAAAATGCACCCAACACTCACCAAAGTTGAAGGGAGAAGGGCAGCAGCAAAACAAACACAAAAAATACAATATTTTGGGTTAAAATTATATGTCAAGTTAACAGAAGTAAGTGGCTGAGCTCACGCAATATCTGCATTCGATGCAGCAACTCGTAGAATGAAATTAACCATCAGAGGAGGTGGCGGGAGCAACGATAATATAACCACAAGTATAAATCACAAGAAAGATTAAAATGGGAAATAATAATAATAATTGAAAAAATAATAGTAATAAAAATATAATCTATATATATATAAAAATGAATGTATGTGTGTTTGTTTGTTTGTTCTTCATACAAATCCACAGTTTTCATCTGATCTCGATGAAACTTTGCACACTTATCCTTTGATACAAGGAGAAGAATACTGTTTACATTTGGTTGAAAAATTATCTGAATAAATTATACATGTTGTGTTATAATTTCGAAATATTACTGAACAACGACAGACAGACGCGTTAGATATGGAGGTCTCTGTACTGTTTTTGAGAGTAGTGGTCAGTTAGCTCAGTGGTTAAAGCGCTTGATTACTAATGTTTGGGTCGTGGTCTCGGTTTCAAATCCACGTGGAGACTAAGATTTTTAAAAATTGTTTTTGATCGTAAGAGTCACGCCTGGGCCGTCGGTTATTCGGATTGAATGTTAAACTGTAGATATCACAAAGTTAGTGGTCCAATGCGAGGCAATTCGTAGGTAGTTTTACAATGCTGTAGATGTACACTTTTTTACGTTATATTAATCACTCAGGGGTGATTCGCAGTCAGTGTGTGCGTGATCTGCAGTAATATATATATATATATATATATATATATATATATAAAGATGAATGTATGTATGTTTGTTTGTTTGTCAGTTGGTTTGTTTGTTCTTCATACAAATCCACAGTTTTCATCCGATCTCGAAGAAACTTTGCACACTTATCCTTTGAAACAAGGAGACAAATACTGTCTACATTTGGTTGAAAAATTATCTGTATAAATAATACATATTGTCTTATAATTTCGAAATATTACTGAACGGCAATAGACAGACACATTGGATATGGAGGTCTCTGTACGGTTTTTCCGTGTAGCGCACTTGATTACTAATGTTTGGGTTGTGGTCTCTGGTTTAAATCCCCGTGGAGACTAAGATTTTTAAAAATTGTTTTGACCGTAAGAGTCACGCCTGGGCAGTCGGTTATTCGGATTGAATATTAAACTGTAGATATCACAAAGTTAGGGGTGTAATCCAAGGCAAATCGTAGGTAGTCTTGCAATGTTGTAGGTGTATACGTTTTTACATTATATTGATCCATAAGGGTTGATTTGTTGTCAGTGTGAGTGTGATCTGCAGTAGTAATACTATATATGCGGAAGTAAGTCTCTGTCTTATGTTACGTTTTGACAACTAGATACCTATATCGATATTGACTGAATTTGACAAGAAAATCTGTAGGGAGGGAACAGGACATTTTTTTTTTTTTTTGTATGATTAACATTTGTCGTCACGAAAATTTGAGAACTTATCGAATAGTGACGGAGAGACGGATGTGTGTGTTAGTCTGTAATGTTAGGTCGCTTGCTCAAATTATGCTTCTCGCGCATTATGTTAGTATATAATTTGTTAATAAATTTCGTTTAGAGAACAAAACATATTATTTAGTATAGATGTCGATTTTCTCCCTCTTATCACTTTGTTTAATGTTTGTTAAATGTTTTTGGTACCAGTTTATTTTGCTTTCTTTTTTGACATGACTTATGGGCGTAAACTGGCCTAAGTTGTAGATCTAGCAGAGCATGAGCAGCTTAAGTTATTAAACCCAAGAATCGGATGCTCATGCTGAAGAAAGGTACAAGCTGAAATAAAGACCTCCCCCCCCCCCCCACACACACACACCCTCACATTCATTTGTTTTTAAATCTGTGGGAAATTGATTCTCTTCAAGAGACAGGTTCGACGGTAGAATGATATAGTGATGAGTTTCCAGTCATATTATGCCGACTCGGTGTTGTTTGGGAGCAACCCTTCGCTACTAACAACTTTTTATAATCAATTCTGGCAAAGAAATTCCTTAATCCACGAGTTGCAGGTATCAGCTAGTAAATAAATAAATTGAAAACTTTTGAAATAAGGTCTATAAATATATATGAATCTATTGTGCTGGCCAGTGAGGGGTGTACAGGGTGAGGATGTAAGATCATCATCATCATCTAGGACAGTTTCCAGCCACCAGGCTGGTCTGCTGGAAACAAAATCCACGCTAGCGCTTCCTGTCTAACCACCATCTCTCTTTTTCCACTGTTGCCCAGTTTCCTCCTCTTTCCGCCACACAATTATAACGCCTTTAATCCATCTGTCCCCCAGTCTTCCTCTAGCCCTCTTCCCTTTCAGTTCCATGTCCAGCATCATCCTTGGTAGCTTCTCCTCTCCCATTCTCTTTACAGGATGGAAGATATTAATGGAAACTAAGGCCTGGGGGATGTCTAGTCTGCAGGATGTGTTGATATGCCACGAGGCAAACGCATCTGCTCTGATCACAAATCCTTTACTCTATACTCCAACAAGCTGATCCGGACACTCATAAACCACAATTATCCTCCAGAACTAGTTCAAAAACAGCTATCAAGAGTCAGGAACTGTCCACCACACTGACAGAAAACAACCAAAAACCAACCAGAACCCTGTTTTTCAGACCCAGTTTTTCACTGGCCTGGAATCATTAAACAAAATTCTTCATTTGGGCTATGATTTTCCTGAAATGTGCCACATTCTTCCCACTGTCCTTCCAACCACTTCCTGTGTTGCCTTCAGCAGACTGCCTAATTTTAAAAAAAAACATATTTGTACATAAATATCAACCCTCTGATACTCCTAAACCATCGTTTGGATCCTTCCCTTATAAGAGACCCCATTGCAAAATTTGCAGCAAGCACACACCTACCACTACCTATTGCAACCCTACTACTGGTGAAACCTACTCCATAATAGGTCATGCCACTTGTACAGCCACCCATCTCATATACCAGCTTACCTGCCTCCACTGTCAAAGTTCCTACGTTGGCCTTACCTCAAATTCATTATCCATCAGAATGAATGGTCACAGACAAACAGTTTACTCCCAAAACATGGACCTCCCTGTTGCTCACCATGCCAGTATTCACAACACCTGAGACCATAATAACTGCTTCACAATCAGAGCCATTAGAGTACTTCCAGACACTACCCTCCCAATCTGAACTCCGCAGTGGGAATTGGCATATCAACACATCCTGCAGACTAGACGTCCCCCAGGTCTTAATTTCTTTTAATATCTTCCATCCTCACCCTGTACATCCATCACTGGTGAGCACAATAGATTCATATATATTTATAGACCTTATTTCAAAAGTTTTTTTATTATATTTTTTTATTACTAATTATTTTTTCAATGATTATTATTATTATTTTTTCCAATTTTAATCTTTCTTGAGATTTATACTTGCAGTTATATTATTGTTGCTCCCCCCACCACCTCCGACAGTCAATTTCATTCTGTGATTCGCTGCATCGAACACAGGGCTTGCGCGAGCTCAGCAATTTACTTCTGTTAATTTGACAAAGGGTTTTAACCCAAAATATTGTATTTTTTGTGTTGCTGCTGCCCTCCTCTCTTGAACTTTGGTGAGTGTTTGGTATATTTTATCTGTCCTTTCCATATAACTATTGGCTCGCGGCAGTTCTTTCCTTTCATTGTTACCTGTAATAACTATAAGACTTGATAAAAAAAAAGTGATTTGCTGGGTAGAAGAATTTCTAAAAGGTAGAAAGCAAAAAGTTAGGGCAGGAAACGCAGTATAAAAAGAAGTGGGAGTGAATATGGGAGTTCCACAGAGTACTGTATTGGGACCATTGGTATTCGTATTTCTAATGAATGATTATGTTAATGGTTTACTGTCAGAAGTTAGATTGTTTCAGATGAAATAATGTTATATAAAAGGACCAAAAAAAGGTAGAAGACTGTAAACAGCTGCAGGATGACCTAGATAGGATAGCTAGCTGGGCGAGTCAATATTGGATGAAAAATGTAAAGAGGAGCCAGCTTATTAGGTACACAGATAAAAAGCTAAAGACTGCTGCTTATTGAAGACTCAAAATATAAATAACTCGGCATATCATTTGATAACAGACTTAATTGGGCAGGAAACATTGGACAGGTTAGTAGGGAAAGGCTTTTGAATACTTAGGCCATTATCCTTAGCTGTTATATTAAAGCTGGATTTATTACCCATCTCGTGCAGCTAACAAGTGAAAATTTCGTTTATGGCATACACAAAATGCGGGTACCACAACCATATTCAGTCAATGGGCTGTTCAATGTTTTGTAACCCAATTCCCTAACTTCCTAAGTACATCCCCTCATCAAAATTCTGCAGCTGTCAAAACTACATGCCAAATGGTGTCAATATCTGTAACGATTCTGTATTTCTTTATTTTGTATGGCACAAGTATAGAAAGATAATAACTGTACTGAATTACAATAGATGAATAAGACATACATATTTCTACAGACTGATGTCCAGAGATTGCAGCCATTCAAGTGCGTCTTGGTTACTGCTGGATTGTATCAATGAATCTCCTAAGAGGATATTCCATGGCGATATGATGGATAGTTTGCTGGTGGTTACTGCCCTCACAATAAGAATTCTCTATTATTCCCCACTTGTGCATCCTGTAGTTGCATTACAATGGCCAGTTCTCACATGGTTCAGTGTAGTCCAGGTTTCAAAGGTATGGTGAATATGGGAGGCTACCTTGTAGGGTCCTGGATTAGTGCTTGTTTGTCAGGATAGGAATTGGTCCATTCAGTGGACTATGCTTCATTTATGTTGAAGTGGTTTTGACCCACATCACAACAACTTTCATGTTGGATACCTTGATTTTAATATATTTTAAGTTCGATTTGTGCAGTCCCGATGTATTGAAATTTGTGATTGATTTAAATATTTCTGTCATTCCTTTTCTCAAACCACTTTTTTTCAGAGTTTTAGTGGGTGGATGTTAGAAAGCACAAGCAGCCATTCTGTAGGTGTAGATTTTACAGTTACACATACTGTTCTCATTGTATTGTTTAGCTGAATGTATATCTTTTTTGTGTGACTGCTAGTTACCCAAACGGGACTGCAGTATTCAGCAGATGAGTATACTAGGGCAAGAGCTGATGTTCTGAGAGGTGTTGCATGTGCTCCCCAACCAGTTTCCAAAAGTTTATGAAGGATATTATTTTGGATTTTTCTGTTTTATGGATATGTTCTTTGTATGTCAGTGACTGGTCCAGAACCACACCTAAATACTTTGGGTGAGTATTTTACTTTAGTAATTGGTCCTTGATATTTATTTGAGACCTACAGTGGGCTTCTCTAATGTTCAGGTGAAAAGAGCTAACCACTGTCTTATTTACATTCAGTTTTAGATGCCATGTGCTGAAGTATTCATTCAGTTTGTAAAGGTCATTCATAAGAATTTCTTCAGATGTTTTGAAGTCACTAAATTGTGCTGTCATGGCTATGTCATTAGTGTATATAAACTTCCTACAAGCAGTGGATGGTAAATCTACAGTGTAAATGTTGAAAAATACAAGACTGATCCTTATGGTAGCCTGTTCTCTAATCTGTAGGATTTGTTTTTATTTCCTCATTAAACTGTATAACATGTTTTGTTATATCAGAGAGGCCATCATCTTGCATCGGATAATCCTCAGGAGTTTCAGGATTATTTCCTTTCTCCAACTTGTGCATATGCCACCGTCAAATCAACAAACAATGCCAAGGTGTTCTTCTGATTCTGGAATCCTTTTTTGATGTTGTTGGTCAGCAACTTTGATTTGGTCAAAACCCTACCTGCTCCATTGGTATACAGTCAAGAATTTTTTCTGAAATCCCGTTGTGAAAGACTCTCTACTGTAGTTTGTAGCATGAACTCAGAAGGGCTATTTGTCTATAATCTTCTGGGCTGTAACCAGTTGTGCCTGGTTTCAATATAGTTGTTACTGTGCTTCTTTTAAGGTTTGAGACTTGCAGGATATTGCTGAAAAATTTGGCAATCCGGTCTAATGTTCATGGATAAAAATGTTTTAGAAATTCTTGGTATATTCCATCTATTCCAAAGCCCTACATATTTAGTTTCTACCAGTGCCATCAAAATCTCCGAGACTGTGAAATCTGGTGCAAAGGGAAATGTCCTATCAGCTTGAAGTAATCCAAGTTTCGGTTCATTTCACATTTCCTTAAACTTGTTGCTTATGGTATAAGCTGTGTTCTGGATATGTTAAAAATTATCTGTGCTATTTGATCTGCTTATATCTTCGAGCTCTTGCTAACGGTATCTGCAGTGTTACTTCCTAGTTTGTACAGGAGTGACCAGCTTTTCTGCTTGAACATTGGAAAGTGACATTTTGCATCAGTTCTGCCCATTTCTCTTTCCTTGTTAAGTCTAGAGTATGTAAGAGTTCATTTGCAATCTCCACATCATTACCAAGATTGCATTTCTACATCTACATATATAATCTGCAATTCACAAAGTTGTGGGTGGCAGAGGGTGCTCAGCACCAAAGCTAATCTCTTTGCTGTGCATTCCAATCCCTAATGGTACAAGGGAAAAAAGAATTCATATAAGAATCAGTCCGGCACCTTATTTCTCTAATTTTATCTTTCCTGTCCTTCCGACTCAAATAGGTTGGTGGAAGAAGTATTTCACTACACTCAAAAGTGAAAGTTGGAGTACGCATGTTTTCCAATAAGTTTAAATGAAACGTGTGTCGTCTATCTACCAGAGACTCCCAACCTAATCTACTAATCAGTTCTGTGACGCTTTCATAAGGACTGTAGCAAGCGGTCACGAATCGAGCGGCTCTTCTCTGTACTTTCTCTATACTTTCGATCAATCCCTTACGAAACGGGTCCCAAATGGCACAACAATAATCAAAATGTGGACGCACAAGAGATTTGTACGCTATCTCCTTTGTTTGTTCATTACAATTTTTCAAGATTCGACCTATGAATTGCAGCCTAGAATTTGCTCTACCTACTAACGAATTAATGTGTATGTCCCATTTCATGTTCCTTTGTACTGTTACTCCCAAATATTTCATAGAATCGACCATATCAATAACTGTATTGTTTAACTCGTATTTCTGAACAATCAGATTCTTTTTGTTAGTTATGCTCATTGTCTTGCACTTTTTACAATTTAGAGTAAATTGCCACTCAGCGCACCAAGCCAAAATAACATCCAGATCGTGCTGAATTTCTAAGCAATCGGCTAAAGTTCTTACTTCCCTATAAATAACCGCATCATCAGCAAACAATCTAAAAAGGCTTTTCACTTTGTCTCCGAGATCGTTTATATAAATTAAGAAAAGAAGTGGTCCTATTACACTTCCTTGAGGTACACCTGATGTAACATCTAGATTAGAAGAACTTTCTCCTTCAACTACAACATACTGCGACCGACCAGTTAGAAAATCCTTTATCCATTCACAAAGCTGATCTGATATACCGTACGCTCGAAGCTTCACTAAAAGGCGGTTGTGTGGCACAGAGTCAAAGGCTTTCTGGAAATCTAAAAAAATTGCATCTACTTGTGAACCTGTATCGATAACTTTCATTACGTCGTGTGTAAATAGGGCCAGCTGTGTTTCACATGATCTTTTCTTCCGAAATCCGTGTTGATTTGTTGTAAGCAAATTATTATCATCTAGAAAATTCATAATGTTTGAGCATATAATATGCTCCATAACTCTACTACAAACAGATGTTATAGATAAGGGACGATAGTTCCCAGGATCACTTCGATCACCTTTTTTGAAAATCGGAGTTACTTGAGCGATTTTCCAGTCTGAAGGTACTTTTCGCTCTTTTAATGATTTACTGAATATATCAGACAGAAATGGCCCGATTTCCGCCGCATACTCTGAAAATACTCTTACTGGAATTCCATCTGGGCCCGGTGCTTTCCCACACTTCAGGAGCTCTAATTGCTTAACGATACCTGCAGTATCTATTCGTAATGATTCCATCACCGACTCGCCACGGCGTGGGAAAACGGGAATACTATCCTTATGTTCATTTGTAAATAAATTTTTGAATACAGTATTTAGTACGTTAGCTTTATCGCGGCTTTCATTAACCTCGGAACCTTCACAAATTAGTGCTGGAATATTGCTGTTGGTACAATTAACTTTTCGTACATACGACCAAAATTTCTTTGGGTTTTCTGTGAGACTCTTAGAGAGAGAGTTGGAGTGAAAATCGTTAAAGGCCTCGCACATTACATTCTTAATACGTCCTCTTAAATCAGCTAAGGTTTCTAAATCGCTGCGACATCCCTTCCTTCTTGAGCGTGCATGTATTTTCCTTTGTTTTTTGAGTATTCTTTTGACTTTGCATGTGTAGCACGGTGGATCATTCTCCCCCTTTATTGTCCGCTTTGGTATATGTATTTCCATTCCTTCCCTGACTATATGTATAAAACGATGCCACATCTCTTCAACGGTGTCCTTTGTTGACTTGAAGTTATGGTATTTATTCCTCAGGTAGGTTCTAAAACACTCCTTTGAGGCCTTACTGAATCTGTATACAATCCGCCCTTTTTTCCTTTTTCGCTCGGTCATTAATTTGATAGTTGCAATTACCGCTTTGTGATCGCTTATTCCTGTGGTCGTTGAAATGTCGGTGAATAATTCTGGCCTGTTGGTAACCAGCAAGTTAAAATGTTTTCGCTACCGTTATGACACCGCGTAGGTTCATTAACTAGCTGCTCGAGATGATTATCTGACAACAGCCCAAGAATTACTTCAGAAGCTGCTTTATCCTTGTTACCTGTGATGTGAATGTAATTACGCCAGTCAATATAAGGCAGATTGAAGTCGCTTCCTAGAATCATAGCATGTTCTTTAAAACCTGTAGAGCTCAACACATTTCAGGCTCCAGCCGAGAATATATTCTATATCCTTCAGGAATGTGCTTTTTTTGCCATAGCACAAAGCGGTCTTGAGACATGCTATCAAACAAAACGGTGTTTGCAGGGGTTTTACCTTTCAAGATTCATCATACTATGACCCTGCCTGGTACCTTATAAGTTTCAAACAGCTGCAAAACAATTGATTTAATCCCAATAGTTAAAGGTATATTAAACAACATTGCACTGAGTTAAAGGTATGTCCAGAAAAAGATAAGATTGTAGACTTCTTGACAATTTAAAAGTTTTTATATTTTAGAGAGAGTTCCTACATAGTTGACAGCATCAGAAATTTTGGAAAACACATTGAATTTCAGATCTGAAAATATAATTATTGCATTTTTTTTTTACTTATGCCTTTATGCCTCATCAACGTTGCGGTAATTAGAGGTGGGATGGGACTAAGGTCAAGGAACTGGAAAGAATTCAGCCATGGCCTTTTGAAGGAAGCATCCTGGCATTTGGAGTGATTTGTGGAAACCATGGAAAAACCTGATGGGGATTCGAACCGCTGTCCTCCTGAATGCGAGGCCAGAGCGTTAACCACTCACCCACCATGCTTGGTAAATGATTGCAAATTAGGTACATTCACGGTAAGCAAACTTCCTCCGTACTGATGAAATTTGCTAGTCCATACTGAAGGAAGTTCTGGTTTGCACCAGCAGGATGCAACTACTTAAAAATTTCCCACACTACATTGCACCACCCAAGACATGCATCCTCTCCATTCAACTTTCAGCAAACAACTGTGCTTTTCCCCTTGTTTCCAGCCCATTTTGATTGTGATGACGTCAAAATAACCTTTATTCAGACAAAGAGGATCCTTATTTTTGCTCAATCACACTGAAATTTTTATAGGTTGTAGCACGCAATTAATATGTTATTTTATCTTATGAGAACTTTTCTCTTAAGGTGGTGTTCATTAATTACGTGAGGTGTTTTTCTGGAATCTTTAAAATGTATGTAGTAATTTTATCTACAATAGTCCCTTTACACTTTTTATTAGTTTTATTAGTTCCTTCATATCTCCCTCAGGATGAATTTCAAACTATTTAGTCTACTCATTTCTACTTGTGTGGACAAGCTCCTCCATTGTTATACTCCCATTTCTGAATCATAATTTCATTAAGGTTTCATCATACCACTTACTCAATATCTTTGCCATTTTAAAATCTTCAGTAATTTCTTCTTCATTCTTATCTACACTTCTGCTGAATTGCCAAAATACTTAAAGAAAAATATGTATTTTTATATATGATGTTCCATCTACTTTGTGTGTGGCTGAATTTTCTTCATTGTGATTCTTTCCTTCTTACATTTTGTGCATGTTTGCTTTATTTTCTTCATTGGTTTTTCTTGTGCATGTGTGATTTCAATACATTATTCTGCCAAGTTATTTCTTTGCAGTTGTTTAAATAAATGGAATTAAACATAATATTAGTTTTATTCATGACACAGACCACATATAGTGTGATAAATGTGGAACTACTCTAGACAGACTCAAAACACAGTCATGGAAAAAGTAATTAAGGATCTATTGGTCTTTACATACTGAAATTTTTCCAGAACTGGAATTAAACCTATACACCCATGCAGATGTTTCACTAGATATGGATTGTCTTAAAATGAAGTTAATTGAAATTTTAAAATCCATACATTCCTAATTTGATAAAAACATATATTGATAAAGATTTATTTCAGTGGGGATAGCTGGAAGTATTACAATTTGTAAAGCTAAAAACATAATGTTAATAACGAATTCTAGACTATCAACATCAAGTTAAATGTTTACTATTATAATTTCAGTTTGAGCATTAAAAATAAATGCATTAATCATAGTTCATCTACAAAAATGAGACAAAAAGAACTGATTGGATGTGCATGCACACCATACTCTGATAATTTCACCTCGATACATGTAGAGCACTTGATAATGACAAATAATATAGATTTATTTTTTAAAGCTCTTATGTTCTTTGTCTATATCAAGGATGGATGTTGGATGAATTTGTTCACCCATAATAATTTTTCATGATAGTTAAACTAAAATTTCATTTAGTGGTAACAATAGTGGACTAAGATAACAATGATTCTCGATGACTAACTCCAGTATCAGCATTATACATTTTGAGCAGAAGAAACTTATTCTGTTGGTCAGTATTTTACTCAAATCAATTCAAAATGTCTCCACATGATAAGTTAATATTTTCATCAATATTGGCTTAAAAATTGGGTAAAATATATTTTCTTTCTGCTTAAAGGAATATATTCTAGAGGAATAAATCTTAAGTTTTATTCCAATCTCAGAGATATTGAATACTATGAAGCACAGTAATAACAACAATATGAATGGAACATGTTGCTTTGAAGGCATTTTCCTTCATTGCTTCAGTAAAATGATTCAGTGACTTTCTTCTAAATTGACTGCTTTACTTTGGCATTAGTATGTCAGTTTTATTACACTATCATCAGTACTCTCAACAATAATGGAACATAAAAATAAAGTAACTCAGTTAGGAACAGCAAATGGAGAATAGAAGCACATCAGGTCAAGTTTTCACCCATATTAGAAACTAATAAATTATCATCAAATATTGTATTCCATATAGAGAACTGTCAACTACTTAATTAAAATTCATAGTTACAAGAAAAAATGGGATATGCTGAAAAGGACAGGTGCGACTGAAGAGATACAGGCATCATAATATTTTCTCCTTTGAACCAAAGAGGTAATTTTTTACTGCCTATAGACCCAGAATAAGGAGATGTGGGTTTGCCGTACACAATAGAAGTATTAACTATATCATTAGATACACTGATTTAGAATTATATAGAAATCTTCTTTTCTTCCAACAACAAATAATACAGTCATAAATAAGAAACTATTCCCCCGCCAGAGTGGCTTAGTGCGCGGAGGCACTGCACACTGGATCTTGCTTGTGCCCAGGAATCCTGATTGCAGTTTTTAGGTGGTTTTATGCATCATTTAGGCAAATGCTGGGATGTTCCCCAGGCTCCCTCACATTTCACAAATGAAAAAACACTTCTTATCACACAGAACACACAAAATAACACATTTCGCAGATAGATGGCAAAACAATACTTTCCTACAATACATTAGTTACACTGGTCCTAAAAGGCCTCATTAAACTTCGGGGAAGAACTTAGTTCATCCCCCCCTCTATCATCATTCACATTAGCCACCTATGGTGATAAGTATCCATGTGCTCCTTGGTGGCCAAATACCAGAAAAAAGAAAAGAAACCATTAAGTACATAGTATTCTAGTATTTTCTGAGATATTTCTTTGATAGATGAGTTAGCATTTTTGAATTGTTGGTTTTAATGTTAGAGTAGCAATTGCACATGTCAGCCATAAACAAATGACCATTCAATACTGCAAGCTTCTTCTATTTTGTGAGGTTTTATCTATAATATAGTAAATAGTATTCTTTGGTTTAACTGATTGTGTAGCTAGGACATGTGTAATTGAAGCAACCACAGCCCAAGTAGGTTTCTAGTATTTCCTCAGATTCATTTGCATTACAGAAATTTCTTTCATTTATTTGCTTTGCTTGAGCTAACTGGGAAAACCTCATAGAAAACTGTCACACTTGTAGCAGTATAGTTTATTCAAATGGCTGGGAGAGATGGTTCCACTGGAGGAGGAGGAAGGCTACATTCAGGAGGGGGGAGGAGAAGGGAAGGTGAATGAGACTCTCTCACAGTACTGTAGGGTTAGTTGTAAGGATCAACAGATTTCAGATAAAGACGAAACAATTAGGTGATAAAAAGGCAGAAAGGAAAGATGATAAGTTTACATAAAAGATAGAAAAGGATCGCTGGGAGATGACTAAAGTTTAAATAACAAATATTGTAAGATCCTGGAAACCGTTGAGAGTAAGATTTGACCTGTTATCAGAGTTAAGAAGTGATGAGCCTCATTCAGAGGTAAGGAACGGTAGGATGCTACAGACTATTAGAAGTCAATGTAAAAGACAGGTAGTAAAACAATTTTACTGCTAGGAAATAACCATGAGTGAGACTCAGTGCACTTTTGAAAGTTCAGTTACGTTCAGGTTATGAGATAAAGTTTTTTTTCCTTCATCAACATTGAGGTAATTCGAGGCAAGAAAAGACTGGAAGCAGAAAGAAGTAATTCAAGAATCATATTCTGAGGGAGCCATCATACCATCCATCTAGAGTGAATTTGAGTAAACAAAGAAAACTGAAATGGCATCCTTCGAAATGCCAGGTCTAAGCATTATTGCTCACCCACCTGGCTCAGTACAAAGCTTTTAAATTAGTTTAATGCATTAAATTATATTACTGCAAGGCAGAAAGGGCAATGGCAGTGAGGGCACAGAGGTGAGGGAGGATGCCAGCAAAATAGTATCGATAGGATGGGTTATGCTATTGAGTATAGACAGTGACAAAGGTGGTGCAGAAGGTATATGACATTGGAACTGATGCAGGTTTGGCACCACCATAAGTCACAATTATACCCAGCACTTGTAAGAACCAAGATTGCAGTGGGGGTCTGCATAAAGCTTGAATGTTAACTCTGACCGTGTGTAGCCTTGGATGCTACAGTTTTGACTTAGTTAGGATGATACGGACGCCACATAGGTTTTTAACCAGAAAACTATGAAAAGGTAAAGTTCAATAAATAGTTCATTGCCATTTAAATAATTATATTCTTCCAAATTTCACAAAGCCAAACACTGTACAGGCAATCAGACAACTTTTCCAAAGTAATGTTTTGCAAGCTCGATTAACCGGTCAAGCCAGACCACACCCCAATAGTTCAATGTTCAAACTGTTAGTTGGAATAATTAAATGAAAGAAAATCACACACTCCCATTGTTCCACAGTTTAGTAAAATCAAACAATCCCGAGGCTCCCCATTGTGAAATACTATTTTAACACGACATTATGGTTAACTTGACTAAAACAAGCGGCATCATTCCAAAATAAAACTATCACTGATGTGCTTGATATAAAACTTTCCGGCCTACTGAGCTACATGTTATCGCGTTCGCGGATCCTGGCAGACTGGGGGCGAACAACTGCAAGCACGAGTCTATATCACGCAGCACTTCCTGCTTCTTAAATATTCCTAGCGACTTCTCACGCGAAGCGTGGAAACAAATCTTTTTCCTCTTTCACAGGGGTGACTGATGGGAAGTTCGTCAGATATCAAATCGTACATCTGAAGTTCTTGCATTAGCTAATCTGACCTTGACAATAAAAATAATTTGATCTTTGTGAAACTTTACAAATCGCTAGATCTTTAAATAAATGTTAACTTTAGTTATCATGAAAAATATCCTAACTTTAATAATTTAGCTGAACATAAATAATTTAAATATGAACTTCCACAATCCTATTCCAGGCGAATGCCGAAAACTGATAAAATTGAAAAAAATTGAGAATACTATCTTAAACACTGTGGAACTGCTTCCTAACTTGAATAAACATAAAAACTAACTATAAAAATGAAATGTACTAATATTTTATCCAATCTAACTCATGGTTCTGAGAACAAAATTTAACAGATAGCTTACACACTGAGGCAAGTAAATCCAGATCAATACTAATTGGAAGAGTCATGAGAATTGTGCTTGGAAACACTATCCATAAGCATAATCTATACCGAAATAGAGGTTGAAGAGAATACTTTCAGAGTTGCCACCTAAAGCTGAAACTGACCTCATTTCCAGCCTTGACATGGTTAAGGTTTGAGCTATTACAGGTTTTACAGATTGCAGGTGAGGGAATGAAAACAGACAAACAAAGGAACAATTATTACAAATACATCATGGCAGAATCATTGATAACAAAGACTTACGTGTAACTGATGGAACAATAAGAAAGGTAGTCATCATACAGAAGGTGATGAGTAACAAACAGAAAACACCAAAGCGACATATGGAACTACCACTAGCAAGCAGTATTGGCACAATCAGAATAGTTCCGAAGGTTTGTAACTTAGTGGAGATACAAAACCCAGATGTAGAGGAAGAGCTTTGGCTGAATGAAGAAGTGCTGGACAAAAAGGATTTCCCAGAGGTGCTAGAGGCTGTGGAGGATTTGTATTCCACACGACTACTGCAGCTTCATGTGTTTACAGATAACAGACATGATTTACTAGAGGTGAAAGGTCTGCGAGAATACAAAAGAAATGAATGACAGCAAGGTGGCTAGTATTAGAGATATTGCCTTAGTCTTATAGTGTGAAAATGTGTTTTGGATGCATGTAGAGTATATAGAACTGTGAAAGGAAATTAAAGCTTAGTTAAAGAAGATCCATTTATTAAAATAGTAACAGAATGAAATAACTGTACGAGTTGCATTACAAGAGTTAAAAAAAATATCTTGGCAGAAATCAATAACAAACTTACAGAGCTACATGGCCAGCTCTCTGCATCTTATTTTCTTAAGCAACATTGCTGGTACACTGTCAAGAATATCAACATCACGACGTGCACAAGTTCGTCGAAGTAGATGTAACAAGCAAATGACACTCTACTACTAGATACATACCAAAGGTATTTATTTTCTTCAAGGGCAGCTTACATGGACTGCTCACTATCCATGCCTGCATCCATCATATGTACCTACTAGCAGATGTGACTGCTGGCTTGCTCATCATAATCAATTTCTTGGCTTTGAACACTTCTGTAATTCATTAATCTGATGTGAACTGTGCTTTTTCAGTTCCTTGAACAAGCCTATATTCGCTGAAGAAACTTTCCTGTTAGCTTTGTTGTACCCTTTGTATATATATTGGGGCCTCATTGTTCAACTGTGTTGAGCTTTGAAAGTGTTCAGTCTTATAAATTTTCACTATTTATTGTAATTTTTTGTGCTCAAACCTCATTACAAAGCTCAGCAGCTCTACATATATGATCAGAAATAAAATGTCTATGTCCTTCCATTATTATTGATTCTTATACAGCTGGAGCTTTACATAGCAGTGAAGTAATACACAATAAAGCACTCTTTAACTATTAGAGCCAATAAAAATGAGTTGAGAAGGAAGTCTATTGACTACCGTAATCGTAGGCCTACAAAAAAGAACTTTAAAAAAGAGCAAGCAGCCCATACAACTAAATGATCTGGTGTGTATCATTTAAAGACTAAATTTGTGAAAGGAAATAAATACAAACATGAATGTCCTGTTATGGGTAAATGTTGTATGTTACCCGTAAGGATGGTATGGAGTGGTTTTTAAAAGGATGTACTACCTTAAGAGTTTTGATGATGCACTCAGCTGAGGCTACGTTAAATGATCAACAAAGTAACCAACTAATGAGAGACCATGTTGATTAGTTTGAGGAGCATATTACACAGCTAAAGAAAGTAATTTCTTCAACTTAAAGAATCGAAATAACAGAAAAAATCAGAGCTGGATTAAGAAAGTATGGGCATGCAGCAAATGTGAACAAAAGGTCCTTGGTTTGCTTTAGGTATTAAAGTTTAGGATATAAAATAAAACATCACATTTCCAAAACTATCTTTCATTATTTAATGTAGGCAAATTTTGAACATAACAAGCCAAATCAATACTTCTAAGTAAATCATTTGAGACTTAAATATTTTTATGCATAAGTGCAAGGCCACTTGAAGGCACAGAGCCGGTAGCATTTGCTAACTCTTGCTACCTGGCCTATCCAGTACAGAGAACAATACAATAAAGGGTTATTACATGTCAGTTCACTAACGCCATGAAGCCCATTGACAGGGCCGCATTTAAGCAAAGGCTACCTAGGCTGTAACCTAGGGGCCTGCACCACAAACGTAGGGGCCCCCATTGACCGGTCGGAGGTGCCCTCATGTACCGCTAAGAAAAAAGGTTGCCCATAAGTTGTTATGCCACTGCAGTGTAGGGGTACACAAAGCCTAAATACAGCCCTGCCCATTGACTCAGATTTACATGAAACTTGGTATATACTTCACTACCACATAGTTAAAAAACTCATGTAAAATTTTTCTTCTCTGGGCCTCGTAGTTTTTCAGATACAGAGGGTAAAATATTTAATAAATTGCTCAAAAAATCATGATGATTTGTTTTTAGTGTGGGGTATATCAGAAAAAATTTCCCAGCTCAGTGCCTAATTCATATATCCCTTTGAAAATTTTCTCTTTGTCAATCACAATATGGCGATTCCAGAAAAAAGTTTTAGTAATACTAAAAATTCATTTATTAAAAAATTAAATAATTTTTAATGCAAAAACAGTTTCATGTTCAGTAAGCTTAATCAACCTAGGGCAGAGAAGTTATCATGTCCCCTCCTCCACCTTTTTTTTCACTGACATCTAAAGCATACTTTAAAAGTAAAACGTTATGAAAGAAAAATAATGGAATTTTGACAGCCTGTATTGTAATATTTTATTGAAATTCTATATTTAAAACAAAAACTGCCATTTTAGTTATAATTTTCTTCACCAGGCAAGTATTTTAATTTGTGTATTATTTTTATAGCTCCATATACAGGGTGCGGCAGCATAACTTCATTTTTTCAAATGCGTGCCATTCAGTCGGTTGATATCGTAGCGCAGCGCTAGTGGTCTCGTTCGAGAGGCGTGACTATAAAGTTTTGTCCCGACACAGTTCAGTCACCATCATGCGTTGGAACAGTGAGGAACGTACGTTTGCCGTTGAGGCCTACTTTCGAGCGGATGTTCTGTGATCGCAACCCGGCGCGCTTTTCAGAATCGCTTTAATTTAGCCCCGTTGTCCCCTGTCCCGGACCGGAATTCAATTGTTACGTGGGTCACTACGTTCAGACAAACTGCAAGTGCGACAAGACAAAGAACTGGAGGCCCTCGGCCCATTAGATCACCTGAGAACATTGAGGTAGTGAGAGCTTCAATGTTGCTATCACCACGACGTTCTGCGCGCAAACATGCGTCTGCCCTTGGAATTTCCGATCGTTCTGTGAGGAGAATTCTTGATGATAATCTTCATTTCCATCCATACAAGATGGCGATTGTGCACGAACTTTCTGAACGTGACTTCAATTCTCAGAGGAACGCAAAGCGAGGTTCTTCTGGAAGACGTTCCTGAGAACGCTATTGTTTTTTGGGTGATGAAGCCCATTTTAATTTGTGTGGATCCATCAACAAACAAAACATGCGCTACTGGGCTGACACTAATCCTCGACAATTGTGTCAAAGGCCTTTGCATTCACCTAGTCACAGTGTGGAGTGCTATTTTCTCAGGTGGAATTATTGGTCCCTGCTTCTTTGAGGAAAATGAAGTCACAGTGACAGTGAATTCGGACCGGTATGTAAACATGTTACAGGAATTTTTTTCCCACGGCTAGATGAGTTGGACTCAGCGGACACTTGGTTCCAACAAGACGATGCAACGGCACACTTTTCAGGAGCATCGATGGTTGTTTTGAGGGAACACTCCTCACAGCGCTTCATCTCAATTAGGGGCAATTTGAAGTGGCCAGCCTGCTCTCCCGATTTGACCCCTTGTGATTATTTTTTTTCTATGTTTTTTTTTTTTTTTTTGAAATCCCGTGTTTATGTGAACCGTCCAAGGACCCTACAAGATTTTAAGACCAGCATCCAGGAAGAAATTGCCAACATAGCGCCTGCTATGCTGGCGGGAGTCATGACAAACACCAGAAATCGGTTTACTCGGTGTGTGCAGAATGGGGGACGTCACCTACTTGATTTGAACTTCAAAACTATGTAAAACAGAACTTTATGTATGTGCCTACATTATAAAAATCAAATAAAAATTTTCTGATTCATACAATGGATTTTATTAAGTTTTGAAAAAAGGAAGTTATGCTGCCGCACCCTGTATCTTATTTCACATAATCTAGATTAATAGGTTCTAAAGAACCTTCAATAAATAATTTTCATTAATGCACAAACTAAGAAATAACTGAATTTTTATAATATTGATTTTTATGGATGATTATAAAATACCAATTCTCATTAGGGACCATCAATAAACTACACGGTTCGGGTTTGGTCTAGAGGGGGGGGGGGGGTTTCCGAGCAAAGCCGCATAGCTTTTCATTCACATTATTTGTAACAGTTAAAATAAAGTACAGAACACACAACAGCATGTGAATATTTATTTTCGCTATTTACTTATCTCAGTATGTGATTTACAATAGTGTAACAAAAGAAAACAGTACAAAATGGCCTCTGGAATTAACATGGAAAAAGCTACATGTCACAGCTAAGTAGTTTATGGATGCTCCCTCCCAAACATTATTCTTAATGGACAGTAAATTTATTCCAGCTTGTACTAAAGCAACATTATTGCCAGTATTACTTTACACCAATTAATTTAAAAGGCCTGTTTCATACAGTAGTTTGAGTTTGAAAATTCTACAAGGCAACGAAAACAAGGAAGGACAGGGAAATTCAAACCAACACTTACCATAGAAGACGGTATCATACGCTCAAGCGCATGTAACACAACATTTCAGTATCATCTTTTCTCCTGCACTTATACTATGATAATACTTCTCTAGAGTATTTTCCCGCCACCCTCCACTGCCACCGCAGCTACCCTGGATTTGCTACCTAGGTTTCCCAGTCACTAAGCGAGTATCAATGTAATCGCATGTGTCTTCCTTGCCAAGTGTCTCATATACTTACATGATTAATGTTTAAAACCAAAATATCATATTACACATGTTGTTGTTGTCTCCCTCCCCTGCAAATGAAATGGGGTATACCTAGTGGCCAAAACTATAACTAATATGGTAATTTTCATTTTTTAAAGACAGAATTTCAATAAAACATTATAACAACATTTTGCATACCACATAAAGGAGTTAGAGGCCCTGTACACAAGGGAAGCTAGATTTGTCTCTGGAAATTACCAAAGAATACAGTCAGTACTGATATGATAAAGGAATGGATCCATTGGAAGACAGGAGAAGGGTAAAGAGAATCAGGGAGTGTACAAGGCACATATTGGTGGAAGAATTAAGTGAAGTGCATGGAAGGGTAAAGACCCAGTGAGACCCAGTGGTGGATCTAGGAATTCTCCAAGCTGGGGCAAAAACAGAGAGTTATGCCCCTTCGAACATTATTTTTCTGCCTCCATTCGTAGCCACCCCGATCATCGCCATCTGGGACAGCAGTGGAGCTAAAAAAAAAAAGAGAGTCAGCATGCCCAAATTTTCCGATTCAGTAAATCAGTGGCCAAAGTTGAAGGGGAAAATGTGTACAGTTGTAAAAAGGCACAAATTTCAGAATTGAGGAGATATTTCAGGGGAAGGTTCACAAAATTTAAAGAAGGCACACGTACAGTGGAAAAGAAATTTGAAGAGTCTAAGCCGATAGTAAAAAATGGGTGAACAAATATTTATTCCAATACAGAAAAAAGTATTGAACTTAAATACTGTAATAGGAAGATGATGAGGTTAAAAAGGTTGGTGAGAAGAGAATATAACAGAGTTAAGATACAGTAAGGCAGTAGGGAATACTAGACACAACTAAATAAAGAATTAATAATGGTAAAGAAGGCCACTAAAATTGGATTTTGAAGAATGTTATTGGTTCAGGGGGACAACTGAATCATGTATCTAGAAATTTATTTAGGTATGTTAGAAAACTGAGGGAAAGGGCAGGTATTCAGACAACTGTACCTAAGGATGAAAAAGAAGTTACTGAGGAATTGAAAATGGCCGAGGTATTGAGTGACTGGATTAATGAGACCGTTAGGGTCTAACATCCTGGGATGGGTGGGAGTAAATCAGAGAAGGGTCCCTATGTTTAAAAAGAATAAAAAATGGAAGAAATACAAATGAGCAAACTAAAAAAATTGAAATACATCCTTTAAAGTTATGAATGAACTAAGAAAGCTAAAATGAGCAAAAGGATAAGTATAGATAATATTACTACATATGTATTAAAGGTATCAGGATATGATTTTGTAGGTCTACCTTCCTTATTTATCAAATCTGGAGTCTTGCTACATAACAAGTGGAAAGGAATGGTAATAGTATTAGTTCATAAAGGACAGGGGCCTCCTGCCATATCCCATATATCCCTTCCAAACCATTACCTTTCCGGGTAGGTGCAATGCACCCTCCGCCACACACTTTTAGTGAATCGCGGAGTAATAGTAATAGTAAATCAGGTTGAAAATTAGAGCCTATAGGCTGATTGGTTTGATATCAGTGATGGGTAAAATGATGGAGAGAATAATACAAAACTACATCAGAAATGTTTGTGAGGAAGGAAACTGGTTTGCATATTGACAACATGACTTTAAGCACAGATATTCATCTGATTTGATTAGGGTTACCAGATGTCCTCTTTTACCCGGACATGTCCTCTTTTTTGGACTGTAAAAATGGTATGGGCAGGTTTTGAGAAAAATCAAGGAATGTCCTCTTTTTTTTTAGTTCCGTTTTACTACTGCCTGAACTTGAAAGTGTGTGAATAAAACTCTCCCATCTGTCAAAATGGTAAACCCTAAAGAATTTAACCTTTATGCCAACAATGTGATATTTTATCTACACTTTTCCTTTTTCTATCTCGGCACTGTGTCAAGATATAGTTACGATTTCTGAGCAATAGGTGGTGAGGCAATTATCGTGAAATACGAGTTGCGGGGCGGCCGGTGAAGAACATTATGTACGCAACAATGCAAAGTACTTCGGTAGTCAGCTCGGCTTCTAGAATCATCGTTTTCAACTGCTTTACTGTTAGTTGCGTTTTGGTTGTTGTGAAGTGAAGCAGTTTTACTGTTCAAGTGAAATCAAGCCAAAACGCAAATGTGTCTTCAGTGACGAATTACAAAAACGATTTCCTGACTTCAGACCGGGAAGAATTAGCTCAGAGGCAGAATGTCTTATCTGCCCATCAGGAACATTTGTTTCAGTTGCTAATAAAGGTAAGATTTATAACCATGGGACCGATTTTACGTAAATATCGTATGACACTGGAAATTTGCATGTAATAGCTCAGATTATCTTACACTGAATAACGTATAACATGCACAATTATTAATTTGCAGGGGGGCTAGACCTAGAAGCTCACAAAAACACTGAAAAACACAAAACGCGGATACGTACTGCAGCATCTTCATCCAAAGTTGACGATTTTTTTGCAAAAAAGGATTCCAAAATTAATGATCTGGTCCATGCAGCTGAAGGCACCCTATCTTTTCACACAGTCAAGCATCATCAAAGTTTTAAATCAATGGACTGTACTGGAAAACTGCAGAAAGTGTTATTTACAGACTCAAATATAGCGAAACAAATGTCATGTGCTCGCACTAAAACAGAAGCCATTATTAATTCTGTATTTTCACCTCATTCTGTTAATGCTTCTATTGACGCTTTGGAGTGTATTTCATGTTTTGGTGTTGCAACAGACGGCAGTAACCATGGTTCTGTGAAACTGTTTCCAATTCTAATTCAATACTATGACTTTAAATCTGGGGGAATTCAAACAAAAGTGATAGAACTTAAAAGTAGTCCAAATGAAAAATCTGAAACGATTGCATTTTACATATGTGATACTCTTAGAAGTAGAGGTATTAATAATAAATGTGTTGCTTTTTCTGGGGACAATACAAATTTTGGTGGGATTAGTGGACTTGGTAAGAGGTCGGGAAATAATGTTTTCGCCCATCTGAAAAACAATTTAAATGATAGATTAGGCTGCCCTGCTCATGTTTTACATAACTGCATTCAACATGGTATTGATGCAGGACTCGCATTAGATGTTGATTCCATAGTATTAAAAATATTTAATTATTTTTCTGTGTACACAGTACGTACTGAAAGTCTTAAGGACTTTTGTGATTTTGTAGATGTACAATATAGGGAAATATTGTGTCATTCTAAGAGTAGGTGGCAGTCCCTTTTTCCTTGCGTTACGAGACTAATTGAGATGTATCCAGCACTGAAATCATATTTCAGTTCTCAGGGTGAAATTCCAATTCTGATTAAAATGTTTTTCCAAAATGAGCTTAGTGAAGCACGATTATGGTTTGTTCATTCTCTTATGTCATTATTTCAACATAATATTTTGGCCCTAGAAAAAGAGAAAAATTCACTGGTAGAAATGAATATATTCTTGAGGGTGTGTTGAATGCTCTTCAGGAAAGAAAAATCCAGAATTTCAAATCTTTGAAACTTCAAAGAAATTTTGAGAAAAAAACGGGATGAAGGTTATGGTTCTAAATGTGATATGCTAGAAGGAGAAATAGCACATGTTTATGATGCAACAATTAGTTATCTTAAGAAACGGTTGGTTCAGTATCAAGAGTTTTTGGTATTTAAATGGATGGGTCTGAAGAATTCTCCAAATTGGGGAGATGTGGAACAAACAATTCTGTACCTAAATGAAAAACTTAATATTAAAATAGATGATGTAAAAGTGCTTTGATCAGTTTTGCAACTTTCAGAAATTTTTGACAAACCAGGCTAACGTTAATACAGATCTGTTGTCAAATGATATCTGGAGTAAATATTTCCGAGAGTCAAAGAATGGTGCTTGTTTCTCAGAACTACTAAAAATTGCGAAGTTTTTCTTTGCTATTCCCAGCCACAATGCTAGAGTAGAAAGGATTTTTTCATTAGCAAACAGTCAGTGGACCAAAGATAGAAATAGACTCAGTGTTGAGTCTTTTAAGGGAATTATAAGTGTGCAATATAATTATAAGGATTTATCTTGTGTACAGTTTTATAATTATTTGTTGGAAAATAAGAAATTACTCTCAGAAATTGGTTCATCAAAGAAATATCTGAGTACTTCAGGGAATAATGATGAAGATGAGAAATGTACTAATGATGATTTTTTGTAGTTTATATTAAAATGTGCCACAAATTGTTGTAACGTTGCATGATTTAATAAAATGAAGTAATATACTACCTATTGTCGACGTTTCATTTGCAAAAAGTATAGTGAATTATGCATATCTTAAATATTTTTATTTATTAAGTGTGTAGTTATAATTTATCTTAATGCAACATCCGTAAATGTTTAGAAACCCACAACACTTTTGCAGAATTTAGTATTAATCTAGAAATGTCCTCTTTTTTGAAGACCATCATCTGGTAACCCTAGATTTGATGGTCTACATGAAAGATATTTCAAATGAAATGGACAGTGGGAGTCAAGTTGATAATGTAACACTATATCTTTCTAAGACACCTGACAGAGTAAGCCATATAATGATATTAAATAATGTGAAAACTGTTGGAGTGACTTGCTGCCTGGAGATAGAAGATAGAAATTAGTAAGAAATGCTGTTTCAAAGCAGGTGGAAGTGAATAAGGAAGTACTGTAGGGTAGTGTACTGGAATAATTATTGTAAAGAATGATTATGTTTATGTTTTACAGGCAGATGTAGGCATAAGGTTGTATGCAGATGACAGAATGGATCAAAATGGGAGAAGACTGCACAGATGGAGGGTGATCTGGGTAGAATATCTGACTAGGTACGTCAGCACAGTCATAGGGCGAGAACAGAATTGTTTGTTGAATGCTTGAAGAGAAAATATTTTGGCAGAATGTTGTTATAATAAACTCAACTGGGACACATTGAGCAGGTGATGGGAAAAGATTAAAAAATGCTTTAAGCTACAGGGAACAGAGGAAAATGGGTTACAAAACTTTGGTCAAATCACTGCTTGAATATGACGACATACCTAGTTTGGGACCCATATTTTGGATAGCAAATATAGGAGTTGGAGGGATAGTAAAGGAGAGCAGCTAGATTTGTTTTTGGAAATTACTACATTACTTAGGCACTAAATGATACAATAAAGGAACTTAACAGAGTCACTGGGAGACAGGAGGATGGAGTATACAAGGTGTATGTTAGTGATGAGGCTTGGAAAGATATTGGCCAAGGAATTAGGAGTAGTGCAGGGAAGTGAGAGAATGACCATGAGCACAACCTGGCACTCGATTTCATGTATAAGAGAGTGGGAAGATTTTCTTTAGTGGGTAAGGTTGCCAGAGATTGGAATAAATTACCAATTGACTTACCAAAAACAATGAATGAATTTAAAATTCATAAATTGTGGAAGTAGATGAGTGGAAGAATGTACACTCAAAGTATACAAGATAATAACAATAATAAAAGGAGAGGGATAAAAGGGTGATTAGCTAAATTGGCACTATTCCATGTGCTCCAACACAGTTAAAAAGTTTGATTCAACTTTGAGAAAGAAAGATTAATTATAATTCAGAAGGCATGATATTAGGATGTGATTTAGGCTGGTTAAAGTCTATTGTACCAACATAACATTTAATGTAGTTAGATGTTTTAACCCAGCAATAATTCAGTGAAGAATGATCGGTTAAATTCTAGATGGGGAAACCGCTACAAACTCTTAACGTAGTAAACACACAGATCACGTGGTATATATGAAGTCATTGTGACATATGGTCCAGGCTGCATTACAACATAAACTCAAATGATTATTGACGAAATCATATTTTATAAATATGCGTTTCGGTCGTAATGCAGCTTGGACCAAAGTGAAACGTAACCATAACACACGATATTGCAAATATCCCATTTTCAAATCATATCTATCGCTGTTACGAAATATATACCATGTGATCTGTGTGTTTATTATGCGAGGTGAGATTGGAGCGGTATCCCCATCTAAAATTAAACCGAATGATCAACCTACTCCCAAACTATTTTTTGCTGATAGTCAATTCAGCTCCTTAAGCGAAATATTCATTTTAAATGAAGAGTTGAAGTAGGCCTACATTTTGTTTCTGTTTCAATATTTCTTAGCTATACTTCCAGGTTGGAGCAAAAGAGGTAATACTGAACTACACGATACCACCAAAACTAAATTTTCAGACTTTTTCTCTCCATCCACTTAGATGATAAAATAATTTTGAAAGTTAAGAGTTTGTTATAGATATAATATTCAAATCAAACAAAAATATTAAATCACAGGAGAAACGGCTTATTAAATCAAAGCACAGGAAATGTTTAAACAGTTCCTGGTTCATTAACATTCAATCAAGGCTCATGGGATGACACCTAAGTTGGGACATAAATAATTCGTAACCATAATTAGTTATTGCCACGAAAATAATATCACTTACCTGTGCACACAGAGGTTATAAAACACAAAACAAATAAATGGAGACAATATTTCACTATCAACACACTTTTCATAAGTCGTTTCCTTTTTCGGGGGAACTAACAGAAACGAAATCACAAATGAAGTATTAAACAGTTAGAAGCCACCATCGTGGTAGATCACATTATCTTGTCAGTTGTCACTAGAATTGTTGTGTATTACACTTCCTCCTGTTATCAGTTCCAACATGATAGCGAAACAGTGACGTATAAAGATCGACCCTGATTACTCATTAATAATCATCTTCTGGGTAATTCTCTCAACATTTATTTCCTTTTCAACTTTTTCTGAAATTTAGGGATTTAGTAATTACTCAGAGCCCCTCAAGCTGGGTTTCACCGGAACAGATTAAAGTACTAGCTCTTCTAGGTAAAATACAGAAATAAAGTGTGTTTACTAATCACAGCATTTTGACTAAAGCCAAAACAACGCGAGACCAAGTAACAGCATGCACAACTACTGTAAAACGCTTAAAAACATCTACGCATAAACTTGGCAATGGTAGGTTCTACCTTATATTACATTGCTTGTAGTTAGTCTATTAGTCAATGATTATTGCTGTTCACAGCTAGATAGAAGGTTGCCCCTGCTATGAAAGTGCTGACAAAGGTGTTAATTGATAGTATTGCAATATGAATGACACGTTAACAAGTCGTTATATTCAAGGTTCATCACATCAAACAACGGATACGAGCTTCAAGAACCTCTTAATGAAACTTCTTCCTGGACTTATAGTTATTAATCACTGCTGAAATGTTTAAAAACTTGACACAACTTACATACGACAGTTTTCGTATCCCGTTCTCAAAACCGGCAGACAACAGTCGCTTCAAGAAAATTTGGTAGGAACGATGTACCGTTAAAAAGGGAACTATTGATAAACATATTTGTGACTTAATATAATGTGGGATTATGTTTCGTTAAAAAAAAGGAAGATATACATTTTTTAATTATTATTAGATTCTTTATTAACAGAAGTGATATGTCAATATGTCTTTCGTTTGTACATACTTGGTAAATTTTATTGTATGTTTTTTTTTTTTTTCAAAGTTTTATTTCAGCAAATACTTTTCACATCAAAAATTACTTGATTTCCAAAATGAATTACATTCAACAAAATCTTGCGGTCAGTAATGTTCTAGCATGACACGGTAATTCAAAGACGCAATACTTTGTCTCCAGAAAACATTTTCCGGGAACAAAATATCATTAATGCCCCTTCCCCAACATAATACACCGCACCACTCCCATTTCTCTGGCACGTGGACTCCCATTGACAAATACAATACCAAAGATAATATTAGCCTTCGGTGTCGAACGATGAGAAGTAAACAAAGCAGAGAGTACTACAAGCTGCAATGCGGTCTTTTGCAATTAATACGATAAATCAAAATCTTAGTTTGTAGATGTATTTATTATTTAAACAGATGTACAGTACAGCCAACCAGTTGCATCGATAATTCTAATAGTCTTTACCGGTTTCGACCAACATAAGCTGGTCTTCTTCAGAAGCACCTACTATCATGCTATAAAAGAGAGTAAAAACTCTTGTCATTTTTAAGGTATAATCCCTTATGTCACATTAAAATCAAGATAAAACCATCAAAATTAAATATTTACCATACCTAGTGGGCGGAGATGAACATGTGCTTGTACCAAGCACACTGCGTCAACTGACTAATCTGTTGTAAACATTCTACTAGGAAATCTTTATAGGAGGCGCTACATGCGGGCGCATTCACGCAAACAAGGATGGCCTATTTGAAGGAAGCCTGGAATGATTTGGGGAAACCATGGAAAATCCGAATGCCCAGACGGGGATTCGAACCCGCGTCCTTCGGATGCGAGGGGAGAATCGGAGGCGGCAGTAGGCTGGATCATTAGGATGGATACAAACATACCAGGTGTGCCATGGTAAGGAAAGATGGTTAACAGTACATGGGAGAAGAGATTTGCGAATATCTTGGTGAGGAAAAGAGTCTTTATATAAGCGGTAAACCAAAACACAATGTAGTGAAACATGTTGTACGTTTTCCTAATAAAGCTTGGGGAAGAGCTTACAGAAAAAAATAAATGATCACCAAGCAGTTCTGATAGAAATGAAACAACTAAGTAAACTGAATATTATTATGAACGATTACAATGTTGTTGCCATTAGCGAGATTGAATGGAAGAACGCACAGGATTTCTGGTTTGAGGAACACAGGATAATTAGCACGCAAGATGTTAATGGAGTCACTGGTGTATGATTTTTAATTAATTAGAGAGTAGGGAAACGGGTGACTTATTATAAACAGTTTAGTGACAGAATTATTTTGATGAGGTTAGAAACTAAGCCCGCCAAAACCACGTTAGTTCAAGTGTATATTCCAACATCACAGGAGGAAGAAATAGAAAAAATATACACCGAAATTGAAGAATTAATCCAATATGTGAAGGGAGAGGAAAATCTAATAATCATGGGTGATTGGAATGCGATAGGAAGAGAAGGAAAAGAGGAAAATACTGTAGGAAGTTTTGGTCTCGGAGAAAGAAATGAGCGAGGAAGCAGATTGTTAGAATTTTGTGAAAGATATAAGCTAGTAATGGCAAAAAAACTGTTTAAGAACCATGCAAGAAGGATATACACCTGGAAACGTCCTGGGGATACAGGTAGATACCAGCTATATTATATCATGGTCAAACAGAGATTCAGGAATCAAGTTCTAGACTGTAAAGCGACCCAGGGGCAGACATAGACTCTGACCATAATTTGATAGTAATGGAGTGCAGGCTGAAATTCAAGCGAATAATGAAGAAGCATAAGCAGAACAAACTGGAAGTGAATAAACTGAAACAATTTAGTACGAGAGAAAAATTTTCAGAAATGGTAGACTAAAGTCTAAGAAATAACTCTGAAAGGAGCTCAATCGAGGACGAATGGAGTGCATTAAATACCGACATAATGAAAGCTACTAAAGAAACATTAGGCTTTAGGGAACAAGCTGCCAGAAAACCATGGATCCAGAAGAAATTTTGGAGCTGATGGATCAGGGGAGAAGGTACAAAAATGCTCAGGATGAAGCAGGAAGAGAACAATACAGGCAATTTAGAAATCAAATAAACAGGAGATCCAAAAAAGCAAAAGAAAAATGGCTAGAAGAAAAGTGTGAAGAAGTAGAAAAGGAAATGGTCAAAGGTAAAGTAGATGTTGCAAATAGGAAGATCAAACAGGAAATGAAGAAAAGAGGTGTGAACATTAAAGCCGCCGATGGGAAACCTCTTTTAAGCTCAGACGACAGAGCTAACCGATGGAGGGAAAAAATTGAGAAGTTGTATGATGGGAACGACTTGAACAATAGTGTAATAGAAAAGGAAGGCGATGTCAACATTGAAGACTTAGGAGATCCTGTTTTGAGGACAGAATTTAATAGAGTTCTGGATGACTTTAAATTAAATAAGGCAGTTGTAATAGATGAGATCTCTGCAGAACTTCTTAGATCCCTGGGAGAAGAAGGAATCGAAAGATTATTCAAGCTGATATCAAAAAGTTATGAAACAGGAGAAATTCCAACCGATTTTGATAAAAAAAAATATCATCTTCACACTTCCGAAGAAAACACAAGCCTACAAATGTGAGAGTTATCGCACCATTAGTCTAACATCACATGCTTCAAAATTACTGAACAGAATAATATACAGAAGAATGGAAATGGTAGTAGAAGACATAGTACTGTAGGTGAAGATCGGTTTGAGTTTAGGAAAAACCGCGGTACAAGGGAAGCAATTCAGGCTTTAAGATTAATACTTGAAGGGCGGATCAAGAAAAACAAAGATACTTTTATGGCATTTGTTGATTTAGAAAAAGCTTTTGATAATGTTAGGTGGGAGAAGATGTTCAAAATTTTAAAGAATTCAGGTCTAAAGCATCGAGGTATAAGATTACATTATAAACTATATAAGAATCATGTGGCTGTATTAAAAGTAGAGAATTATGAAATACAAGCATCAGTTAAAATGAGTGTCAGACAAGGTTGCAGTCTATCCCTGTTAATATTCAATTTGTATGTAGAGGAAGCAATAAAGAAAGTAAAAGAAAAATTTCCATGTGGCATAAGTGTTCAGGGAGAAAAAATCGGTATGCTACGATTTGCTGATGACATTCAGGGGCGTAGCTACTATGGGGCTAGGCGGTGCAGTGCACCGGGGCCCCTACGCTCAGGGGGCCCCCAAGCGCGGTTGAGAGGGCCCACGAGGCTTCATGGGCAAACTGGCGACCTTTTTTTTTTAGCTCTACAGTCGTCTAAGGGGGCCCCTGAGACACAGGAAGCCCCTCACTAAGGGCCCTCACTGCTCAGGGGGCCCCCAACCACTGCTCAGGGGCCCCTAAGCACAACTACCCCTACCAGCAACACAAAACAAAAAAAGGTCGTCCATCTGGCCTGAGGGCCCAAAATAAATCTTTTGCACCCGGGCCCTTGTTGACCTAGCTACGCCACTGATGACATTGTCTTGTTAGCAGAAAGGGCTGAGATAGTTGAGAAATTACTGAATGGCGTGAACAAAATACTGAAGGAAGATTTTGGCCTGAATATAAATCAATGCAAAATAAAGTGATGAAATGCAGCAGAAATGATACAAATACTGGCAGATTAAATATAAAAATAGGATCGGATGCATTTGGAGAAGTAGATGAATTCTGTTATTTGGGAAGCAAAATTGCAACCGATGGCCGAAGCAGGATTGATGTTAAAAGCAGAATAACACTAGCAAAAAGAGCCTTCATGAAAAAGAGAAATCTTTTAGTTTCAAATATTGATCTAGGAATTAGAAAAAAAAGTTTTTAAAACTCTATTTTTGGAACACAGCACTTTTCGGTAGAGAAACGTGGATTTTAGGAATACCAGAAAGAAGTAATATTGAAGTTTTTGAAATGCGGTGCTACAGTAGAATGCTGAAAATTAAGGGGACAAACAAATTAAGAAATGAACGAGTTTTGGTAATGATGGTTGAGGAAAGAAGTTTGTGGAAGAAGCTTACAGAAAGAAGAGACAGGCTGGTAGATCGTATTTTGAGACATGCTGGATTGGTTAATTTGCTGGTGGAGGGAAAAGTCGATGGTAAGAAGACAGAGATTAGAATATATGAAGCAGATAATTGAGGACGTGGGTTGTAAGGGGTATGTAGAGATGAAGAGGTTAGCAGATGATAAGAAGGGATGGAGGATTGGTTCAAGCCAGTCGAAAAACTGCTGACAGCACAAAAAAAAGGCACAGATTCCAGAATTGAAGAGATTTTTCAGAAAAGTATCTCCATGTGGAAACAAGGCAAAAGTGCAGTGGAGAGGAAGTAGATATTGTCTGAAAGATATAAGAATAAGTAAGAAATTTTATTTCAAAACAAAAAATCTAAGAAAAGCACGGAAAAATGTTTAATAATAAGGTGATAGTAAGATTTTAAGAGCACGATTAGAATACAACTAAGCAATAAAGCATGATGACAATATAGAACACATAGTAACTAAATAAGGAATTAATAGCAACAAAGAAAGAAACAAAAATTGATCTATTATGAATATATCGTGTCGAGAAAGAATACTGGTTGTTGCAGTTAGAAATATGAATGTCAATTTTAGGAAAGTGATAGTTAGATATAGTATACAGACAGTTATATTTAAGGATGGGGAAGAAGAAATAAAAAAAACTGGTTTAATCAAATCGTTTCGAATATTCACATAGGGAGGGAATATAATAAGGGGGACCTTCTCCTCCCGAGTATGAACGGATAAACAAGGAAACTGCACATTAATCTTGTAATATTAAAAAAGAATAAAATAGGTAATATGGATAGTTTATATATAGATCTACTACAGAGAGGAGGATATACCATTGCAATATACCTAAAAATATTATTTTGATTCAGACTAGAGACCTGCTAAATAGCAGAGGATTTAAAAAGTGTTATAATAGTAGTGGTTGATAATTTAGTGGAAACAAATAATATTGAAAATTACACGCTGATTAGTTTCATCTAAATGATAACATAACTGATGTAGAGTTGGATATGAATATCTGAATGAATAGAACGTGGTTTGTAAAACAAAAACGTAGGTTCAGGAGAAATCATTCATGCAAATCTCAGCGGTTTATAGACAAGATATTTCAGATGATAGGACAAAGGAGATTACATTTATAGTGCACCACTGGATCTCTCTGAGAAGAGTGAATATGTGAAATATTCAATGTTGGTAAATAAGGTTAAAATCATTAGGGTGGATCAAAACTGTTATTGCTGGGCAGAGGTAGCTAACAAAAAACTTATACCACGATAACAGCCGAACATTTGACACAGAATAGAGAGAGAACATTTTATAATTAAGCAACCAACCCTTCTATGATTAGAGGTACAAACAAAGTTATAAAAGTTCTAACCACAGTTCAGAATACCCTGAACCCACCACCAACGACCCCTCTAAAGATTTTAAATCGATCAGAAGGCACTCCACCCCGCCAATAGAAACCAAAGGTCAGAATAGACAACAAGGGTAATGATCATAACTGGCCACCTAGGGACACACAACGAACTACCCACAGAAATGCTTCTCAGGTCCCGCAAGAACTTCTTATGAGGGCACCAACCCAACCAGCATTCCCAATTACTAATAATTCCTAAAGCCAAAACGCCCAAACAGCAAACTAATATCTAGTAGAAAAGATACAAAACTAGATCACAGTGATCTTACAAATGGCATTCTCCGGTAACTTACCACATAACATCAGAGGCCTTTATTGCCACTATGTTAATGGACTTCCCTCAGGGCCCGCCAATATCTCAGGGTCAATATATAATAGAAGCTCAACCACATCCTGGAACAACTCAACCTAACAACTAAAACAAAAGGAGCCCTATAACATAATAATAAGAAAGTAACCAAAGAGTAACAACAATGCATAAGAAAAATAACAACACCACGGTATCCCAATATCTAGGTATTTTACAGTGGAACGGAAGATCAGTTTGGGCGAACAGAGAAAGCCTAATTTCAGCACTCACTCAAAACAATATCGACATAGCCATATTGTCAGAAACATGGTTCAAATCAAATAAAGAGGTCAATTTCAAATCCTACAAGGTGTACAGGAATGACAGACTGGACGGTAGAGGAGGAGTGGCGATATTGGTGCAACAAAATATTCCACACGAACCGATTAATCTCAATTTGGGCAAATTACGCTTTCAAGCTGTAGCAATACGGATACGAACCACCCAGTCAACAATCAACATCATTTCCATTTACTGCTGCCCAAAAACAAAAATCACTCAAAACGACTGGACAAAGCTTATCGGCCAAATAAAGTCACCAATGATTCTGGCAGGCGATTTTAACGCACATAATCAGAGCTGGGGCTGTCACTACAACGACCTGAGAGGATCGACAATTAAGGATATGGCAGAAGACAACAATCTGGTAATAGTTAACGACGGCAGCCCAACAATGGTCCCATCACCAGGAAGATCCAACTCGGCAGTGGACTTAACTCTCTGCTCCCCCAATCTGGCAACCTTAGCGACATGGAGAGTGCTCAATGATTCATTGGGATCGGACCACTATCCGATACTTTTAATTATCGGTTGCCCACTAACCAAAGAAACTGCAGCTCATCCAACAATCAGATGGAACGTCAATAGAGCCGACTGGTCCCAATACAGGAGACGAATTGAACAAAATTCCAGAAATATCACAGAACAATCTACGGGAAATGAGAGCTATAAAAAACTGACAAATGTGATATTAGAGGCAGCAGACAAATCTATTCAACGAAAAGACTATCAAAACGCAAAGAAAAATCGCCCACCAATATGGTTGAACCCAACATGAACGAAAGCAATAGCCCAAAGAAGACTCGCTCTTAACTTATACAGCAAGAACCCCGACCTTCAACACTATATGTCTTATTTACAAATTAACGCACGAACAAAAAGAACGCTCAAATCGCAAAAACGTCAAAATTGGATCCAATTCTATGAAACACTGGGGAAGGATTCGAATATCGCTTCTGTTTGGTCCACGATTAGGAAGCTTAAAAATAATGGTTTCAACAACGAGGCCCCCAAAATCAGTATAACAACTCTTGAAGACATTGCAGACACAATCGCTCCTCCCACAGTCCAGGAGGAGGACTCCAACTTCGCGCTAAACCCGCAGGAAGCATCGGACCACCAACTATGCACGCCATTTACCATGACAGAACTACAACAAGCCTTAAAGCGATCCTCCGACTCTTCGCCTGGAATAGATGGAATCCATTACGCTATGTTAACAAACATGCCTCCAGATGGTTTGCAGATACTTCTAAACATCTTTAATAAGATGTGGATGAAAGAACCTATTCCAGCGGAATGGAGAACTCAGGTTATCATTCCAATATTAAAACAAGGAAAAGACCCCACCAAAGCGACTTCGTACAGACCGATATCATTAATGTGATGAGTAGGAAAAACACTAGAACGTCTCATCAAAAACAGATTAGAATGGTGAGTGGAGGCGAACAACCTGATTCCCAATTTCGTAAGGGGAAAAGCACACTTGACAACCTAGAGATCTTGACGTCGGACATTTACCTTTCATTCTGCAACAAGCAATATTTGGGAGCTGTCTACCTAGATATCCAATCAGCTTACGACAACTTCAGAATCCCTCATTTGATACACAAACTGGAGACGTTAGGGGTACCGATGAAACTTGTGAAAGGACTCTACTCCCTATTATCTGAGAGGATAATCTATGTCAGCTCAAAGAAAAATCGAGTAGGACCGCATATTGTTAATCAAGGGTTACCTCAAGGAGCAATCCTCAGCCCACTCCTGTTTTTATTATACATAAATGATATAATCCACTCCATCCCTACGAAGATTATCTCACTCCAATTTGCAGACGACTTGGTTATATATGCCAACGATGTGTCACAGCAGGAAGTCCGTAACCTACTGAACAAGGCAATTACAGCCCTCATCAAATGGCTACACACCAATGGTTTTGAACTTTCACGGGAAAAATCATCAGTAGTTTACTTTTCAAAGATAAAAATCACCCACGACTCGGACAGTATCCAAATAGATCCATATAAACTGGCACTTAAGAAACAAGTACGGTTCTTGGGAATGTTACTGGACAGCCTCCTTAGCTGGTCCCAGCATATCGATCAACTGATAGCAAAATCGAATTCCCCACTAAATACAATAAGAATGGTGTCAGGTACTTGGTGGGGCTCCCACCCAAAAATGCTCCTAATACTTTACCGACCACTAATTAGATCGCTATTAGAATACGGTTCCATGTTTTACCAATATGCTAGAAAGGACGCCCTCAAAAAACTAGATAGACCTCAAGCAGCTTGCCTAAGAGCTTGTGTCGGGGCAATATGCTCAACCCCAATTTACGCCCTATTAGTGGAGGCAGGAGAACCTCCCCTTCATATACGACGATCATATCTTGAGGAAAAATTCATAATGGAAAAATTGGTACTTAATACCCACCCGCTCCACCATCGACTTGAGAGGACGCAAGCATTAGAGGACAAAGGAAAGAGCCAACTCAAGCTCCCACTTCTATATGCTTACAAACTTTGGTCTAAATATAAAGTAGCTTCTTACGACATACACCCCATCTTTCAAGAACCATACGAACACCGACTGGAAGAAATCCACATTCACTTTCTGGAAGGAGACACAAATCCAACCTTAAACCAGAAACTAAATAGACTCCTCGCAGAGATAGGGAAAAACACAGTTAAAATACACACAGACGGCTCAAAGAATTCCGAGGAAAACAGAGTAGGAGCAGCCTTCTTCTGTCCCAACACTAATCATTCAGCTCAATTCTCACTACATGAAGAAACATCTATTTTCACAGTTGAAGCGAAAGCCATACTGGAGGTGGTTAAGTATAGCCAAATGATCCAAGCGGACAAAAGCATCATACTAACGGACTCCATGAGTGTCTTAAAACGGCTGCATAACAAGACGTGGAATTAACACCTCCCAATGACAATCTTAGAAATTAGGAAACAAATAAAAAGCAGTAAAGAACGGGGAATCACTACCTACCTGCTATGGGTTCCAGCTCACAAAGATATAAAATACAATGAACGGGTGGATACTTTAGCAAAAGAGGCCATCCTCAAAGGATTTAAAGATGATATGAACCTCCCGACGTCAGATATAATTCACACAATCAAAAAACGAGCCAAAGAAAAATAGCAGAAGAATGGAGAATATCTCTAACCACCAAAGCTTCGCACTATGGAAGCATCCAACCAACTATTCCACCTCAACCTTGGTTTTATAAATAGATCACAAGCAGCCGACTAACAACAATGATTTCCAGGCTGCGGTTCAACCACGGAAGATTCCCCAGCCACCTCTATCAACTAGGTCTGAGAGAATCTCCTCTCTGTGACTGTTCAGATCAGACTATAGGAGACACCAACCACATTATATTTTCCTGTAGAAAATTTAAACCGGCCCAGGATACCATGATCAAGGAATTAGTCAACATAGGAATCCCTCTCCCTACCAACCTAATCATACTCCTAGTTAGTGATGACAAAGCAGTATACAACAGCCTTATGAGATTCGTAAAACATGGAAATATGGAAATCTAAGACCTCATCATCGGTAAATAACAATGTCAATGAGCATAAAATGAATTGTATAAATGACTAAAACGATTCTGTTTAATTCCTAAAAGATTGTAACTACGAGTAGATAAGTATGACTTAAAATTGTCATCAGTATAATAAAAAGTAGTCTAAGTACAACTATAATTAGCATAAGCAAGATTGTAAATAGTATAATCAAACCTGTAAATAATTAAGCATAATGAATTATCTTACAATTCACGGCTGTATGGTCATATTAACCGAACGTGAATAAAAGAAAATAATAATTTAGACTCATGAATACCAATGTCGGTATTGCCTCACGTATACCTGCAAAATGACTTCAAAACGAATTGTATCAATTACTACAGCGATTCGGCTTTATACCTGAAAGACTTTAATTACGATTAGAAAAGTTCTATTTAAAATTGTAACCAATATAATCAAAATTGTAAGTAGCATAAGTATAACAATAATTAACAGATGCAATATAGTAATGAGTATAATCAAACATGTTACAAGTGATGGCTGTATGGTTACATAACCGAATGTCAATAAAAAAAAGTTAAAAAAGTATGTTTGCAGAGATATAGTTCCTCCACAATAGAATAAAAGGACGTTATGGTTAAGAACATTTATAAGGTATCCACAACCATGCAGGAAAGAAATATATGGAGACGACACAAGGGACCTTCACCACGCATTGAAGTGACGCCGGGCGGAGGAGGAATGGGGAGGCGTGGCCGCCATATTTCCCATCCATACAGACACGGGGAATATGTACAAAAACCTCAAGGAGATTCTAGGATAAATGTGACGCTGCAATCTGGTGATGGATTATTATGTAACTCGATGAGACAAATAAAAAATGAAGAATAAAAGTTTTTGATATCCTGCTTAGTTTGCGAGATATTCTGTCTCAAATGTAAGATGTTTTTGGTTCACAGGAGAAAAATTTGGTCAAAGCCAAATTTGATGATGGATTCTTATTTAAAAAGACGAGACAAATAAAAAAATAAAGAATGAAATTTTTCGATATCTCGCCTATTTCTCGAGATATACTGTCTCAAAAACGAGGTGTCTTGAGTTGAAATGCAGAAGAAAAATTTCGCAAAAGTCAAATTTGATGATGGATTCTTATTTAACGCGACGAGACAAATCGAAAATAAAGAATAAAATTTTCGATACCTTGCTTAGTTGTCGGGATATACTGTCTCCAAATTGAGGGGATTGGGTTGGGATGCGGCCTGGAACAAACATTAATTCTGCCAAAGCCACAATGAATTACATGGTGGACTTGTAGAATGGATATTTCAGATTTTTTACTACCACTCGTGGTTAGGTTGAAATGCGGCCTAGACCAGAATTAAAATAGTTATCTTGTTACCATACATCGTAAGCTTAATTGGGAATAGCTGGAAGTAGTTTACATTGCGATACACGTTTTTTCACTAACATGGTTTTCATGAAATTACTAACAATAATAGCTAAATTATTTGTCACTTATGGAACAACAAAACCATTCTGATACAGACTGCATTTAGACCTAACCACGATCTCCATTAATGAATAAACTGTCAATATAAACTGTAACGTGACGAACGAAAGCGCAATACTAAATTCACTGAATCGCGATATAAATTTCACCCCTTTAAATCTCATTTTCAACAATCGTTAAAAAGTAATGCTAGTCTGTTATGTGCAAAATAGCAAGCTATGCTGATTTTCTACATTACATCAAGAAAAATTTGAGAATAAGGTCATCCTATTGAGAGCTATGACTAAATGTTTATAGACAGACACCAAACTTGCCAATACCTATTGCACACTTGAAGAACGATAATTACAATAAAAATTACTTAAGAAATGATATCCCAAGTTCTTTAATATCTGGCCTATTTGTGCAAGCGTATGCAGCACAAGATGGCCTTATAGAAAATTTAGACACATTAGAAAATGAAATAATCACAGCATCAAACACAATGTGAACTTATCAATTGTAGGGATAGGTAATAAGGCCGCCGCCGCCACCGCGCATGCGCAGTATCAGCCGAGAGTTTAGATGCGGCGTCACAGATTTAACGTTATTTCGTCTCCATATATTTCTATCCTCCATGTCCACAACATCTATGAAAGACTCTATCAACTTAGTTCTCACCAATGATACCATCATCGTTACAGATTTCAACATTCTTCATACTTTACTGGGATGTAACCAAATTTATTGGAATGCGATTAACCTAATAGAATTCACCAAGTCTTAAGAGATTGCAGAGGGTACTCTCTCCACTGAAAGGGGACAAAAAATATCTAAAGGTAATAATAATAGATTTTTATGATATTAAGACATAACTTGAATTGGAAGTCAACGCGTAGTAATGATAAGTACACCAAGTTGAATATTTAACCCTTCATCAAGTAGGTGTTAACCAATTATATTCTGGCAACTTGATTAACAATTAATTCATTTAAAGAATATCTAAAATTTATTACAACTGAAAATTAACATAATTAATGAGAACTGATTAATATCAACAAGAAAAATGTATGTTTCTTGAAAAAGTGCTCTTCAGATGTATATGAAGTAAGGAATTGTTTGTAGAGAAAAATAAACAAAAAATGTTTAATCAGCGTACATGAATAATTAATATTTGACACAAATAACGTGAGGGATTCACAGCTGGTGAATTTTGTTTTCATTTCAGCCGTAACAATTTTTCTGAAGACAGGAGCAAAGGAACAAAGGTAATTGAGAATTGTACAGCAATATAGTTAGAATTTATATTTTTGAGTTGAATGTAACAAGATAAATAAGCATTTTGTTACCATGGAGGAAAGAATATATGGAGACGAAATAACGTTAAATCTGTGAAACCTCATATAATAACTCGTCTCCTACTGCGCGTGCGCGGTGGCCATAGGAATAACTCCGAAACATTGAGCTGTTTGCACTGTGTCTACTGCTGAGAACTTTTCATTTTCTAATATTCTAAAGTTTTCTATAATGCCAAGATATGTTGCATATGGTTGCACAAACAGACAAGATAGGAAACAAAATGAAATAACGTTTCATAACTAAGTCACAGTGTAATTATTGTTTTTGAAGTGTCTGATAGGTAACTGCAACATTAGGGCCTATCGTTATAAATTTATTCATTGCTCTCAACAGTATAATGTCGTTCTCAAATATTTGTTGATGTAGAGTAGACAATCAGCATAGTATGTTACTACTTTGCACATAAAAGGCTAGCCTTATTGTAAAAAAGTGTTGGAAGTCTGATTTAATCGGGTCAAGTTTACATCGCGATGCAATGAATATGGTATTCTGCATGCTTTAGTCCAGTTCAGTTTACACTGAAAGTGTACGTTGAAATTAATTGTGATAATTTGTGCTATGCGAGCTATGAAACGTGATGAAGCAAATGTTGTTACCCGAAATTTAGTTCGCGATGCATTTCATTTATTTAGGTGTGTCTACATAGTTTGGTTTTGTAACGACAATATTAATGGAAATGTGGGTAGGTTGAAATGCAGCCTGTACCAGAAGGTGCAAACAACGAGAACTAAACGAACTTAATTTTTATTATTTACTTTCAATTTCTCTCGTCGTGTTACCTACGAATCTATAATCAAATTTGACTTTGGGGATAGTTTTCTTCTGGAGTTCAACCTAAAACACCTCCGTCGTGTTTCATAAGAATCTAAGATCAAATATTACATTGGAGAAATGTTTCTTCCGAATTTCAACCCAAAACACCTCACTTTTGAGACAGTATATCTCGAGAACTAAGCAGGATATAAAAAAAAAAAATATTCTTCATTTTTGGTCTGTCTCGTCGAGTTTCATAATAATCCATCATCAAATAGCGGTGCCATGGTTGTCGTATGATTCCCTCGAGGTTTTTGTGCCTATTCCCCGTGATTCTACGGCCGAGCAATATGGCGACTTCCCTACCCCACTTCTCTTTACCCGGTTTCACTCCAGTGCGTGGTGAAGGTCCATTGAGTAGTCTCCATATATTCCTTCCTCCATGTTTGTTACGTTAGTGGTTAATATATTCGCTGTTTGTAATTTAGGAGAAATATTGTCGTACGTGTTTGTTATAAGGTATTAATAACGATCACTGGAGCAAAGATTATTCTAGGTCTTAATTAATTTTAGTTAGTTTTTTGGGTGAACGTATGAGATTAATACTGACTAGCGTGATCATTTTGTGCGTAGCGGTTGCTGAAGAAAAAGTTTTTTTCTTTTTACAGTAGCACCGCAATTTTTTAAATAAACGTATTACGATTAGTAAATCAATAAAATATTTTCTGTGGGGTATATTAATTAGCAATTAGAGGTTTAAAGAAAGTTATTGAAACTATGAAAAATAATAAAGTTAGTGATGATAACGTGAACATCGGGAAATTGGATAATTCGTGGGAAAACGAATCACTGAAAATTCCTGAACAAGCAGAAGATACTGTAAAATGAACAGAAGATCGAATATTAAATGCCCGACAAATTCTAAATATTTTAAAGAGTAAAATGAATAGCGTTGTGAAAAAAGAACAAGAAAGTGCTAGAGGAAATGAGTAACAGTAACAGTGCAAGCAATAAAAATAAAGTTTTCGAATGAAATAAAAGAAATTTATAATTGAACCCTGGGAAGCACGACCGAAATCAGAGATACTGTAACTAGAATGCGCCAGTACTAGGAAAGAACTGGGCCTGAAAATTGACTGGCTGGCTGGTGAATGTGGAAGGCCATACTGTGATCCGAGAGAATAAATTCAGAAGGATAACGAAGAAGAAAAATAACACATGCCAAATAAAAACTGGTTATGGATTATCACAAAAATTTAAAACAGGTAAAGGTCGGACACAAGGGTACCCTATGTCAACAACCCTATTTAAAATTTATATAGATGTTAGTTTGAGAACATGGTCTCAAAAATGTAATAGAATGGGTTTAGAAATAATAGATGGAAAATATCTACATCATTTATTATTTTTTGATGACCTTAGCTGAGGATGCAAATTATATATGTAATCAACTGTCAAAAAGAATATAAAAAATGGGGCTTGAAGATTAACTATCAAAAAACAGAATATGTTACTAATGATATGGATAAGTTGTACATTGATGGAATAAAAATTAAAAATGTAAATAATTGTTGTCATTTGGGTTCTATTTTAGAAATAGAAGGAAAATCAAATATGGAAATTAATAAAAGAAGTACTAATGGCCGGAAGTAATCGGGATGCTCGATTTACTTCTATGGAGGAAGAATGCTATGAAAAGAACAAAAAGAATTATATTTAAGTCATTATTGGAGAGCATAGTCTTATAAGGATCAGAAACCTGGACAAGCATTAGAAATGGAAGATCAGCAAGAATATCAAGAAAAGAAAAAGTAAGTAATACCTAAATAATGAGGCAAATGGAAGTGAAAGAAGAAATGAATGAAATTATAGAACAAAAAAGATGGCCGTGTAAGAAGGATGGAAGACTACCAAAACATGTACAGGAATGGGAGGTTAAAGGAAGGAGGAAAAGATGACGGTCCATACTTAGAGGGCATCAATAAATTACGTGTGGTGTTTTTACGGACCCCCCACCCCCTCTGGTAAGACTTCGTGAGATCTGGTCCAACCTCCCCCCCCCCCTACCTCTGGTGAGATTAGGTCCGTGAGAGCCCCCCCCCCCTCCCCTAGAAATCGTCCTCGCAACTTTTTGAGACCTTTTTTAAGGTCTCACCCTTTCAAAGCCGGTTACACCCCCACCTTTCGATGAAATACCCCCCTAAAATCGGCTTTCTCGTCATTTGTAGATTTTTTTTTAGCTCTACAGTCCTAAAACATTTCCAAAACCTCACGTGAGATTTCCGTTGACCCCCCCCACCCTCCCCCTTGGTGAGATATGGTGAGATTTCGCCGGACTCCCCCCCCCCCCTATTTCACCTTACGTAATTTACGTAATTTATGGACGCCCCCTTACCTGGCTCCAAAGTGTACAAATGGCGATGAGAAGATTTGGTGCAGAAGAGGGAGATATATGTACAAGATTGAATAATCTGGAGAAATATTTTGAGAAGATGTGGTCAAGTTCTGTGTTATGAGTTTTTATTGTTACGTTGGAGTAAAACTTCTGTAGTGAGGAAAATCTCTCTTAGTAATAATAATAATGAAGAATGAAAAAGAAAACCATTTTTTTTAGAGTCGAAGAAGAAACACAATCCATATGGCAGGAAATACTTGCTATAAAAAAAGGGGGACAAGACAGCAAAGCAACAAAATTATATAAAGCAAAAAGATATAGTTAAAGGATTCTGTGTAGGAGACGAAAATGACTGTGGAAGTAGGACAGCATCTTAAATTGCCGGAGCTCAAATTTGAAACAGGTGGGAGTGTTCACCCTGCGGTTTTTATGAAGGCCTATAAAAATGAATTGCCTACATTTTGGTCCGACTGTGAGAGTCATTCCGACTGAAAGAATCATTTGAGGAGAAATGCTTTTGCTTAGGGGTGCGAAGTAAATGGGATGTTTGTATGTATGTGAGTTTTGTAGAGTTTGAAAAGCTTTTTTAAAATAAATATTGTAACTTCAAAGAATAAGACATAATTTCTGGGAGTGTAGGTTTTACACGCTACAAAATGCGAGACTACTTGAATTTTGTGAACGGAAGCATAAGGATTCGATGAAGAGATGATTGAAGTTTTGTTTAGAAGAAGGTAGCGGTACCTCAATGTGATAGTATGGATGAGTTCTTGAATACAATTAGTAGGATCGACATTTGGCAAGACATCAACGAAATGGCGAGAATTGAGAAGACGACAATGGTGAATTATGAAAGTAGTTGGAAGCGGCAGATGAGTGATAATTACCATAGAGAGAAAAGAGATGAAGGAACAACAGGTATGGTAACAGGGCCAGGGTCGGATTAAGGCAGCGCGTGGCCCGTAGCAAATGCGAAAAAGAGGCCCTCGGTTTGCTTTAGGTATTCAAGTTTAGAATAAGATTATATGAAATAAGACAGCATCTTCAAAAAACTATCCTTCGGGATTTAATGTGGGCAACTTAGAGATTACACTAGTGAAATCAATATTTCTAAGCAAATTATAATGTTCATTAAAGCCAGATCATTTAGAGATTCTTGTCCTATTGTGTTCCTTAGCTCATTTTTAATGCGCTTCAGTGTTGAAAAAGAACGTTCTCCGCTGCAGTTGGTGACCAACAAACTCAAGTAAATACGTCACACGATTTCTAAATTTGAAAAACATGATTCTGAGGTATTTTCCACTAGGAACGTATAATACTGATGTTCTAAAACTTCGTGCTTCTTGCTGTCAACTGCAGCAGCCACATCTGTTTCCAGCAGTTCAGCGAAATATACCAGCTCGTTGCCTAGACTGTCTTCTACATCAACTGGGTACGCACTGACAATAATTGGAGATCTTCTCAAGATTTCTTCTGCTGGTAAAGACTTTAAACTCCTAATCATTCCAAATACACTGGTCACTTGATAGTATGCTTCTACATGTTTAGCTAATGCAGATAACACATTATCAATTATGACAATAAACACCTCAATCTCAAAATGTTGTCTAGGTGTTTGACTTTCTACGGCTTCATCGAGTGTAGTAGAGCAGCTGAAATGGTCCCACTTCGTGTTTCGCTTGAGTTTTCTTGCAGTCAATTGCTGAAATTCTTCACAGCCAGTTAGGGATTTGGCTTTTGCCTCTGTATCTAAGAATGTGGATCGCATTGCTTGGACGTACTCGTATAGTGATTTATAAAGAGTGTATTCCGTGTTAAGGTCTCGAGAGACAACTGCAGAGAAGCGTTAGTCGCTTGCAGGCGCTCTAGAATTTCGTTCCATTCAATAGTCATTATTCCCGTTTTTAACTTGTTCATTATAGAAACTAGTCCGTAAGCTTGATTGCGACACTCTACATTTTGATCCTCGTTGTTAGATATGTTATCCAAAACTTCTTTGATAGTGTTAAAACCACATAAAGCGCCTTCGTCGCATCAGCTCGGGCAGACCACCTAGTGTCTGATAATCTTTTCAAAACAGGAATTTTTTTGAACAGCTATCTTTCAGTGCTTTCGTGAAAAAACTGCACAGATAATTTGAAGCGAAAAAAATGAATACTGGCTTCAACGAAGTCGAATAAAATGGATGTTTCTGTACAGCAATCTGCAGCTCACTTAGCAACCAGAATTAATGAATGTGAGAAGCAGGGGATATATTCCGCGTGACTTATTAATCTCCTTAATTCGTGCTGGTAAGCCACTGTATTTCCCATTCATGTTTGCTGGTATTGTCATAACTTTGCCCTCGACAATCCTTTATATTAAAAATCGTTGTCATTTAAAAAGCCTAGTAAACTCTGAGTGATCTGTTCAGCGTATGGCCTTCCATATCCAAGAATCTTACAAACCTTTCTACTGGTCCAAATGGCAGGACATAGCTCACGATTAGTCAGTTGGTCTACATGCGATATGTTTGGAGTAGAATCCAATGAAACAGAATAGTATTTACACCTCTTAATTTCGCAAATAATGTGATCTCGTATGCTTGATGCAATTAGATGGATAAATTCCCCACATGTCGTTTTTGACAAGTATGACGTATGTCCCTTTCCTTTCTTTGCATAAATATGTAAATGTTCAGCCAGAAATGTGTCAAATTTAGCCATTAATTCTTATAAACCTAAATAATTTCAATTGTGAGGAGAACCAATGATTTCATCACTACCCCGAAATGCAAGACCTCGTTCTGCTAAAAAAAAATTATAATTGCGGTAATTCTTTTTAAGAGTGTCAGCCAATATTTTTGTTGGGTCTCTATTTGGCTCACAAGTTCAGAATCGACACGCGCATCCCTTTTGTTGCGAACTAACAGTGTAATTACTGATTGCCGATGAGAAGTGATTTCTTTACGTCTTATCAACAAAATATGCACGTTCTTCCAGTAATTTAATCCGTTTTCCATAAGCGTGCAGAACTCTCTGAATCCATAACTATGCAAACTAAACAGAAAAGCTTCCCTTTATTTTCAGAATAACACAGCCTATCTCTAACGTGAGTTTTATCCGTTAGTTTATGTCTACATGTGAAAAATGACCTCTAACAGAAACGCGGTTTATTTTCACTGTCATATATTTTTTCTGAAGACAAAAAATTGCTGTCCATATGCTGCACTCGCTACTTCCTTTTGCAATCCAATAATTCGATCAAAGTTGGTCGGCCATTCACCAATATCATTAGAGTTTCATTTACTTTCATTTTGTTTTGGCTTAGAAAAGAAGATTCAATAACACCGGTAGCATGTGATATGCTTTTGACCTCTCTTTGAGAACTTGCTGTATGTTCGAGTGGGAGTGCAGTATCACTTGTACTAATTGTGACTTTATCATCTGTACAACGGGACGCAACTTTGAGTTTTATATTTCAATTTCTTTAGATACAGTAACGTCATTATGAAAATTAAAAAACTCAGAAAGCTTATATGTCTTTGACATATCAGCTTGGATCTTTTTTTCGTTTCCATCTTTTGCTTTACGCTTTGCACTCCAAGAAGCGAAACGCCTACTTATATCTCTAGGGTCTGCTGCTCATATTGGTTACTCCGACCTGCATAAAATAGAAAATAAACTACTAAATTAAAGTATGGCTGAGGTAATTGAATCTAAAACTAATTACGATATTTCATTTCTACACAACGTTCTTCTGGTAGTCTTCTATCCAATTACATAATAAAAAGTATGTGTCATGTTGTGATACAGTACATAAACAAAACAAATTCTTACCTTATGCTTCAGTGCGTCTAGTTATCCTTGTTTTCACTGTATTTCATAGAATTTTAAAGAAAACAGTAGTTAGCGTAGTATATTAATATTTTATAACGGCAAAAAAGAAGACAATAAAACAAAATAACACCCACATGTATTATGTGGCAGGAACGTACGACTGTAATAGTATCCACTAGAGAAAATGTATACACTATCCATTCAGTGAGGGTATTTTCATTTAAAAAAAAATACAATTAGCTCTACCGCCCAGACCAACTGACTCATGTTTGACGAGGCGGCTATCAAAATTTCTAGATTCGTCAGTGCTGGCAATTAATGGAAAACGATTCCAAATTGTAGGGTTATACGAACAATTCGCAGACAATATTAGAGGATTCCCCTGGTATTACAGTTTTTTCAGTTTGTAATACGTGTTTACGATTTGGCCACTACCACACCACAGCAAAAAATTAAGAAAATTTGGGGATTCCCATATTTTAATTATTTTTTCGTCTATATTAACGCATTTAGAAAATCTTAATCATCACAAAATTTAAATTAGTAAAAGTTATAAAAAATGTCTGTGCTAGTATCAGACAATGTCGACTGCCATCAAGAAATTGAAATTATATTTCTGTGTCTACTTTTTTTTTTTGCCATGCTGTATGTCTTTCTACCATTCGTAACGTATTTGAGACTTAGTTATTTTTATGCGTAGACGCGAGCCCCCCTCCCCCCCCCCCCCCCCCCCCCCCGATGCACGGGACCCGTGGCCCGTGGCCCGTGGCATTTGCTAACTCTTGCTACGTGGCTAATCTGGTACTGAATAGAGCACGATTGAAAGAAAAAAAATCACAATATAAGGCCATAGATAACGAAACGCCCGTAAACTAAGTGACTCCAATTTGTCTTATTTTGAGCCTCCCCCTCCCCCCAACGTAGCCTGATATGGCTTATACCTTGAAACCCTCGTAGTTTTATTCCCTATTAATTCCAGAAGACATTGTTAATGTTAACCTTTTACAAGATTATCGTTAAAATTATTGCGTATTTAATGAACACGACCGAATATTTGCTTTGTAAACTTTTTTTTTTTTTTTAGTTATCAATATTTTCACTAGACACTGGTGCAAATGTTAAATTTTTGGGAAAATTTCTTTCTCAGGTACAGGCGTGGGTCCTTTTCTTTTTGACGTGTTACTAAAAAAAATATTCTCCTCATCTTTAACATTATTGTTTATTTATTGATTGATAAAAAAACTAACCTGAACCTATTGCATAAAAAAGACCTCAGAAAAACTGCTGTTTTTCGTTTACTGCAGTTCTGTCATCTTTCTTTCTATATAACCGTGGAATGATTCTTTATCTTGCTTAAAAGACTTACACAGTTCTTTGACGACGCTTTGGATATTGAAAACTAGCTGGAATTTTTTTTTCATAACCTTTGTTTATTGTACAGCGCCATTACACACCACACTGAACTTAAAATAACACTTCATTAGGTGTTATAAAGAAAGAGCCACTGAATGTCACTTTTTGTTAACCGTCACTTGCAAAGGAAAATCCAATGTGACATCTGTAAAGCGGTCCATTCACAGTCCAACCTGTAGGACCAACGATGATCCGATTTTTTCCGATGTAGGACTCTTGTTGGAGCGTGAATTGGGTGCAGGACTACATGTTGGCTGTGTTGGAAGTTACTGGACTCCCAGACTAGCTTATGTGGATCTCTCCCGTCCAACATCATAGCACATGGGATAGTGAACGCGGGAATCGTCCAGCAGAGCGTCCGACAAAGTGGCTATTAACATTTTTTTTATCTCGATAAGGCATACGGAAATCATTTAATTAGTCATGAAAGGATGATAATATAATACAAACAAGTCTCATTTGATTTTTTGGTAATACAAGTTGTTGTTTGCATTCAAACTACTCGTAAAAGCTTTCAAATAATTTTTGATAGTATTTGTAATCACTACTGTTCTGCTATAATTCTTTAGTATGAGTCAAAAGTAATGAAATCTATTTGGTTTTCTTTAAACCACACTCGTCTACATATCGCTTTATCAGACATTAATGAATGGAAAATGATATGGTTTTTCCCTTACCTTCAGATATTCACCTAGGTGAACTATATGAATTGCTCTGCACGTTTCAAATATAACTTTTCCAAGCATCTGAGGTAATTTTTGTAACTGAATTTCAGATCTTTAATTTTTCTCCCTGTGGCCATAAATCGCAATGGTGCTATGAAGCGTTGTTCTGTATCGCTTTCTAAGGTTAATGGACCAACTTTTTCTAACAAAAACGTGAAACTGGTGTTTTCAATTCTCAAGTAGCTTTTGTAATCCTCATTATTATTTCGTGCATTTCCTTACAACACAGTAGTTTATTCGATGAAGAAACAATTTTTTGATCCACACTTTTACTTTTTCCCTCTAATTCCATAGAAAGAAAAAAGACAAAGTACTTCCATTTTTCTCAATGAAATAATGCGCGATGAGGACATTTCTGTGGAGGGAGAAAGTACGAGTGAAGACGACTGGTTGGAACATCTTGTTGTATTCTTTGCTCGAGTGAGTATTAATGGGTGAGTTCATTTGGTGGTAGTCCTATAGCAAGGTTCTACAAGTCAGACCATGAACGGACTGCTTAAGCTAATTTAAGTATAGTTACCGTGTGCCTTTTTGTAATTCGATGCCCAATGCTCAGTCGCGTGTCTGCTAGTTCAAATATGCCAGCTCCCAACCATTACAACACTACGACTTCAAGTCGCACGCATGCGCGGCAATATCAGCATTTACCGCGTCTAAAATACGGGGAGAATTATATAACGGAAATAGATATCCACATGTTAATGTGTATTCTGTACCCTATTTTAACTGTCACAAATTAAATGAATGAAAAGCTATGCAGCTTGACTACGATACACGCACGCATACACTCTAGCCCAGCGCAGTTTTCTATCCAACCACACTCACCACTCAACCAAGCCACGTTATTTATGGACGCTCCCTAAGGAATGAGAGAAAAATCACAGGGGTAATATGGAAAACTAAGAACCGAGACGAAAGTGTATGGTTGGTCCCGGGAGGTTGAAGAGCAGGACCTTGTGGAAAGTTCCGTAAGAGGAGTGATAGTGACTGATCAGTAAAGAAACATGTGAGCACAACATGGAACAGTCGAATATCGTGGGAATAATGAACAAGGGAAGATAAAAGCGAATGCTAAAAGTAAAACTAACAACCAATGTGATGAAAAAATGGAACCAGTTATAGAAAATAACGCTGCACTAGTGGATTGTTTTGCATTCAAGATAAGAGGAAAAAGGAAAGGAAAGAAAGTACCACGATTTTCAGACTAAAAGGAGAATATGAAGAAGATGAATAAATCAACAGTAGAAAGGAGAAAAGCGAATATGTATGGAGAATGGTTCAAGCTGAGGGTTCGAGGGGATGAATAGTACAGGAGAACAAAAAGGATGAGAATGGAGAAGGATGGAAAAGTGGAGTAAAGAGCGAGAAAGAGACAGAAACTGGAATTATCAATTTATCGGACAGAGGTCGGTTAGTAGGGAATGAATAATCAGGTTGAACAAGAGAAGAGAAGAAACGAGTGGGTTGCATTGACTAGAATGAACATGCACACACTTGCTTTTGCTGTTGTTTGGTCGAATACAAATTTTGTTAAAAAATCAGGTATGACAACAAGTTCGTAGTTAATTTATGTCACAAGTATTTTATAAAAGAAAAACTAATTTCGGAGGTTGAAAAACGGCCTGAGGTGAAAAGATTGAAAGATTGTTTTGCCACACAACATACAAAATGAAAAAGAATGTAAGCCGCATGAAGTTGCCACATAGAGATGGAATAATAATTGCGTAGAATTTCGTGGTCGTCGTATTACTCGTATCTTTGTTCTACGGGTGTAGCCGCATCAGTTTGTTAAAACCTAACGTTTCAGCCATCGCGCTGTGGCCTTCATCAGCGGACTGATGGAAGATGGAAGAACTTATATTTTGATGTTCCGCTATTTTAATTTCTTGTATTGCAAAATACCGACTCACCAGTACTTATGTATCATTGCCTTCGGACGCCAGAAATGAATTAGAAATAACTGAAAAAATAGTGATAATTGAAACCATTACGCAAACAAGTTTCGTATGAATGATCCTAACCCAATATATTATAAGAAAAGAAAAATAGACGAAGATTAAAGTCATGATCTTATGCTTGTTACAATGCTTAAAAGGCTAAACGAATATAAAAAGCAATAAGTAAAGGTGGAAAGTTATGAGGAAGGCATTACATCGCACGGTGTATCGTATTTCACGTACGTATGCCTTCGAACAAGCATATAGCGTCACGTAAGGCAATGTCCACCAACCGAACCACTCGAAACTGCCTGTATCTACTGTATACAGCAGAGCTGTGAAGCTTCGAATACAAGGAAAAAATATTATACAATTTACTCCCCTATCTTGACGTATCGTTGTTATCTTTGATTTTTCAATTCTGTGTCCACTATAATTAATGTTTATAATAAATAAAATTAGAATTTATAATACCACTGTTTAATAAATAAGTGATATTTTCTTATCGCGAATTTACAGTCAAAAGTTTTTAGTGTGAAATGAACTATATCCATATAGTGTTTTTATAGGTTATACTAGGTCCAATCTCCTGACATGATTCGTCATATCTCCAAATACTCATATCCACAAAATTGAAAGACTTCTGTAAAATAACCTCTCAGAACGACTTGAAATGTTATGAAGGTGCCGTTTTAGCAACCTTTGCGTGAAATATGTATCCAGCAAGGTGTTTTTACTTTATCGTAATAGTTTTTTTCATGGAAAAGAAAAATAATTTAAGATGACTACTTAGCCTCGGGTCCTTAAATTGGTGGATTCCAATTTTATTCTCCACACCGAGCGTGGTGGGTGAGTGGTAACGTCAGGTCTCGCATTCGGGAGGACGCGGGTTCGAATTCCCGTACGCCATTTAGATTTGGGTTTTCCATAGTTTCTCCAAATCAGTCCAGACAAACGCCGAGATGCTTCCTTTAAAAAGGCCATGGCCGAATTCCTTCCCGTTACTTGTTCCCAGTCCTTTCCTGTCTCTAACGACCTAGACGAGGCTTAAGGCCATAAGCCAAAACAAAAAAACAAAAAACAAAAAATCTCCATCTCTATCACGCTTATAATTTACCCACTTACGACAAGAGGGAGCCCGGAACCACATTCTCTTCCTTTCCGTCTATGTGCAGACTTATGGTTGGAAAATATCCTTGTCATGTAGGTCGATGAGTCGTTTTGAAAGGCCTGTAACTTAATCATATTCACAGTTACTAAAAAAAAATACAAAATTGTTAGTTATTTGTACTACAGAAATATCTCACGCTTAATACTAATAACTGTTGATTTTAGAGACCTTATTAATGGATTTAACATTTTTGTGTGTGTGACTGAGTAGAATGTTGGAGAGTACTGAACGACGATTTTGGTAGGTATTTAATTTAATTGCTAGTGAGGCGTACTCCAGAGGCAATTTACCTACACACTCATTTTTATTTTTTCTGTACCCACATATTTTACATTCTACACAAACATCAAATTCTTTCAGCATTTTTGGTAAATTATTCATCAATTGTCTTGGTAAGTTGTTCCAATCCCTGAATCTCTTATCTACGAAAGAAAATCTTCCCACACCCTTGTGCCTGAAATAGAGTACCAGCTTGTGGTGATGGTCATCTCTTCCATGCGCTACTCATAATTCTTACACCAATATCTTTCCACGCCTCATCACCAATATACGCTTCGGGAGAACGCCGGTTCGAATCCCCGTCCGGGCATCCAGATTTGGGTTTTTCATGGTTTCCCCAAATCACTCCAGGCGAATGCCTGGATGCTTCCTTCAAAAAGGTCACAGCCGAATTCCTTCTCCCCAGTCCCATCCCGCCTCTAATGACTTCGACGTTGACGAGGAGTAAAGCCATAAGTGAAAAAAAATATGCGCCTAGTACACTCCCATGTCTCTCTTCGCCATTCTACGGTCTTCCAGTTAATCCCATTCCAGCTCTTTTATCATATGGTTACTGATTATGTTCTGCGGTAATATCCAGAGACAAATATAGCAGTCCTTCTTTGTACCCCCTTCAACGCCTGTATTTTATTTTAAAAAATCGTTCCCATACTACACCACCATATTCAAACAATGGTCTGACCAAAGTTTTGTAATCCAGTTCCCATACTTCTCTGGTACACTTCCTCATCGCTCTCTCCATCAAGTGAAGGATTTTGAAATCTTTTCCTCAAATCTGTCTATGTGTCCTGCCCATTGAGTTTCTTATCAAATGTTATGCCAAGGTATTTACATTTCAATCTTCAGCAAGCAATACTTTCCCCACTCATAATCATCTTTTAGTTTTTTACCTGTGTACCAATAAGCTGACCCTTCTTTCCATTTATATTCATCCCATGTTGACCTATGTAGGTAGATATCATATCCAGATCATGCTGCAGCTGTTCACAGTCTTCTACAGTTTTGATTCTATTATATAATATTATGTCAGCTGCAAAAAAATTGACTTCTAGCAGTAAACAATCAACACGATCATTCATTAGAATGACGAATAGCAATGATCCCAACACACTATCCTGCGGTACTCCCATTTTCACTTCCACTTCTTGACACAGCATTTCCTATTCTGATTTTTGCTTCCTACGATTTAAAAATTCGTCCACTCTGGAAATCACTTTTTCATCCACTCCAATGGTTTTTACCTTATTTACCACCGTTTTATAAGAGCTCACTCTGTCAAAAGTTTTTGGAAGATCTAATGCTATACTATCAATTTGTTTTCCATTGTTTCATTCCATCCGAAATATAGCCTACAAATGAGATTCGCATGAGTATCCGTGTCTAAAGCCATGTTGCCTAGTCGAAAACCACTGACGTTGGTCACATATATTTCTGACGTGGTTGTATATCAATATCTCCATTAATTTACCTACCACTGATGTCAAACAGCTTCACCTACAATTTTCGACCCTATTTGTCACCCATCCTTTACGTGCAGGTACTACTATCGCACTCTTCCAGTCCTCTTGTAAGCAGCAAGTATCCGGACTTAATTTAAATAACGTTCCAATGTAAAGTGCAATGTTATATCCTGCTATCTTTAAGATATCGGTAGTAATATTATCTACACAGGCCCCTTCATGCTTTTTTGTTTTCTTAGTTTATTCATGATATTCTTAGAATGATTTTCAGTTTTTTTAGTCGCCTCATTTCTGATTGTGTGGATAAATTTATTCTCCTATTTACACGCTCTGATTCCTTAATCATTGTCCCTAAAATCTCCGCCTTTTTCAAATCCTCCGTAACTTTTTCTCAATTTTTATCTGTAACTGTCTCAACATACCGCCCCTCATTCTCCTCAGTTTTTTAAAATAGTTATAGAAATTTCTAGATACATCCATCCGTGGTCCTCCTCCACCAACATAAATTCGTCATATTCACATGCTTTGCTGTTATTAATTCCTTGTTTAGTTGTTTCTGGTATTCCCTACTGAATTGCTTTTTTTTAACTGCTTAACGTCTCTTAACAGTGAGGTCTTTAGAGACAAGAAAGGATGGGGGACAGGGAATGGGAGGGAATTCGGTCATGGCCTTTTTTAAATGAAGCATCGCGGAATTTGCCTGTAGTGATTTGGGAAACCATGGAAAACCCAAATCTGGAGGGATTCGAACCACCGTTCTCCCGACTGCCTTGCTGTCTCTTAACTCTGTTATGTTCCTCTCACCAATCTCTTTAACTTCTCACCTCCGTATGTTTGTTCTTCTATTTATTTTCTGTTTAGGGGTACATATTTTTTACTACCCCATTGAACTCTTCGACTCCACTGTAATTGTGCCTCCATTTGCTGAATCTTTCTCTGAAATATCTCTTCAGTTTCAAAATCTATGTCTTTTTTATAACTGTACCTGTATCCCCTTCAGTTTTGGCCATTGCTTTACTGAAGCCTCTTATATCCATTATAATTGCATCCTAATCACTTATTCCTTCAGTTACTTGACACCCCACAACTTTATCTTTGGGCTTTACTAGGCACATATCCAACATGTTACGTTTGTTTGTGTAATCTGTCCCGTTGTGTTAATCTTGTTTCCAACCCTTACACCTGGCATATGTATTCCCCACCAGTAATGACCAATCTACTCTCACTTCTGAATTATGAATATGAGTTTAGTTTCTCCCCAAGAACATCATCTTCATCATTCATTAATCAACTACGGTACACAGCCATCACTCCGATTTTTCTTTTCTATCTCCCAAAAACCAAGTAACCAGGTCATGGCCTATAAACACCAGGGAACTGTAGCATTCTTTGCTAACCAATATGAAAACCCCTCCACCTATTGCTCCACTACCTCTGCGGCACACCATGTAACCATTGGGAGAAACCTCATCGTATAGTACTTCTTCTTTTCAGCATGACTTACCCCCATAATTACTTGTGGTTCGTGTTTCTAAATTCTTTTACTTTGTTCATTATACTACTACAGTTCACCAGTGATATTTTCAGCATTTTCTTCTCCTTCCCAGTTCTGTCCCCATCAGTTATTTTTCAGCAACTTTATCTGTTTCTAGCATTTGTGATTTTTCCCATAGTGGATATACAGTCATTTCCTGTGATCATCTATCTGCATACCTTCACCATCAGCCCCTAACCTAAAAAAGGAAACAGTCCTGACTCCATCATTACTGGAAATGGGCTCCTTTACAGCTTTAGCTAAAAACTCAGAAAGTACCCCCTTGTCCCTTCCATTTAGGTGTAGGCCATGCATACTGAAACCCCACCTACCAAGGCAGGACTAATGCCTTTCCGACATAACACCTCCGTTTCCACGTCACTTGCCCCACAGCGTGGTTTAAATGTGGCCAGTCATGGCGACTTAGGACAAGCATGAACTCTACTCTGGTGTGCTGGTCCTCCTTCACAACCTACCTTATGTCACTTCTCCAACTTTCCAAAAGAAAGATCGAATGTAGGAAACCGCTTTAAAACGTTTTCTGATTGGCTACTATTACTGCAGTCACTAAATTATTCCTGTGCTATCTGTTGCGTCCAAACAATAAGCCGACTTATGTTACTCTCTCCCTATCTCCTAATTTTTGTTGTAAAATGGCAGCAGGAAGATGGAGAACATGAAATGAGGCTGCGCGCATCTATAATATAAATGTTTGAATGGAATAAAAGGAATAGATTTCTCCTCCGGAACAATAATTAGTTGTGAAGGAAAAAGATGAAATCCAATTAGTACCTTGGGAGGAATATTCCGTAGTGAAATCTGGTTTCAACTGCCAACTCAACTGAACGATAAAAGTTAAATCGCTGGACGTCATTTTTCGCGTACACGTCACAGCGAGAATCCTCTTATCGGTCAAGAGATGGATTTAACAAGCTTTTTTTTTTTCGGAGTGACATTCGTTAGCCTTGCGTCTTTGGTTTGAAATAAACTGTTGATAAGATAAAAAAGACACGCGCTCAGTAAGAATTTGCTAGAGAGTTAGGCGTAATTTTTTTATGGACTTCAAACAAATCTGTTTTTTACTGCTAGTTTGTATATAGTTTCATTTGAGGGACTAACAGTAAAACTATTAGTATCTTTGCTTTTTGTTTGGCAATGAATGAATTAATAATCTGCATGGATTTAATTTCAAAGCACAGGATTCTGTTACTTCTGGTTTCTTTTGGGAGCTTTCCGGACTGTGTAGTAATAAAATACTCTGGTGAGGTTTCTGAATTTTCAGTGATTGGTCATTCATGCGAATGTGAATAGTCGACTTAATGCACCTCAGGGAATATCCCTTATGGCCAATCACATTGTTGATGGTTCAGTCGCCGCAATGCCAAGAGCACTTCTGACCTCTGACATATTTTGGTTAAATAATATTGAGTATTTACTACTCTACGTATATTTACATTGGTATCGGCTTGGTGGACCACGAGACACCTGCACTGTTCACAGGCGTTCGGGTTGTGGTTATGAACGTCGGATGACATGCGCCATATCAGTGATAGAACCGGACTTATCAGGTCGGAAGTATTTACATTACAGGAAGATTGCTGTGTTGCCATCTGTCTGGGAAAAGTGTAACTATGTTGTGTGTGATAAGTGTGTTTTTGTTTGCGAAATGTGTAATTACGAGCAGAGATTGGGGACCATCCCAGTATTCGCCTTGATGGTTGTGGGAAGCCTGTACGCGGGGACGGGGATTCGCTGAACCTCCCCAATCCAGTGTGGTGACGATTTAACGCCCACAGAATTCTCTTTCTGTGTTATCCCCGTCCGGGCATCCAGATTTGGGTTTTCCATGGTTTCCCAAATCACTACAGGCAAATGCGGGATGCTTCCTTCAAAAGGCCATGGCCGAATTCCTTCCCATTCCTTGCCCCCCCATCCTTTCCCGTCTCTAAAGACCTCGCTGTTAGAGAGACGTTAAGCAGATAAAAAAAATCTTTCTGAGTTTCCATGCAGCTCTCATTTTAAGCCGTGGCCCTTTCTTCAGTCCACTTCGCCTTCGGTCTCTTATTGATTTCAGTCTCAGGCAGTACTTCCTATTTGTTAATTTTTTGTTTGTATATTTTTCTGTCCGAAGTGTCTAATGAATTTTTGTGTGATTTTTGTAGGTATTTTCTGACTCGCTAGACGCAAAGCATATTCTTCAGTTTTTCCTCGTAGGACTCAATTTTGGGGGCGAAATTTGTTGCTGAGATCCTGGATATGTGTCCTTGAAACCTTAGTCTTAGCTTACTGAAGTCTGCATCGAGATTCGACAATGTTTCGGTTGTTTTTTGTGCTGCAGTTTGTATTCGTTTATATTTTTTTTTTTTGGGGGGGGGGGGGGTAAGTATCTTTTCTACTATTTTGCATTCTTCTTTCAGGATTTTTAGATCACTTTTTCTGTGGAGTGGCTTCAGGTTTGATAATTGTGTTGTAGTGCCTGACTTTTGTGTTTATGTACTGTAAAGTCTACCGTAGCTCTTATAAGTTTTTGCATACGAATTTTATGCGCAAGTTTCTTTCTCCTGTGGATTCAGGGATTTCGTATAATTACTTGAAGTATGGATCAACCTCGATTTGTCCATCTGTGATCAATATTTGAATGGGGAGTTTTAAGCAGATGAATTGGAGCTTTTGGAAGGACAATTTTGGGCTGACTCTTCAGCGCATTCTTTTATTGTTTCTATTGTTTGATTGTTGGGGTCTCGTCGTTAGTTTGATCCTCTGCGAAAAGTGGGCATGAAATTTTAGTATCATTTTTAGGCCATTCGAATTGTTCTGGTTTTAAGGGTTTTTTTCGCATTCCCCGATGTTTTTGTTCATAACAAGGTTGAAACAGGTTGGAGACAGGCCGTCACCCTGTCGAACGCCAATTTTGATCTGAAAAATTTCAGATATCTCGCCCAAGAATTTCACTTTAGATATTGGGTTTGCCAGTGTTTGTTTGACGAGGTTTAAGGTTTTTAAGTCGAGTACTTGTTCCTCGAGGATTATGAAGAGGGATTGCCGGTAGATTGAGTCAAATACCTTTCTGAAATCAACAAAAGAACAAATGATCTCTCTGTTCCTGAGTGCTTTATATTTTAGTACTGTTTTTAGATTGAATATTTATTATATGCACTTCCGACCGATCCGAAATTTGGCGTCGTATTCACCATATTTGTGGTCGAGACATGCTGATTTTTTTTTCTTTTCCTTTTGAATTTTGTAAGAAATGAATTGAATCCATAAAATTATAAAAATCCTGAAGAGTCTCGCAAATCATTCTATTAGCTAAAAGCCTGTATTCGGTCGAGCAGTTTAATAGCTTCACATCTGTCTCGACAATAATAGACACTAATATTATTAATGAGAACGTTACTATGTTTATTAGGTTTTCGCGACTAAACGGCTTAGCGATCTAGATTAAATTTAACAATTAGGAAGGACATACGATTCTTTTTTCGGGATAAATAACATATACTGCCATAAAATTTTGAAACCTAACGGAACGGTGACAGACAAATAGATAGCGAGTGTACGTCTCTGTAATATTATATCGCTCAGGCTTCGATTCTCTCACAAAATTATGTTTAGTTGAATTGTGTGTGTGGTGACGGTTTCCCCGTCATATTATTCCTTCTCCGTGTTTTATGGAACACCTATTACATAACTTACAGCTTTTGATATCCAAAACGAGCGTGGTGGTGAGCGGTCACTCTCGGGCTCGCATTCGGGGTGGAGGGAGGGGGCGGTTCGAATCCCCGTCCGGCCATCCAGGTTTGGGTTTTCAGTGATCTCCCCAAATCACGCCAGGCGAATGCCACGTTGGTTTCTTCAAACACCATGGGCGAATTCCTTCCCCTTTCTTGCGTTCTGTGCCCTCCCGCCTTTAATCACCCGAACGTTGACGAGGCGTAACGCCAGAAACAAAAAATAAATCCAATTCTATCAATAAAATTTTAAATCTACGCCTACGAAGTCTCGGGTAACAGCTAGATTCCTATAATGGCAACAGATTTTTGCCTCTGTGAAACTGTAGGGCACAGCAGGCAGATCCTGTCCAGTTAATTGCTGTGCCTACGTGGATGTCGGTGGTGACTGAGAGGCTAAGCACACAATAACAGCATATCGTTGGTTGACTAGTAAGTACCAACGTCATGGATATCTACGGCTCAACTTCTGCTGTCGATTGCAGTGTGGAAATGCAACTAGTAACTGGGCTCAAAACTTCTGAAGTGAAAACTTCTATTGCCGTGTTACGCGATGTTTGGACGGGGGTAAATCTGTGAGTTCATGACGTCACGTCACCAAGATGCTTCCTGGTGCGCGCGTCACCATAACTCCACCTGTTGCGCTTATGATATGCGCGTTGGACGCTTTTCGCCAATCTTTATACAATCACACAGATTTTATCCGATTTTGATGTAACTTTGCATACGTATACTTTAAAACGAATAGGAAAACACTGTTTACGTTTGATTTACAGAAACCTAAACCCTCTTCTCCTTTTCCCCCCTCTCCTTAATTACTGCTACCTTTTTCATACAAACCCACAGTTTCTTTCCGATTTTGATAGCAGTTATCACGTATATTTCAAAATAAGGCGGTCTGGTAGCTCAGCGGT